>OY282601.1:3502136-4102136 GCA_958298965.1 Chrysolina haemoptera | reverse complement strand
AGCCTGAAAATGACTCCTCTTATGAGGTTAGACAGGATGCAAAATAAGGTACTCCGTGTTATTACTAACAGTAGAAGATACCTTCGATTGGAGACTTTAAGGGAGCTTGCAGGCGTCGACTCAGTTCCGACATATATACGTAACTTGTCATACAAGTTTTATAAATACCACATCGATAAAAGTCCTCTCACCAAGGATATTACCAAGATCAGGGTGTACGATAATGAGCCCCGCAAACACGGGGGGCTCATCTAGCAAGCGCTGGATGTCATTCAGGAGCGATGGGAGGAACCGGTTCCTTAGGGAACCAAGACGAAAGGAATACCTACCTAAAACGCGAAGTACCTTGACCCGGTTTTTTGCCGGGGTTATCATCGAAACAACCAGCCTCACAAACTAACTGCAAGCATTATCTACATTGAATGCAATACACCACACGCATTAGCTTTGCAGGAGGCGTGTGTCTCACCGAACAGTACCACAATGTCATGAAATGCCGGGCTTTGCGTTACCATCAGCGCGGTCGGGCAACGGCGCCCTCTTTCGGGGGCTCTAGGCTCGACCTGGCAGGGCGTCCTCCTGCTCTCTTCATCGAGAGCAGAAAGGATCGCTACTTCTGCGTCCACCTATCCATCCTCCACTGACCCCCTGGTATGGTGGCCAAAAATTCAACAAATTTCAGCACAAGTCAAGCTGCAGAAAGTGCCACAGCTAGCTTGTCTGGGAATAACAGGGGCAATATTTATTTGCCCCACTGCAGCCTTAGAGGTAATGATGAACCTTCCGCCATTGCACCTACGTGGTATGAAAGAAGCAGCAAACAGTGCCTTCAGACTGAGCCAGACAAAAAACTTAAAAGCGGGAAATCTGATCGGACACTTAAAGATTTTGGAACACATTTCCCTAGAAGCCATGTCCAAACCGACAGATTTCATGCCAGTTAGGTACGACTTCGAAATGCAGTTCGAAGTGGTCATAAACAGACACCAAATATGCATAGAGAACGGACCTCAACTGGGAAGGGATGCATCAGTGTGGTACAAAGATGGATCTAAGATGGATGAAAGGGTTGGAGTGGGCGTTACAGGACCAAATTTCAGGCTCTCAAAACCCCTTGGTAACACCCCAACAATTATGTGTCCAGGAATGCCTTGAAAGAGGCACTCGAAGGGCAGAAATCTATACAGTGCGGCTTTTTATAGTCCCCCCCCCCTGTTAACTTTTGAACGGTTTGACGTAGAGCGATGAAAAAAAAAAGTTTCGAGGGTTTCACCGATACTACCTTTTGAAATATAACGCATTGTGATTGCTCGATAGATGGCGCGGGGGGGCACAAAAACCTAATTTTTTTAAATGGCATGAGGGGTCGAGTGACACATCGTTGAAAAGAGAATTGGATTCTCTTTTCAACCATCTGATTTTTTTTAAATTTCGTTAATATGTTTTTGAAGTGTCAATGTAACAAAAAGAAAACAAACTATTATGACATGTAGTATTTAAATAATTGGAAGCAAAATTGTTGTCAATTAACGAAGCAGGTGTTCGAAATGTCCACCTAATACTTCTTGACAATAAAAAATTCGATTCACAAATTCCTGCCGAACATTATTCAACATGTCTGCAGTTATATCAGCACAAACCCGTGTTATTCGTTCTTTAAGTTCTTCCAAAGAGTTGGATTGTTGCTCATACACTTTGGATTTGACGTATCCCCACAGAAAGAAGTCACAAGGTGTAAGGTCTGGTGATCGTGTCGGCCATTCGATTGGTCCACGACGTCCAATCCATCTCATAGGGTATGTTACATCCAAATACTCTCGAACTTGACGTTGGAAGTGAGGAGGGGCCCCATCTTGCTGGAAGGTGATGTGTTCCTGAAATTCGTTCTCATTTTCTTCTAATATTCCAAGTATGAGTGGTTCAACCGTATCTCTTAGTAAATACAGGTACAAATTACCGTTTAAGTTTTCTTCCAGAAATAAGGGACCTACAATATGGTCTCCCAGAATTCCAGCCCACACATTTACTTTCTGTGGGAACTGTGTGTGACCTTCTCGAAAGATATGGGGATTTATATCACTCCAGTATCGCACATTTTGTGTATTAACATTTCCGTTCAAAAAAAAAGGTACTTTCATCTGAAAAACAAATTTTTCCTCATGTAATTGGGGTTCCTAGCTATCTTTTCCTCCATAATTTCACAAAATTCCATTCTTCGGTCTGGGTCGTCTTCTGTGAGTTGGTGTAACATTACTAATTTGTATGGATGGAACTTGTGTTTCTTCAAATATTTTTTTACTGTAGCTGTTGAGACCCCAATCGTACTTGCTGCACGAGAGGTACTTTGTTGCGGATTTACCACCATTACGGCAATTATCGAAACCTTTGTCTCTTCCGGAATTGATTTTCGACCAGCTCCACCTTTCCTACGAACACTGCCAGTTCTGTTGAATTTTTCAACTAGTTCCCTCAAATATTTCCGAGTTATAGGATGTTCAGGAAATGTTTCATTAAAAATTCTCTCCGCTTCGTGGTAGTTCCGATGGGCCTCACCAAAATTATAAATTGCTTCAATTTTTTCTTCGAAAGGACGTATACGAACCATGATGATATCAAATATTCAAAGTAAATAATAATTATAAGTAGACAAAACTCCTCAGTGAATATGAATACAATAATTCATCAATCCATTGTACTTTTATAGGTAACTAATTAATTATTGTCATTTAAACAAATCCAATAAAATAGTCCTTTCTAATAGAATATACTATCAGATAGCCAAGCAGCACTAAAAGCTCTGAGGTCATACACCTGTGAGTCTAAGCTGACTTGGGACTGTAAAAAATCCCTGAGACAGCTGGCAACAAACAATCAGGTCACCCTGATGTTGGTGCCAGGTCACAGAGGAATTAAAGGTAACGAAGAAGCAGATAGCCTTGCCAAAGAAGGGGCAAACACACAATTTCCCGGCCCAGAACCCTTCTGTGGACTCTTCAAAGCCCACTTGAAAGAGGAGTTCCGACGCTGGGAAACCGATGAAATGAAATCTCACTGGAATAAAGTGCCAGGACAAAGACAAGCGAAAAGACTAGTGTGCCTAAAGCCAAAGAAAGCTGAACAGCTTCTCGAGTTAGGCAAGAAAGACTTGAAGATGGTAACGGGACACCTCACTGGACACTGCCCTCTGGAGTACCACCTCAAAAAGATGGGTAAATCAGAGAGTGATGGTTGCCGCTACTGTGAGAACTTCGCGGAAACTGCAGAACATTTGCTTTGCTTTGTCCAGCGCTTTTCTGCAAGAGGCTTAAGTTCCTGGAAGGGGCCTTCTTAACGCCCTCCGACATCAGGAACTTAGTGGTGTTTTCCGCACGCTATTAGAAAATAGTTATTTAAGTAACAAGGAATGTAAAGACGTGTTAACATTCGAGGTGAGCGAGTACGAGCCGAGGCAAAGCCGAGGCTTGTCACTTGCCGAGGATGTTAACAGTCGATACATTCCGTGTTACTTATTACGTTTTTCCCGCTGCTCGTTGACATTTCCCAAAATTTGCCTTGATTGAAGTTTGTTTTCTTACGCTTCCTTCATGATTATTCGTTCCGCTATTTCATTCTGAGTTGCTTGTGCACGTAACTAAGTTATCGAATAAACCGACAACAATAATATAATTCAAAAAGTCTCATAACCTACAAATTGATATGAATGAAGCTGAAGGTATTACTTGTCAAAGTCATTATTACCCTAGGCATGTAAATGACACTATTTACATTCCGTTGTAACATGAATTAGTAAACGAATGATATAGGCCATTTACCTGTTTTGTTGCTAAGCATGTATGGACTATTTACAGTGTCGGCATCGGGAAAAAATATTTAAATTACAAAAGCGAGCAATGAGAATACTGACTGTGGTGGGATATAATGAACACTGCCGACCAGTATTCAAGAGACTACGCATTTTACCAATTCCCTGTATTTACATACTCCAAAATTTGATAGAAATTCATGCCAGAAGACATAGAAATTCATGCTAGAAGACACAGAAATTCATGCCAGAAGACACAGCATTGAAAAAGTATCTAGCTTGCATCATCACAACAGCTGATGATCTATTAGTGGTACGTTAGAGATTAGTAAAATCAGACAAAAATTCATTGAATTCTAAACTTTATAACAAGCTACCTTTCCATTTTAGATTCATGAGTGAAAAATGTTTTAATGTGAAAAGAATTCTTCTTGAACATTGTTTCTATTCTATTCTGGAGTATAATCAATAATTGTATAAATAAGTAAGATTCTTGACATGATTTTTTGGGTTTATAACCTTCCACAATCTGAAAATGAAAAAATTTTAATCCAAAGAAATCTGTACAAGTGTAGAAGGGAATTAATTGATTTGCCCGATAAGTTACTGGGTTCACAAGGCTGCTGTCTTGAAAGAAATGATTTTTTGTCAGTAACGTACCCTACACTGAATTTACCTATCTGAAAAAATTAGATCAAATTAACCAAGAATACTTCTCTTTTTTTTTGAAAATTGTTGACGTTTCGGAGGCTGTATCTGCTTCCGTTATCAAAACTTGCTGGGAAGACGCTGAAAAAAGTGAATTTGAATTGCGGTTTTGGAAATAAGATCTTTCTTTGACAGAGTCAAATGAAATCTGTCATACATTCTTTTGATTGACATTTGGTATCTTGATACATAGGGTGTTCGGTATCAATCAATCACCATTCTATTAGTTCTTATTTCATCTCTGAGGAGAGGTAACCAGGTGCGGTCCATTTTGATGGAATTGGTTGAATTTCCTCCACAAAATCAAACTTTCAATCAAGTAAGATTATTGTAACCATATCATCTCACTCTTTTATTGATTATTCTATATTCGTCCTCATGTTCAGGTATTCTTGTGACCATTATGCATTGTGTGCATATAGTTTTTATTATTGTTGTATGTTTGTATTGCTCAACAAATGCACACTTGAACTCACCATTCATTAGATGCCTGAGATCCTATAATTCTGTTGTTGGTAATAATTCTGCTTTGGATATTTTTTCCACTTCTTTCTTAAGCTTCAAAAAACGTTTGAAGGCAATAATGTTTTCAAATCATTGATAAAACTTTGTGTTTTTTTTCTCTTCCTTTTCTTGTTCACAATAACCTTGAGTAACATGTTGATAGCTGAAGTCACTGTTATTTTTTGGTAGCGTTATTTACTTAATTGACACTTTCAATAGTTTATTTTTATCATACTTAGAAATATGTCTCAAGTATTGTTTAATACAAAATAATCATTATTTAGTTTTATATCTAAGTTTTTGATCCCATTCATTGTACCATGTTCACTTTTCTAAATGACATTTATAATCATATGTCACGTTAATTTTTTGAAGTGAGTAACTTCTTCTAGGAATGACTCTTGTTAATCACTCAGTACTTTATTGTAAGCTTTCACAACCATTTAATCATATTGTTTATTTTCGTGCTACTCTGTAATTGGATGGGTAAAACCATCTGTTGAGTGGCCTATTCATGTAAATAAATAAATAAATAAATAAATAAATAACGATTTTTTTTATACATTGTTGTATTCCATAGACTTGCTATAAACCATATGATGTAGGTGTAACATAGTCAATAAAGTATCTATCTATCTATCTATTTGCATTCGATTTTTATTTCGGAAAATCTAAAATATGACCTAATATTGATGTTTAAAATAAATTTATCGAATCGATTGAAAAGTTTTTGGGGTGGTCTGGTGCTGTTTTTTCCAATTGTATTCTTTCATATTTCGAGTCATTCATTTAAATACCATCAGAATCAAACTTACCAATTTATTTTTCAGTTGAAATATTCTCGAAGCACCTCTGTCTATATATCTCCACGGCAATGAAGCATTCTCATGTTCTGACCTGGAAAGAAAAATAGGTTCAATATAACCGAATACAGAGATTTCTAATATTCCTAACTTAGATCGCCTACTTGATATACAGCAACCAGTTCACTTCAGTTCATCCAGTTCAATAATTCAGGACAGGTCCAAGAGGCCAGATTAGCTGATAATCAAGTCAATAATTCTTTCAAATGGTTCAGGAAAAACAAGTGGGTTGGTGATGGTATTATCCAGGACACGGTGAAACCTAGAGTTGGCGACAGTTATACAGATTTGCAACTCCATTTCGACCAAATATTGAATTTTTCGAGTTGAATCAGTAGAAAGTCTTATTATTTGAAACCGATGAAGCACCTTATATGAAAACTGTAATACCGTGTGACACAGACTCATGGTACACGCCCTTTTCTCCTTTGTTTCTGTAGATATATTTCTGAAATTTGAAACATTCAATATGCTCACTGTAGGGCACTTTTTGACATATTTGAAAAAAAAATCCAACTTCTGGTTTTGTCGAAAATGACATCAACTTTCGATTATCAAATGGGACCCTGTATATTATTACATTTTTGAAATCTGCATAATTTTCTGACTCCAATGATACCTCATAGGTGATATTTCATTCGTCACAACACCCATTTTATTTTTCGATCTAGAGAGCCATGAACTCCCTAAAATTATTCCAAATAATTAAAACAGCTACACTATAGTAATTTCGATTTGAAAGGTATCGTGGTTCAAAATACGTGCCAAAAAAGTAAACATTTTTTTACTCAAAACTCCGTTTTTTCTAATGGTATCATAATGGTACTCTGACGTCATTCGTCCACCAGGACACCAAATTTCTTGAATAAATCTCCATTTCCAGGGCCAACTTATCTTATTTATCTAGGTAAAAAATCTAAAAATTACTAGCGATTTTTTTATAAAAAATCTGACTACGCCACTGGATTCGCGACATTTTTAAATGGTTCATATGTAAATTACGTTGAAATGCGTCAATCAATAAAAATGTTATAAGGGAATGAAATTTGAAGAATATTCCGTTTAATCAACCCATCAATTCAATTTCAGAACTTTTATCAAAACTTTGACTACACCACCGGATTGAGCGAATCTTGAAATATCACTGACTACAATTTCATTGAAATTTGTTAATAAATAAAAATCATCATCATTGTGGAGGAAATCCGATTCTTGACATGACTTTTTGGGTTTATGACCTTCCACAATCTGAAAATGAAAAAAATTTAATCCAAAGAAATCTGTACCTGGTTACCTCTCCTCAGAGATGAAATGGGAACTAATAGAACGGTGATTGATTGATACCGAACACCCTATGTATCAAGATACCAAATGTCAATCAAAAGAATGTATGACAGATTTCATTTGACTCTATCAGAGAAAGATCTTATTTCCAAAACCGCAATTCAAATTCAGTTTCTTCAGCGTCTTTCCAAGAAGTTTTGGTAACGGAGACAGATACAGCCTCCGAAACGTCAACAATTTTCAAAAAAAGAGAAGTTTTCTTTAATTTCTTTCAATACAGCAGTCTTGTGAACGCGGTAACTTATTGGGCAAATTAATTAATTTGCCCTTCTACACTTGTACAGATTTTTTTGGATTAAAATTTTTTCATTTTCAGATTGTGAAAGGTCATAAACCCAAAAAATCATGTCAAAAATCCATTTACTTATTTTTCAAATTTTATTATCTTATGATTTTTTTATTTATGAACAGATCTCTATGATATTTTGACCAGTGATATATTGAGACCTCCTGAATGCAGTAGTGTATTGCGAATTTCGACAAAAGTTCTAAAATTGAATTGGTGGGTTGATTAAACGGCACATTTTTCCAATTTCATTCCCTTATAACTTTTTTATTGATTGACGCATTTCAACGTAATTTACATATGGACAGTGGTGTAGTCAGATTTTTTATAAAAAATCGCTAGTAATCTTTTTAGATTTTTTACCTTGAAAAATAAGATAAGTTGGCCCTGGAAATGTAGATTTATTCATGAAATTTGGTGTCCTGGTGGACTTTTTGAATATCTACCTGACGAAAAAAAAGCATTCCAATCGGTTGAAAAATGTAAGTTTTAGAAGGGTGCTTCCATCTTAAATGGGTCACACTGTATATGTTATTTCGACAAACGGTTTTTTATAATATTCTCTAGACTTTGCAGGCAATAATAACTGCTCGAACAGCTGCACTTTTTTCCATGTTCCACAATTTTTGTTGTAATGAATAAACAACTCACTGTAACAACCAGTGTGTATGACATATGACATAGCCTGCCACGTTACGTAAATACGATTATTATTCAAATACATTTCATATAATGTAATTCCATTCAATTAACGTGGTGATTCTAGATAAAATGTGTTGTATGCGTGTTTCAGATGCATTTCAACCACTCAAGAAAATTAAACGCTCGAACTGGCGTTTTCCAGTTGACGCCTTAAGGGGTTTAACACTGGTTGACAAAAACCATAATCAAAATGAGACCAATGGATTTCAAACAATCCATACTTCCGAGTAATGCCTATGAAGTGGAGACCAATATTATAACTTCTTTAATACACCGAGCTGTCAACATTTCAGCAGAACTAATATTATAACAAATCACTATTATAATAAACGAATAGTGTTCTGTCACAACTGATTGACCGAGCGAACTCGTGAGTTCAATAAAACAAAAAAATTAAAAAAATAACACAAAACCTTTTTAAATTGTTGAAAAAAATAATGTTCCCAAATACAATTCATTCTTCAAATTTTATCACATAATTTTTTATTTTCATAACTCAAATTTCTTTATTTGAGGCAAAAACATTCAAACAAACCGAATTCAGATAAAATCACTCGTCCTAACGGACTCGTGATTTTATTTAAGAGTCCGTTAGGACGAGTGATTTTATCAATCCGTTTATTCTCATATTTTTGCCAAATAAACAAGTTTTGGTAGAAAAGAAGAAATTATCGATAAAATTTGAAGCACTCGTGGTATTACCTTTGATAATTGCGGAACAGTATCTATTGTTATAATTTTAATGGATTTTGTAAGAACTATGGTTTTCAAAAAATGATCCGATGAGATGACAATTGATATGATATGACCGGCTCAAATGATTTGGATATAAAAATTTGTATTGTATATATTCTTCGTTTATATCAATAGAAACTTTACCTATTACTTTATTTCTTATTTACCTGTTCTTTCCTTCTTTTTCAGCTCAGTCAGTTTCGAAGAGACATGAAACAGTCTCTCTCTCATAGGGGTCACAGATTGGGCTTTTTCCTGATGTCAAAATTGAATTTATAAGTTTTGTAAATTTTCAATAATAAATAAATATACTCAGTATTCCAAATGTGTTCAATTTCTTTTTATTTTATGAAATAATTTTAGTTCAGATTGTTAATATTCGGTAATATCATGGAAATTCTTTAAAACAAGTAATTTGAATCAATCCTTAAACCTTATCCTACGTCAATAGCCCTACTCTATTCAAAATTATATCTAAATCGTTCAAATATGTTCACATTTGCTGTAAAGTTCTCAAAATATGTGAAATTATTCAGTTTTTTCAAATGCAAAACAAATAAAGTATGTACCGACACTGGTTTTCATGTATCGAATCGCTCTGTTCCGAAAGTTCGATAGTCGATAAGTGAGTGAGGTTATGTTAACTTCATATTCACTTGAAAAGTTCTTAGTGCGTTATGTAAAGTTTTTTGAATAAATACACTCCAAAATGTGTCTAAAAGTACCTTATTCTTTCTTCTGTGCTGTGCTGTGGACTTATGGATCACTGCTTGGATATTCTTCTTTGACAGTAAGTTTCCTTCCGATTTATTAATATCAGATCCAAATAATTTCTTCAATTGCTTTGATTGTGGTAGTTTTACTTGACAAACAATACTTTATGCCTCCAAAATATAGTTTTTCCTTAATTTTCGTCTTTATAAATCTTTACTTGTTGTTTCTTCCCCATTTTCAAACTTCTTGATTAAATTGTCTTTTCACTTCACCCTTTCAAATAACTATTCTAATTTCACTTTAATACCTAAATTGTTTTGCAAAACTTCAGATTATTACATTAACCTGTTTTGTCATATTTCTCATTAATTCATTCCTTTTCTTGTTTTCTATCTGCTTAATTTTTTTGTACTTCTTAGCTGACACCTTTCATTTCAAATTTTTAATTTTTTTATTATCTACAGTATGATATTGATTGCTATTATTTTGAATTGTTATACGTTTTTCTCTACGTAAGATGACTTCGCTTACTTGGAATGCTATGAAATCTGATGAAATCCATCTCTGTTACCCTTCATTTTGTTTGTTGGTGACTGATTACTTATACAGGATGCTTATATAAGATAGTCCAGTACAGGTAAAGTATTTCTTTATGTTCTAATTGAAATTGTATTCAATATTGAGTTTTATTTTTGATAAAAAAAAACAAACCACAATATATCAAATCACAACACTATATTTGTACAATATTCGACTACTGAAAAACAGTCATCGTTCGTTACCAATACCGGGAGGTACTGTCACTTTGGAATACGTCATAGTATGCATGCTGAATTTTTTATCGTTGATAGATCATGTGATACTCATCACGAAATCAATCATCAGACCCTTGAGTAGCGGTGGGTTGCACAGATACAGGGTGTTGAATATGAAAAATTAAATCTATTTTTCATTCATAACTTCCACAGTTTTGGAAATTTTACAGATTAATTCGAAGAAATATTTTTGTTCAATAAGAGCTTTATTCTAAAAGAAATATTACATTTTTAGTTGCCACCAGTGGCGTACAAAAAGGGTATATTGGTCCCTTTTCTCTTCAATTTTTTAAGCCACTGGTAAAATTAGGAAAATTATTATTTTTTGATTTCTTCATTCAATTTTAAGTAGGTAAAACATATTAATTGTTTGAATCCGAAAAAATCAATCGTTTTCAAGAAAATTGCGCTTTTATGAATACATACTAATAGAGAAAAAATTGTTTTGCTGAAGTGAAATGGACAATCCAAATCACTGCTTCAGATTTGTACTGGATATTCTGCCAAAAATATCAATGGATTCCAACGGATTCGGAATCAGGACAATATTACTACCAGTACAGATTTTCGATGGAAAATTTTCAATTCTGAAAACCCCAGTTTGTCTCACTTTTCATGGAAACACCCCCGTATCTTCCGTAAATATTGGAGTGGAACTCTGTTAATTTCCGGATTGGTAGATTTACAAGCGATGAGTCTGAATCTTGCCTAAAGTTGATCTGAGTGAAATACACTGCTCGCCAGGAGCGATGGACCCAGCTCTGCGAAAAATTATATTAGGGGACATTATAGACCCAAAACTCTAACGGATTCGGAATCAGGATATCAATTTTACTCCCAGTACAGATTTTTACTGAGAAATTTTCAGTTCTGAAAAGCCATTTTTGTCTTAATTTTAATAGAAACACCCCCTGGCGAGCAGTGTATGTCATTCAGGCAAAATTCAGACTCATTGCCTGCATATCTACCAATCCCAAAATTTACAGAGTTCCACTCCAATAGTTACGGAAGATGCGGGGGTGTTTTCATGAAAAGTGAGACAAACTGGGTTTTTAGAACTGAACATTTTTAACCCAAATCTGTATTGGTAGTGAAATTGGTGTCCTGAATGCGAATCCGATGGAATATTGAGTCTATATTGTCCCCTCATTTAATTTTTCGCAAAACTGGCCAAGTCTATCGCTTCTGGCGAGCAGTGTATGTCACTCAGATCAATTCTAGGCAAGATTCAGACTCATCGCTTGTACATCTACCGATCCGGAAATTCACAGAGTTCCACTCCAATGGTTACGGAAGATACGGGGGTGTTTCCTTGAAAAGTGAGACAAACTGGGTTTTTCAGAAGTAAAAATTTTCCATCGAAAATCTGTACTGGTAGTAAAATTGTTATCCTGATTCCGAATCCGTTGAAATTTTGAACCCAAGTATATTGTCCCCTAATGTAATTTTTCGCGAAACTGGGTAAGTCCATCGCTCCTGGCGAGCATTGTATTTCACTCAGATCAACCACAGGTAAGATTTAGAGTTCTTGTCAAATAATTATAAAAGATAGGGGGGTGTTTCCATGAGAAGTGAGTTTCAACACCCTGTATTTCTGCAAGAAAGGGGGCGTCCATAAAATACGTGAGATGTTTAAGGGGGGGAGGGGGTCGAGTCAAATCTCATCTAATCTTACGTTGGAGAGAGGGAGTGTCTCGGCAAATATCACGCAATTTTTTTCTGATTGAAACAAAAAAAAATTATACTATTTCTCTCTCATTGCCCAAGTGTACGTGATGATTTAGAGAAAAGATGCTGCAGTACATGCGGTATTTACTTTGCATCTAGCACAAGAGCTGCAGATAACAGGCGAGCAGCCCACATTGCACCAGCTAAGCAAGCACGTATGTTCCGCAAAGTGCTACCCTCACGGATTGTCACAAGACGAGCTAATGAGTTACTGTGCGCAAGCGCCAACGACTTAGAGTGGCTAGATCAGAACGAAGTTGAAGGAGCAGATGATTTTACTAAAAATCATATGTTGGTTCCAATAGTCTGTCTTGAGACCGCGCATCATTCTCCATGAACTGAATTAGAGTAGATATTATTTTTTTAATCACAGTAGTTACGATTTAAGTATTCTAGTGTTTATTATACTTATCATTAAACTCTCAGCAATATTGATTACTAGTCTTAAAAACTAGTCGTAAATATTTATAAGCACGAAGCATTTTTTTTTCTTTTTACAATAAAACAATCCAACGCGTTTAATAAAATCTTACGACATCTCACCAGGGGGGGAGGGAGGGACAGACAATTTAAAAAAACACCTCACGTAATTTATGGACGCCCCAAAGCAGCTTTGTGAAAAAATGCATGTGAAAGTAGCATTGATATTTTTGGTAGAATATCCAGTACAAATTTGAAGCAGTTAATTTGGATTGTACAATTCATTTCAGCAAAACAATTCTTTTCGTTAGTATGTATTCATAAAAGAGCAATTTTGCAATTTCGGGTTCGAACAATTATACATGTTTTACTTAAAATTGAATGAAGATATCAAAGAATAAAAATTTTCATGATTTTACCAGTGGCTTGAAAAATAGGAGAGGAAAGGGACCAATATACCCTTTTTGTTATTGTAATATAATTTTTCCTCAGATCAAATGATCTGCGAAGTTTTCAATTAGCTCTTATTGAACAAAAATATTTTTTCCACTTAAACTGTAATATTTCCAAAACTGTGGAAGTCATGAATAAAAAAAAGATTTAATTTTTCATATTCAACACCCTGTATCTGTGCAACCCACCGCTACTCAAGGGTCTTACAATTTAGTTCGTGATGAGCATTACCAACGATAAAAAATCCAGCCTGCATACTATTCCTTTTTTTCAACTTTTTTTGACACAGCCTCCCACTACTCCATCCACCGCGGTCGCGCGGTCTGACGCTTGGTTTAGTAATAAGTGGTATGTGAACTATAATAACAACAAAATTCCATCGTGTATACTATGACGTATTCCAAAGTGACAGTACCTCCCGGACTACTAGCACTATATTGCACGGTAATAACGTGATCATCAGGATCCACCCAAAATCATCTCAACCTCTGCTCTTTGATCAAAGGACATTGTTAGCGAAACTGATTTAAAAACAAGTTTCTCGTAACTTGCTTCAACACAAGTTTCATGAAACTCATTTCTCCAGTATGTCACCGTAACTTCCGAGGTTTTCAAGTTATAATCTTTATCAGCACGTTACGAGAATTTCAATTACATGATTAAAAGCAATGTATCAACTAATTACTGCTGGAAAAACATTCACAAGCTATAAAGTGCGAGCTTCCCATGTTACGTCAGCAAGTATATTTTCCCTATAGTACAGTAACCACAGACAAAATAAATGTAAGCCACAAGTGAAGAATGAAGTAGCAGTTTGAAACCCGGTACATGGCTTCTTGACATGATGTATTGTTAGAAAAAAAATCATTTACTAAAATATCATGAGTGGAACCCAAAAAAAAATTATTTAAAAATATTAAATTTTTTTTGCTGTTGTTTCGGAAAATACAAGATTTATCAAGAAACAATTTCAACAAGGTGAAAGATAATTCAATTCTCCAAGGGCCGAAAATTAGTTTTGTCATAACTTTGCTGAAAATTATAGTAGAAAGAAAAGAAAAAGTGTGTATCGTTCCTGAAGACTTCTACTTCCTCATGCAAATATAATATATGAGTATCTGAGTACCCAAAATGTGATATGAACTTCTCCTTTTCCTTCTCCGATCATTTTTAGCAGAGTTATGACCAACCAAATATTCGGCTCCGCCAGAACTTCCAGCAGCGGGTGAGCGTAAACCTGAAAGTTGATGTCGGCGTTCAATCACGTTTTCTGAGAAAACGAGCGCATTTCATAATAAATTATTAGGTGTCATTTTTGTGGAGAATCGAACTGTCCTTCACTTTGTTGAGATGTTTCTTCGATATAGTAGTTTACCTAATAGGTGCGGAAAGTGATACTTTTCCGCACGCGATTGCAGATGGCCGAACGACGCGTTAAAATTAAAAACCTATAATTTTTTGGAATATCAATTCATTGGCAATCCCAAAGCAAGAAAATACAACTCGTCCTGCGGACTCGTGGTATTTTTAATTAATATCCAAAAAAATTATCGGTAATAATCATACCACTTATTATATATTATACTCCTGACAATATATTTCCTTGCTTAACAACCAATCAGTGGATTTCAAATTTGGAAATTCAGCCAATAGAATCGGAACTACAGTGAAAATATAGCTTGTCGCTGTATTTTAACGGTGATAAACCTGATTAGTTTTTGTTTTACTATCTGTCAAGTGAAAATAATTATTTAAATTATACCAAAAAAAAAAAAAAAGAAAACGTCAAATAAATATGTGTTTTGACTAGTTATCTTTATTTATCAATTTGAGCGATCGTTGGGGACAAATGTCCATTGGTACCATAGATGAGACCAAGTGGAAAAGAGTATTCTGTTGAATACGGCTAGAAGTAAAGCATCAATTATCAGGTGACACGATTTTTCTTCATTTCAAATCGATATATTGTCGTCCTCAATATAATTCGTGGTATGATTAAAAATCATTTTTTTTTTTCTACAAAATCGAGTTTATTTTTGTCCAAATGTGACGAATTGTATTAAATACAAATTTTTGTTTCGTACTTTTTGAAAAAAAATAGATGACAGCTATAGAAGTTCTGTCCCACAACAAAAAAAAAATTGTGACGGACCTGCTACACTCGTCGCAAAAAAAACGAAACAAGGAGACTGTTAATTTCCAACTGAAAGAACAATTTCTCGAAATATAGCAAATGCTAATGAAAATATATACTAATAAAAGGAAAACTTATATTTATTTATTTATACTGAGTACAAACAGACTATGTCTAATAATATGTATCAGTTAGAAAATTGTAAATATACATGCCTATTTATCCTAGTAACAAACATCTATAAACAATGTCAAAATATTAAAAAATAATAGGTATACCAACAGCACTTAATCTAATTACAAATATACAGAAGCAATGTATGACATTTATCCTACAGTCACAAACATATATAAACAAATCAAAATATTAAGAATAATATACGAACATCACAAAGCACTTTGTCTATCCTGGATGAATCACAGATGGGAGAGTAGTAAGGTCTTCGAAATATTAAGGAAATCAATTTCACAGTTTCTCAATAGATTGTTTACACTGACTAAGCAGTTGTTAATAGGGGCGCTTACATTATGAATTTTGAAGGTATTATTTCTGATTCTCAGTCTTATGTCAGGTACATTAAAGTGAATATTCATTAATACATCAAATTGTGCAAAATATCAGAGACGAAAAGAATCTGGGGTGCTATTCTTGACTGTTAGCAATGTGAACGAGAGATCGTATCGTTAGATTCTGAGTTACTGATAGTATCTCAACGCTTTGCAGAGAACATCAGAATGTGAGTCTATAGGTCCACGTCATCATTGCGAACGGTCAAGAATAGCACCCCTGGATCCTTTCACGTCTTTGGGTCAAACTCATTATTTCAAAATCTCTTCTTTGGTTTTCATATGATATACGCATTGGGTATATTCCATATTTTTTAAAGTGCATGGCTCTTAGAAACTTTTTTTGAATTTTTTCAATCATATCAGAATATGTTATGGTATCGGGGTTCCAAATAATGCAGCAATACTCCAACTTATATCTAACATAGGAGTTGAATAGTATCATGGATGTTTGGATCTCAAGATGAAGCCGAGCGATCTGTAGCACTCAAAGCTAATTCTGCTAATGTGTTCATTGAACGAAAATGTTTTAGTAAAAACAACACCCAGATCCTTGATTCTATCTAGAGTTTCCAGCTTAACATCATTGATGGTATAGTTTCCACAGAGTTCTATTTTTTCCCTAGTGTACGATACTATTTTACATTTCGACACATTAAGTGATAAGTCATTATCATTACAGTACCTACAAATTGCATCAATTATGCATTGAAACTTTTTTGTGTGCTCTAACGATGCTATTTTGAGAAACACTTTCAAGTCATCTGCATAAAGGAGAAATTTTGCACCTTCAAGATAGTCATTAATATCATTAATGAAAATGACAAAAAGCAACGGTCCTAATATCGAACCTTGGGGTACACCCGAGGTACTAATAAAACTCTCATACTGATAGTTGTTGAATTTAACAAAGTAACTTCGATTTGTCAGATACGATTTTATGAATGCAACTAATTTTTCATCAAATGAATATGATGTTAACTTATTCAGCAAAACATTGTGATTTACCTTATCAAATGCTTTTGCTAGGTCCGTGTAAATGGTATCAATTTGACAGTTGGATATTTCTTTGGAGACATAAATGAAGCATATATTAATATATACTAATAAAGAAAAACGTAAATATGTCAACTTTCAAACTAGAAAAAAACTCTAAAAATCTCAAAAACAAAACATTTCAGACAGTCAATTTACACATATTCACGTCGCCCCAATACTAAACTGTGAACTGCATGAAAATACCTGCATTTTGAAGCGTCTACCCCTTCCATCACTCTGGGAGAGTTCTTGCAGTCACACGCTATCAAAATACTGTTCTCCCCTGTCTACTGGTACACACGTTAAAGACTGCCATATAAATAACACGCATTTTAGGTCTGCTGGGGACGGTTCGGCAAAATATGAAATGCCTGCTATAGCAGGCGTGTCGCTATAGCAGGCGTGTCGCTATAGCAGGCGTGTCGCTATAGCAGGCGTGTCGCTATAGCAGGCGTGTCGCTATAGCAGGCGTGTCGCTATAGCAGGCGTGTCGCTATAGCATGCGTGTCCCTATAGCAGGCGTGTCGCTATAGCAGGCGTGTCGCTATTTCAGGTGTGTCGCAATAGCAGGCGTGTCGCTATAGCAGGAGTGTCGCTATAGCAGGCGTGTCGCTATAGCAGGCGTGTCGCTATTTCAGGCGTGTCGCTATAGCAGGCGTGTCGCTATAGCAGGAGTGTCGCTATAGCAGGCGTGTCGCTATAGCAGGCGTGTCGCTATAGCAGGCGTGTCGCTATAGCAGGCGTGTCGCTATGGCAGGAGTGTCGCTATAGCAGGAGTGTCGCTATAGCAGGCATGTCGCAATGGCAGGAGTGTCACTATAGCAGGCGTGTCGCTATAGCAGGCGTGTCGCTATTTCAGGCGTGTCGCTATAGCAGGCGTGTCGCTATTTCAGGCATGTCGCTATAGCAGGCGTGTCGCTATAGCAGGAGTGTCGCTATAGCAGGCGTGTCGCTATGGCAGGCGTGTCGCTATAGCAGGCGTGTCGCAATGGCAGGAGTGTCACTATAGCAGGCGTGTCGCTATAGCAGGCGTGTCGCTATTTCAGGCGTGTCGCTATAGCAGGCGTGTCGCTATTTCAGGCATGTCGCTATAGCAGGCGTGTCGCTATAGCAGGAGTGTCGCTATAGCAGGCGTGTCGCTATGGCAGGAGTGTCGCTATAACAGGCGTGTCGCTATTTCAGGCGTGTCGCTATAGCAGATCTGTCCACGAATGTGTTAAAAGATAAGACCTTGTTGATCCTTGTCTCGCACAAGTTTCTACTTTTTTGTGCTGCCGTTCGTAAGGAGGAGACAGCTGGTTAACGCAAAAAACAATTTTAAAAATTCATCACAATAACAATTAAAAGGTGTCAACTAAGAAACTATAATTAATGAGCAGGACTACCTGAGTCAGCATAAACACAACTTGTGGAATAAGAAACCTTGAAATATCTAAGATGAATAGACCTCTGAAGATGTTAACCACTTGCGGTATCGAAACGTTAGGAAACAATTCCGTATGACGACGGCCTCAAATTTCGAATGAAAATACTGGGTGAAAACTTCGGCCGTGAAAACCGTAGCCATTTTATCAGGACATAAATTATTATTCACAATAAGGAACGAAGGGGAAATGCCACTTTGTTGAAGTCGATATATCTTCTCGATACCAATATGGGAATCCTGAATTCTAGTTGCTCCTCACACATAGTTCCAAATGAATATATGACCACCCTATACAATACGCCACAGGGATGGGAAAGCTAACAAATGTCGATACGTGACTTGTCAAAAGATGAGAATTCCACTGCTGAGTTATTTGTTATGTACATTTCAGCTCGGTGATCATGTGTCACCAGAAGATTCATCTACTCGCTATCCTCATATTAACTAAACCAAATAGGCCAGTAGAAATAGACATTAAAAATAGAAAATATAACAATAATTCCATGTTCTCAAACTTTGGTCACGTGAGTGGTCAGAGATTCACTACTTGACTTGATTTTCTAACTCCTTACTTGACTTGACTTGAAATCAAGACAAGCTCAAGTCAAGTATTTATTTTTATAATTCAAGTCGAGTCAAGTAGTTGCACATCAAGTACTTGTAAATCAAGCTTTCTACTTGATTTTTCTTGAAAAACTAGTACTTTTTCTGTATTAATCTGATTAACTGCCAAAACGCAATAACAATAAAAAATATATAAAAAATAGAATAGAAAAATAATACGTTTTTTCCTAATTGCACGAAGTTCCGGATCCTGTACAAGGTTGTAAATTTGTGAATGCATCAGTATAGATGTTTTAAAAATTTGCAACAAAGTTTTAAAACTTTTATAATTATTTCGAGATGACCTTGATCAGAAAAATAACCACGAAATATATTATGTTCTTGTTAACGTAGAAAGTTGCAAATCTGTACAGCTGTTTGGAACATTTTTCCGATTTATTTATCAAGTTTGCAGAACTTAAATTTTTTTTATGGCATATCAAAGAAAAATCTGTTTAACGAATATACAGCAAAATTCAAGTTCATTGCAGTTTTGACTATGTTGCAGGTTGCAAAATTTTAAGGTTTGTTTTTAAACCTTTCCTGACCTTGTATTAAAGTGTGAAAACTTTTGGAATATTATGAATTGATTGATTATTTCTACTGGCCTAAAACGCAAATACTCTCTGAAACCACAAAATTTAATCATATAATATTAAAAAAACGTGTCAGTGTCTCACTGATAAAAATAGGTGAAAAAAAAAACAAAATATTTTCAGTAGTAATAACCCAAGGACATTGATAATTGTTCGAAAAAATTTTATAACAGATTTCGAAAGCTTGTTGCTTGGAAACAAACCGACGCCGTAGGTGGAGGTCTGTTGCCTATAAGCAACAAGCTTGAGAAAGTTGTTGAAAAATTTTTGAGCATTTATCAATGTTCGAGGGTTATTCGGATAGAAAATTTTTTGCTAATTATAGAAAAAAATACAGAGCAAAAACAATTTATTTGAAGGTGCAACTGACAAAAGAACAATTAGAATATTTTCTAATTATAAAAAAATACTGAGCAAAAACAATTTATTAGAAGGTGCAATTAATAAAAGAAGAATTACATTATTTGCTAATTATATAAAAATACATAGCAAAAACATTTCATTTGAAGTTGCAATTAACAAAAGAACAATTTGAAAAATTAAATGAAGAGCCAGACGTGTTAGTTTCTATAACTGATGAAGATGTATTTCCACTACGCATGCTGTTAATAATTCTATTATGATGTTCTTCGTCAATTTTCAAGTAAGGTTTAATTGAGTTGGCATTGCTATGACCCGTAATTTTTATAAGTTCTTGCTCTTGTACACCACTTTTGGCCAATCGACTGACCGCGGTCGATCTGTTGGAGTGATTAGTAATTTTTTTTTCCTTGGTGTTCAAGCCAATCGCTTCGGCAGAAGATTTTGTCCAATTTTTAATCATATTTCTTCCAATGGGCATATTATCATACCAGTGGTCATTTTCGGCTTTCCAGTGACGATTTGTTCTTAGCAATAATCTGCTGGTTTTAATATTTGGGCCCCTTTTTGACAGCAATTTTTTAAATAGTCTGACAGGACAAATGTTTCTGTTGTTGTTTTCTACTAAAAATTTGCTTTCAGTACACGTTTTCGAACCACCTTGACACGTCTTGCTGAATACAGGGTTATATTCAACTCGATTTGTTACAGAACCGTCGTTGTTTGATTCGATACGAAAAAAGTCATTCAAGCAAGCAGCAGCTTCCCCACCTCGCCAAGCTAATTCTTCAGCGGCTATGTGATAGAACTTCCGTTGCAGCCCTTCAGGGGTGTTTTCATTCCATAAATTTATCATGTTTGCTATCTCTACTGAAGTTAATGCGGCTGAACTTTGTTTCCTTTTACAGGGATCCGATTGAAGTTTTCGTCGTATAGAATCGCGGGCAGCTCGCGCTTCTTGAAATACAACACTTTTGAATGGGTCAATAATAACTTTCATTTCTCTATAATATTTTTCTTGTAACAGCTTACTTGTTAGGTTCCACATGGTTTTGACCGTAGCTTCTTTAAACTCTGTACCATCTTTTTTTCTCATGTTCACAGCCCAATCCTTTAAAATCGACGCCAATTCTTCCACCGTCCGATTTCCATCCAATTGATACTTTCTATCATTGCAGAAGTCCATAAATGCTTTCCACACAAATTTTTTACTGTAAACAGTATTTTTTGGTATATTTGATTGTATAATTTCATTAATATCCTTGTCAGTATTACAACCAAATCGTGACATTTTGAGATATTAAATGTTTATGAAACGTCAAAATCGAAATAAATCAAAATGTATCCATAGTAACGTGATAGAGTGAAAACAGCCCATGGGATCTGTTTTCAGTATAATGTTGTTCCGATTGGTTGTGTTCAATCAAATGACCTCAAAATAATTGATTTCATTGGATTCCTACTTGAGTAAAAAATTTTCCGTAAAATAAAACAGAATATTTACTGAATTATCACCAAATCTAGTAATTTCACTGCAAAAACTTATTATTGTCATGTAATATTGTACTTTTGTGTTATTTATTATGTTTTTCTAATTTCACCATGTAAATGTCAGTTCGTAACTGATTATCTTAAGTAATACTTTAAATTAACCATGCGAGTTTCAGTTCCAATGCGTTTTCTTTCTGGAATAATGTGAATGTACAGCAATTTGGTAAAATTCAGTAACCTATTCATAAATAAACTCGCCACGTCTACGCATGAGGGGGAACCGGGAAGAATGCAGAACGCTACCGATTATAACCTCAATTCGCAATTGCCGGTATTTCAATGGCTGCGGTCCGTTTATAGTGGGTGCGTAGATATTTTGTTTATAGTGGTTGGAAGAGTGGAATAACTTGTAAGGTAAGTTCATATTGATCATTTTACCTGTAAAACCTGTAGTTTTAAGTGTATAACCATCGAAAAATATAATCGACATCAGTATTTGCATAGGCAATTTAGAGGAGCAGAATTTCCTTGTCTGTATGCCAGCTGCAAAGTGTCATTCATCAGTTATATAACATTCAATCAGCACGTTTTAAGGAAGCATATAAAGGTTATTACAAAAACAGGGCGAATCACTAATTTAATTTGTGATGTCTGCCAGCAAGGGCTCACCGATGAAACGTCTCATGTTTTTGAACATTTATCAGATCATAATGCTATAGCATGTCCATTCAAAAAGGAATGCAAGAGCACAACTTGTTCAAGACCAGACAACACATCCGTGTTCACATGAGTAGAGAACATTTTGTGGAGAAACCAAATACAAATGATCACCATACTCAAAACCTTAGTGGAAATCAGTCCCAATGTGCCAAACAAAAAATCTGGCTTCTAATGATATTTCAAGTGAATGCTTTTCTAATTCTGCACTAACTGATGATGAAAATTATGATGATCCTACCGAAATTCCAGCAAACATGTATTTAACTTTACAGGCTAAATATTTCCTTTGCAAAAAAAGTCTCAAGACTATAATTGACGGATTCATGGATATACTTAGATACTCTCAACAATGAAAATATATTGAAAAAATTGAAGGAAAATTTTCCAGAATTGGATATTTTGAGTTTTAATTCAAATTCACTTTTTAAAAAAAATTCATGATAGAAAAAATAGTATTTTACGTTCATTATATTCAAGAAAAAAATATTACTTAGAGTACTACGGTTTTGTCTGTCCCAAAAAAAAATCGATTTTTCAATTATGCCCAATAAAACTTAATTTTTTTATTATGTTCGTATTCTACAAACCCTGAAACAGCTGCTAAACGATTATTGTATTGAAAATCAATGCTTTTCGCAGTCTAATAGGGTTTCTTCAACAAAAAGTGTCTTTACCGATTTTTGAAGTGGAGCTGTGTTCCAAGAAAATATTTTTTTCCAAGGGCAAAATGCACTGAACCTAATTTTATGGCAGGATGCTTTTGAGGTTTGTAATCCTCTTGGGTCGGCAAGGACCAAGTATAAATTGATTGGTATATATTTCACTCTTGGAAACTTGGAACCTTGGAACAGAACCAAGGCTGAGAATATTCATTTGTTGGCACTATGCTTCGACAAAGATTTGAAAAACGTTGGATTTCATACAATATTAAGTCCCTTATTGAAAGATCTCAAAATCCTTTTATCAGAGACATGTGAATTGAATAACCAATAAGGCATGTTAATTTTTTTCTTTTCAGATTCCACAACCAACTTTACATCAGAAGAACCTCACTGTTCTCATGAGAATCTACCAGCAGCCTCTGCACTCCCTAGCCATCAGCATCTTGTGTTTATTGTCTACCCAAGTGATTTGTTTTTGTTTAATAAATTTTTGAGTTTAATTGGAATTTTCAATGGCAAAAACCTTACCATGTTCTATATGGCTTTTGAGTTTTTGGTCGTAAATGCATTTTTCTTGGGGTTTCCAAGAAAAGCCAAGAAAAACTGACACACGACCAAAAAATCCAAGAAAAATGGATACACGACCAAAAACCCAAAAGCCATATAGAACATTGAGCGAGGGTCGTGAAAGCCTTAATCATTAAAACATTACTATTTCCCATAGTAAAGTAACAGTTGTATTATGTACCTAGTATTAATGTTACCTAAAAATACAATGTAAAAGTAAACCTTAAAAAAGCAAAGTAAAATGACACATGAAAAGTACTACAGAACTTTTCCAGAATAATGTAAAATCACTGTGTAAAAACATTAAATAGATACCTGAAAATCGTCAAGTAAAAAAGCAGTATATTTATTGTATTATTATTCAGGTACTGGTACTGTAATGTCATTTTAGAATTATGTTTTTTATAGTGTATTTATATTTTCAACAATTACAGATTCCTTCCTGCCAATCAGCGTTCAGAATCAAAAAGTCTACCTTGCTTTGAAAATGTATGCTTTTTAAGTGAAAAAAAAACTCTAATTTTTTCGAAGACGTTTATATTCCACAAAACCAATGATTATTTTCAATTTCCTTATAATTACGAGCTGCCCATCAATCTGATTGAACTTAATATTGAATTAGAAGCTCCTGGAATTAAAGACGGTAGAGAGAAAAAAGTTCATGAATATAAGACGGTTCCACTCGCTGCCTAATGAAAGTATCTGATTGGAGGATATCAGAGAACAAAAGAGATTGAGATTCTTTCATTAAACAAGATTGTGTGCTTTAGAAAGGGTGTGCCAGACGTTTTTACGAAAAGGGATTCCATATTACTGAACACAACTGCCAATTAGAGATGGACTTTATCTATGGGATAATTGACATGACAAATTGATTGTTGGACAAACTGTATTGACATCTGTTAGAAATAGCTTTGTTCTATTGTTAGGTATATCTCGAGCATTCTTCTTATCTTATCTGAAACGTTTCATTAAGAAGTAGTTTACCTTCTGAAAAAGGTCAAAGTAAATTTGCGGGTGAAAAGGCGAGGTAAGATTTTCAAATGTTAGAGGAGGAGTCTCAAAATAAAAGAAATCTAATAGTGTCTCACTTCAACTCATTTCGGTGTAAAATAAAAATTACCTGATAGTAGTAAGTTTAACCTTGAACGCTTCGAGGCTGTTTAAATAGGTACGCAAACGCTCGCCGCTTTTTACTACTCTGGCCGCCTTGATTTGAATATGGGTAATAAAACTGAAAATTCTCGTTTTGTTCATTGGGATGGATATTTCGTATATTGATTGGTATTGATATAACTTATGAAAATATGTGTGGTTTAAGCAAACATCATAATTAAAAAAACGAAAAAAAATCGTGTTCATCGGCATGTAAATAGCAACGCTGCAAAACCCATTCAAATTATGAGAAAACCATCCTACGGGTTTTCATTAGAGATACATTATTTTCTCATGAACAGTTTAACCATACTGAAATATTTGTATTTCAATGATAATAACAAAACTTTCTCATTTTCTCCACACCAGAGAGCACTAAATTAAAAAAATTGAATTTCGTCAGGTTCGTATCTAACAGTTATATCAGAATTCCAAGATTATTGCGATGATGGAGAAATCCAAAAATATCGTTTTTTTCCGATGATAATCGTGCACGAACGTTTCACTTCGCACATAATCTTAAAAATAGTGCGTCAAATTAAAGAGGCTAGAGTTTTCAGCATTGCATGCGAAGTGAAACGCTCTGGCACGATTATCATCGAAACTTGATTATAATCTGGAAAACACCATGTTTCTGGAGTGTCATGTCATCACAATGGTCGTGGAATTCTGATATAACTGTTAGATACGAACCAATGTAACAGCCAGGGTTCTGACAAAATCCAATTTTTTTAATTTAGTGCTCACTGGTTTTGAGAAAATGAGAAAATTTTGTCATTCTCATTGAAATCCAAAAGTTTCAGTACGGTCAAGCTATTCATAAGATAATAATTTGATATTTTCATTCAGCTAGAAAAATATTTTAAAAAAATAGCCATTGTCATTTTTCTCTCATTATCTTTTCAAATTTGTATATGTGTATAAAATTTAATTCTAAGCAACTTTTTGAAATAACTTTTTTTGATATCTTGCCATTTTACACCCCTTTTTGCCTTTTCATAGTAATTTTTAATCGATTTTTAGGTTATTGCACAAACTTTTCCAAAGAATCTTTTTTCCAATACTTCAATAATAAACTTTTTTCATATACTTTTTGGCGGTCACTGTACATGCAGCGAAGTTTCTGTTCGGAAAATTTACATTGCAAAATCATTCCAGAAAATTGAAAAAATAAATTATATTCCAGCGATATACACCATTTCGGAGCACTCAGGACTAGTCTTAAATCTGTCAAGACTGAAAGGCATTTCCTTGTTCCCGGCGGGAGCCATATTGTGTAGAAATATACTGCCACGCCGAGATGTTACGAACCTCAATTACACCTGCTCTTTGGTGAGAATTCAGTATAAAGAAATAAGCCAAAATGAAAGTGAATTTATAGGCATTAAAAAACAAATGCGACGTGTTACTCTTTGGGAAATAGTGCACTCGGATGTCTCAAAGGAACGTTAATGTCCCTTTCTCCAAACGGCGGTCTTGTAACAAATAATAGCATCAGAATTATTTCTGAAAATTTGCACTGAACCATCTGAAGGGAACGACTATTTAGGGTGGAAAACTGCCCGAAAAAAATACTAGCTGATATAGGTTTTGTTCACTAGTATCCAAAGAGTCGATTCATGTTGAAAAATTCCGATTTTATCCCCATTTAACCTGTCAGGGATTTTTCAATTTTCGTAGTTAAACGATGTTTCGGGACTGCTGAGGGGTGGTTCAAGGGTGGAATCGAACCGTGATTAATACTTTGTGGTATAGAAATTGATCCACAGAATATACTAACAGCAAAAAAATATAGTTTAAAAAAACTAAAGAACACGCTTTAATTTTCATGGACTGAAAAGTGAAAAATAATTGACAATTTAATTTCTCAAATGTAAAAAAAGCGGGGGTGCTTTCGACCTATACTCTCATATTTTTAATTAGTTTAATTTAACAATACAGAGCGTTCAAGAGCTCAAGAGAACTTTATCGAGCACCCCACGCTTTTTTTACATTCGAGAACTTAAATTGTCAATTATTTTTTACTTTTTAGTCCAAGGGAAGTAAAGCGTGTTCTTTAATTTTTTTAAACTACACAGATAAAAAGGATTCCTTGATTTGAAATAATTTTAATTTGCCTCAAGGGCGCTAAGCATTTGATATGGCCGAAATACATGGATATTTTGTTCTAAAATTTTAATTTCTTTGAGGCAAACGCCTCACTTTCTTTAGCACAAAGTTGGCTTAAAATCATAATTTGTCCAAATTTGAAAGCTTTGTGGGAAATGCCATGTTTTTTCTAGCTTAAAGTCATACGATCTTGAAGCAAGAGCTCCTAAACCTTCGATCAAATTCATTAAGAGATTGTTTGAAAATTGTGCTTTTAAATAAATAATATAATTTCATTGTCTTGAAATGGAAGGCTATTGATATAAAACCAACAAATGTTTCATACAAAATCTTATGTTCATGTTGAATTCTTGTTTTGAAGCCTTGTGTCCTCAAGTGGAAGAATTACTCTTTTTCAAAAAGATGCAAAAGGGTCTTGGGACTAAATGTATAGGTGAAAATTTCGAAAGTTTTAAGGCTGAAAACTTGCACTGGTTTAAATCTCACTGAAAATTTAAATTTAGTTAGGTATTTATAAAGACTTACAGAAATCTTGGAAAAACAATTATTGATACAAACGAAATTATTCAAAAAATAACACATACCCACAACACATACATACAATAATAATATTATACTATCCATGCATTCGGCGACAGATGGCTTCCAGTGGGTCTTAGCTGCGTAGGTCCAATCTTTGGGGGACAAGAGCCGGGAGTAAGTATAACTTGATTACAATTTTTGAATCTAAGTGAGGAATCACACTGATCGACCAGGACCGACCGTCCGCGACCGTCCGCGACCGTCCACCTACTACCAAAAGTAGAAGTAGATCAATGAAAACTTTCAAAGTCACACTGATCGACCATCCACGACCGACCACTAGAATAATTTTGTAAATCTGACATTAATTTGACATTCGAAAGGTTATGTGAATTGTCTGTTCATTTATTGAAAATAAGTTAAATTCGTAATATCAATAGTTTTTAACAGACATTTTATTTTTCCGGTAGGAAATATACCTATTTACATGAGTTTTGTTGAAGTCAAAAGTTCATCATAAATGTGTGTCAAAATGATATTACGTCAGGATAGTGTGACACCGACCAAAATTTCCAGCAGACTACAATTTCGAACATGGTCTTTGAAAAACGGTCGAGGACGGTCAATGACGATTATACAGTGTGAGTTGTGCGATAAGAATATACGTGTTGGAAATTTTGGTCGTAGGTGGACGGTCGCGGACGGTCGGTCCTAGTCGATCAGTGTGATTCCTGGCTAAAACAAAGCAGATATTATAATACAGCACAGACATATGAATTCAGTCAAAGTTTAGTTGAAAATTCCTATTTTCATTTTCTTCGAAAATAAGTGACAATGAAACTGGTTCGACACATAGAAGGAATATGTTTTATCGGATTGGTTAATCAGAAAGTTAAAATAATAAATAATGATTTGATATAACAAAAATATTTGGGTTCACTCTAATAACTAACTAATAAACTATGCCAAGTGCCATGCGTTTCTGTCAAGGTTTCTGTGCACTCGAATCACAGAAATTAGTCGCAATGGCCACGCCACAAGTACGCCTACCGGTGTAAATGGCTCTTACTTTTTGTATTCAATTTCCACTCTATTCTGATAAACTGCGTGATATTTGTTATATCATCAAACTAGTATAACATTTTCGTGTGAGAGGTTGTGTTGACCCAGTTTCACCCGATTTTACATTTCAAAGCGAAGAATATATAAAACTAATAAAACTACCAATCTACAAGTACAATCATTGGGTATGTATAGGTACTTACCACGAGATGTTTTTAACATGTGACTTAAACGCCACGTTTCGAAGAGATTTCCAAAATTACCTGTTCCACTCATCATATATTCACAACACAAATCTTGCCGGCTAAAACACCATCAATCAACATCAACAAGAGAAAATACAATAGCGCTTCCGCCTTCGTTGTGATTTGCTCAATGGGTATCGGAAAACTTCGGGTAGACTCGAGCTTATGCATGACAAAGGTGTCGTTGGTAGAGCATCTCCAAACACATTGAGAGCTTGTATTAAATATTTATGATTTTAAGACAAAATTCAACCAAGCAGGACTGGAGACAAAGTTAATAATGTTCTCTCAAAAGCGTTTGAATCCAAAAGAATCGAAAATTTATTATAAAAGTAACAATGATTTCCATTCAGGAGCAAAGTATTCGGGAAGAGGACAATTTCTTTGCTACAAGAGAAAAAATTCTAAAAAACATGATTCTTTTGTCTCCAATCGGGTATTTTTATCAGTGTACTATTTTTTTTACTAAAAAATCGAAATCTCCGACCCTGAAAAATATACCAATTTTGAATCTGACCATAATCATACAATACTCGTCCATCATCTTGGGCCGCCATCTTGAATTAATAAATTTTTGCTAAAAATTCATAATCTCTGAACCCGAAAATACTCACACACTAATTTTGAATCGAATCAGGCAATAATGACATCTTGGAGTCGTCATCTTTAATTTACGAATTTTGACAAAAAATTCAAAATATATACGAACTAAAAAAACCTCATATACCAATTTTGAATCGAATCTGACCATAATCACAAATCTCGTCCGCCATCTTGGAGCCGCCATTTTGAATTCATAAATTTTGATAAAAAATCATAATCTCTGACTCCGAAAACACTCATATACCAATTTTGAATGGAATCGGACCATAATCACAAATCTCGTCCGCCATCATGGAGCCGCCATTTTGTTTTTTTTTATAACAAAAAAAATGACATATTGTATTGTCACCGGAACTATGAACACCTGTCAAATTTCAAATCATTCGGACGTCTGGAAATGAGTGAAAATCACGCCCTAGGAGTCAGTTACAAACATACAAACAAACAAACATACAAGTGAAGCTAATATAAAGCGTGTAAAAATAAGCTGTTCGAGGATTTTAAAAAATATGCGATTTTTCGAGTTTTTCGACGTGTTTGAAGGGCTCGTTAGGGGTGAAAACCTGCGTGGCAAAATACTCGCTGATATAGGTCTTGTTCATTTTATCCTCATTTAACCTGTTGGGGATTTTTCAAACTTCGCAGTTAAGCGATTTTTCGGACGTGTTTGAGGGGTACTTAAAGAATGAAATCGGGCCCAGCCTAACAATATGTGGTTTATAAATTGATCAATAGAATACACTAGAAGCAAAAATAAGATTGTTGAGGATTTTTAAATATTCGTGATTTTTCGACTTTTTCGACGTTTTTGAGCGGCTCGTTAAGGGTGAAAACCTGCCCTGCAAAATACTCGGTGGTATAGGTCTCATTCACTGGTATCCATAAAGAGTCGATTCATGTTGAGAAATTCCGATTTAATCCCCATTTAAACTATTGGGGATTTTTAAAATTTGAGGGGTAGTTAGAGGGTGAAATCGGGCCCGGCCTAACCCTTTGTGGTTTATAAATTGTTCCAAAGAATACACCAGAAGCAAAAATAAGCTTGTTCAGGATTTTTGAAAATTCGCTATTTTTCGAATTTTTCGACGTGTTGAAGGGGATCGTTAATCGTTGAAGTAGATCGTAAAGTTGGTCACCTTTCCAAAAGTCACCCGTTGAAACTTCAATAGCGGCCACCGTTGCTTTGAATATCAGGACCTGACAAATTCAATATTTCTACTGTAGGTATGATTTGAATGCACGATAGTGCAACTTCACATGTAATTCAATACGATTGGGTTTTGACACAATAATCGATTGCAGCGCCACCAAACTTGGTATGCTAGTAGTTGGAACCATGGTAAACACGAAAAAAATTGTTTACCCAAATTTCAGGGGAGAACTTTTTTTTTTTCGTTTAAAAATATATAGAGAGAAACAAGATGTCCTGCACTACCAGGTCGACGATTATTGCCATGATCCTATACAATAGGAATAATTGGATCGAAAATCCATCAGAAAACAACTACTTTCCTGGCTAATACCACGACGAACGTTGAATTACATCTAATGAATGTCCGAGTCCTACAAGGATGTCTCCGCAATTGCTAGTTGCATGGAAATGTTCATTGAAACATTTGGACCACCTATGTCCTATAGATCGATTTCTGGGTTCTTGCCTTCATCAGTTTAGGGTGCAGACAATAACTAATGTCTGCAACAAATGATTCAGCGAAATCTCCATGTAAAGGCAGAAGCTGAGACACCGCCCGCAGCCTAGCGTTCACTAAACCACGGGCGCCATCTGAACTCCAGCCTCTCAACCAAAGCAGTACCCAGAACTTGCGTGATTGATTTAACCACAAATACAAATTAAAGAAATCTGCATGCATTGTTCACAATGAGCTTGTCAAGAAAGAAACAAGACAACTAGATTAACTAGAAAACAACAAGTAGTTGTTTTCTGATGGATTTTCGACCCAATTATTCCTGTTGTATAGGATTATGGCAATAAGCGTCGTCCTGGCAGTGCAGGACATCTTGTTTCTTTCTTGACAAGCTTATTGTGAACAATGCATGCAGGTTTCTTTAATTTAAAAATATATATATAGATTTTTGCTATAGTCTTGGAAAGTATATGATTTATCGGAAAAACAACTCAACATGGTGAAAGGCAATTTAATTCTCCACCAAAATTATTCGTAGTAATATCTTATGAAACACGCTCGTTTTCTCAGAAAACGTGATTGAACGCCGACATCAAATTTCCGGTTCACGCTTATCCGCCGCTGAAAGTTCTGGCGGAGCCGAATATTTGACTGGTCATAACTCTGCTAAAAATGATAGGAAAAGGAAAAGGAAAAGTTCATATCGTTTCTGAAAACTCCTACCTTCTCATGCAAATATAATATGAGAGTATTTGAGTACCTAAAATATGTTTTGTCGCACTTCGTTCATTCCGTTCAAAAGTTAACAGGGGGGGGTTACTTTATGGACAGACTGTATATTAATCAGAAAAAATCAGAAAAAATAGTTATGGAAGCTTTTTCTGTGGATGGATCACATAATAAATGTGGGTAATTCACAGTGAATTTACGATCATCTGTTCGCATTTCGTTGTCGAACAGTCTCAACCCAATAGCAGAAAATTAGATATATGTATAGACACGTTGTCGTTAAAATGTCGTCATAAAAACCATGGCACTCTCACGAAGAATTACGGACGGTCGTTTAATACTATAGGTCTCATGTGAGATTTTATTGTGTTTTCAAAATATCGTAAAGGAATTTATAGTTCTTGACTTGACTGGCTCCTACGTATTTTGTTGCTTTACAAGGTCCTACTTGCGGAATTGTGAAAATTACATTATTCCGCATGAAAGGCAATAGTTATGAGTTATGATTTATGAGTTATGATACTGTACATTATCAGAAATAGTAATTTTATTTAATGGGCCGCGTTGGCGCAAAAGTTGGGGCACACGCTTCCCGGGCAAATCATCTATGGAGCGTTGGTTCGAATCCTAGCACGGTCATCGGTCCCGTGGATGGAATCACAAGTTATAATGGCTGCGTTTTCACTAGCTCGCAGAAGTCTCTCGAAGACTTTTGAGTGTTGCCTTGAGGATGTAGCTAATTGACGAAAATGACAACAAAACAAAAAACAATTTAAATCAAGACTCATGACTGAAAAGAATCTAAGATAATGACATATTTTGCTGACTCATTTTCTCGTTTCAGGGATTTTAACCACTGAAAATTACGTCAGTGTTGAGATCAAAAAATGAAAATTTTGCGATCGGACGTGTGCTAGGCATATAGAAAATTCATTTTCCTTTTGCAGAAAAAAATTGTTTTTTCCCAATTTTCTCGTTTATGGCATTTTAACACATCAATATAGGTAAAACAATTTAATAGTGAAAAACCAAAGCCATAACGTTTGCACGTACTTGAAGGGTTGAAATAAGGGCGCGATCTTGTAGAAAAATACTTGGTTGCTGATGCATTTTCTCGCTTATGGCAATCGACAGAATGAAATTCAATATTGTTAGGAATCCGAAAAAAAAATCCCATAAGCCGATGAATGATAAGCTGTTGAAGTAAATTTTTTTCATTTTCCGGCAAACTTTCTCGTGAACGAAGTAGAGTGCAATATAAATATGTTGATGTAAAAGTCTGTTATAAAAAAAGCCATAAGTTTAGTTTGTGCTTATCATAGTTTTTGAAGCTAGAAAAAAAAATGCCATAAGTCGGTAACATGATTACGACGTTTTATACAGTGAGGTCCTGAAGTATTGGATACATTTCCTTTCTATGTTATTAGCCATTTTTCAGTTTCTTGAAATTCCTAACATACTGCGGCCCATACCGTCCTTGTAAATATTGTTTGAAAGTTTGATTTTGTGGAGGAAATCCAAATCTTGACATGATTTTTGGGTTTATGACCTTCCACAATCTGAAAATGAAAAAATTTTAATCCAAAGAAATCTGTACAAGTGTAGAAGGGCAAATTAATCTGAAAAAATGATATCGAATTAACAAAGAATACTTCTCTTTTTTTGAAAATTGTTGACGTTTCGGGGGAATATCTGCCTCCGTTATCAAAACTTCTTGGAAAGACGCTGAAGAAACTGAATTTGAATTGCGGTTCTGGAAATAAGATCTTTCTTTGACAGAGTCAAATGAAATCTGTCATGCATACATTCTTTTGATTGACATTTGGTATCTTGATACATAGGGTTGTTCGGTATCAATCAATTACCATTCTATTAGTTCTCATTTCATATCTGAGGAGAGGTAACCAGGTGCGGTCCATTTCGATGGAATTGGTTGGAAAGCAGTTGTTCGATAAAATAATGCACGCAGTTTCCTTTAACTTTCTTTTTTCTTGATTCGATTCTCTCAATAAAATTTTGTTATTATTCCATTCCATCATAAGATCGCCATCAGATGTTAGAATATGTTCGGATATTTTCGAACCCGTTATTTTTCGATTTCTGATGTAACTTTTATGTTCTTCCTGGCGCACAATCAATGGTCTTGATGTTTCACCTCTATAACTCTTACCACAACAAGGTATGTTGTTAACACCATTTTTTGAACATCCACCAGCGTTTTTGGGTTTTGTATGTGTAAGTATTGATCTCAATGTATTGGTTGTTTTAAATGTTGTTCTTACATCATACCTATGGCCAATCCGTTTTATCTTTTCAGACAGTCCAGGGACAAAAGGTATAATGTTGTTCGTTGGATGTGTATGGAGATGTCGCATGTCTGTGTGTTGTGTTGTTCGATTGTAAAGTGTGGTACTATTTTCAATTTCATTAATGGTTTTTTCCACGAATTCATTTGAATAAGCATTTTCCCTGAGAACGGACTTTATAAAATTCAATTCTTCTTTCCAATTTTGTGTTGAATTGCAAACCTCTTGTGCCCTGTTGTAAAGACATTTGACAATTCCCTTTTTCACGCTGGTGTGGTGATTTGAGTTATAATGGAGATATCTTTTGGTATGTGTTCTTTCTATAAACAGTTGTGTTGACTCGAGATGTTGATTTTTTTTATCAAAACATCTAAGAGAGGAAGTTCATCATCTTTTTCTGTTTTTAATGTGAATGTTATCGTTGATTCTTGTTTATTAATGTAATCTAAGAACACTTTCTAGTCATCTCTACTCTGATTCCAAACAGCAAACACATCATCAACATACCTCCACCATACTCTGGTAATTGATTGATACCGAACACCCTATGTATCAAGATACCAAATGTCAATCAAAAGAATGTATGACAGATTTCATTTGACTCTGTCAAAGAAAGATCTTATTTCCAAAACCGCAATTCAAATTCAGTTTCTTCAGCGTCTTTCCAAGAAGGTTTGATAACAGAGGCAGATACAGCCTCCGAAACGTCAACAATTTTCAAAAAAAGAGAAGTATTCTTTGTTAATTCGCTCTCATTTTTTCAGATAGGCAAATTCAGTGTAGGGTACGTTACTGACAAAAATTAATTTCTTTCAAGACAGCAGTCTTGTGAACGCAGTAACTTATCGGGAAAATTAATTAATTTGCCCTTCTACACTTGTACAGATTTTTTTGGATTAAAATTTTTTCATTTTCAGATTGTGGAAGGTCATAAACCCAAAAAATCATGTCAAAAATTGTTGATTTCATTTTCTTGATTATTACGCAATTTGAATAAATCTCGGAAGTTGCACATGCGCTGGCTACAATATCATAATGACTGCACTATTCACATAAGCTGACGTAAGTTTATCACATTGTTTCTAGGCAACAGTCCAAAAACCAGTCAGTGATTATTCAATACGCTGCTGCTGGATATCCAGAAAATATACTTGGGAAAACTGAAATTAACTAACAGTGTACACCATTTCTACCAACATAAAACCTAAAATAACTTAAAATAGACCTTTTGTTCACGACCTCATTCGACGCCCGGGCGAAGGTATATTTTTTCTGGGAACGGGTAGAAATTCATCAAACATGTGAATTATGTCCTTCCCCATGACGGCAGGAAAGTTTATGATAACATGTTTTATTAAAAATATTACAGATTTGTTTATGATTCAGATGGTCGTAGAAAAAGTATAGTGTACAATTTGCATGATATGACCCATTTCCAACTAGCTACGCTCGTACTACAAAATTTCATATACCTACTAGTGGGAAATGTATGTCATTTCATGCTCTTTGTACAATATACTATTTAATGTTAGTATCATTTATTGTGATTATCAGAAACACTTAAAGGTATAGGAATTAGTATTATCATATAATATTTTTTTTATGTATGTATCAAACTCTTTGTTATAAGAATTTTTTTCTATGGAAAGCTATGGAAGTTTTATTATCAAACTCTATAAAATACTGTACTTTTCTATTATAATTATAAATTCGTTCTTCTCCAAGAACGATCCGAATATTTTGAATGAATGAATGAATAGTCGAAATTTAGACTCACTATGGCACTCGTGTCCATATACAGTGACCGCCAAAAAGTATGTACCATATGGGAAAAAAGTTTATTATTAGAGTATTGAAAAAAAGATTCTTGGGAAAAGTTTGTGCATGTCCGATAACCTAAAAATCGATTTTGACACATGTCACGTGATCGCTGGTATAGCGGCAAATTGAAAAAAATTACCATGAATAGTCAAAAAGTCGGATAAAATGGTAGGATATCGGAAAAAGTTATTTGAAAAAGTTGCTTAGAATTCAATTTTATACACATATACAAGAGAAAATTATGTGGGAATATTGAAAACAGCAATTTTTTTTTAATAGTTTTCTAGCTGTAGAAAAATATCAAATTATTTTCTTATGAATTGCTTGACCATACTGAAATATTTGTATTCCGATGATAATAACAAAACTTTCTGATTTTCTCCACACCAGAGAGCACTAAATTGAAAAAATTGAATTTTGTCAAAACCCTTGCTGTTACATTGGTTCGTATCTAATAGATATATCACAATTCCACTATTATTGCGATGATAGGGAGATCCAAAAATATCGTGTTTTTCAGATTATAATCAATTTTTGATGATAATCGTGCACGAACGTTTCACTTCGCACATAATCTTAAAAATCCAATTTTTTTAATATAGTGCTTACTGGTGTAGAGAAAATGAGAAAGTTTTGTCATTATCATTGAAATACAAATGTTTTAGTATGGTCAAGCTATTCATATAATAATAATTTGATATTTTTATACAGCTAGGAAAAATTTTTTTAAAAAATTTCTTTTTTCAATTTTCTCTCATTATCTTTTCAAACTTTGTATATGTGTATAAAATTTAATTCTAAGTAACTTCTTCAAATCACTTTTTTTTATATCTTGCCATTTTACCCCACTTTTTGCGTTCTCATAGTAATTTTTTTCAATTTGCCGCCATACCAGCGATCATGTGACATGTGTCAAAATCGATTTTTAGGTTATCGGACATGCACAAACTTTTTCCAAGAATCTTTTTTCTGATACTCTAATAATAAACTTTTTTCCCATATGGTACATACTTTTTGGCGGTCACTGTACAATGTGTAATTGACCACTGAATATACTTTGCAGAAGTTATCAAAAACCCCAGTTATTTCTAGAAAAACTGAATTTTAAAATCCACAAAGCGAATAAATATTCGCTGTGTTCATTAGAGTAAATAATCGATTGATTACTTCCAGCAATTACCTCTTCTTCTACCTGTATTCACATTGATCCGCAACTCAACTTTTCGCTGGTCGCCAGCCATACAATCGCAAATAAATCAAGCCCCGTCGACCAAATTATTGAATGCTTTCCATACCAAACGACCCATATCAATCATCAATTTTGCCGTTGACAGCAGGAATACGAGATGACTTTATTATACACATTGAATGACTTATATCCGTCCCCTTGAGTTTGAAGAATTAATAAATGAATACAATAACGCTGTTTCTCTGTACAATTTACGATCTGAAGCGTCGTTACAGCAGATTTAATTGAAGTCGAGAAATATTAATGAATGGTGGGCCGTCATTTTAATGGTTATTTAACGAACAAGTGCATTAATAAAGGCGATTAACAATCGAGATATTTTAGATTGTTAATCGCCATTTTAATTCACGAGTTTGTTACAAAACTTTTCGGTCTACCGTAGTTTTCAAAAATAGATATATCTTACTTTTAATGTTTATTTATTTAACGATACGATAAAAAACAACCCCTATTTCCTATTTATATTAACTCAAAGACTGTTTAATTTTTCTTCGTGATAGTTTTATTTTATTTTTTCAAATTGAAATTGAAAAAAAAAACAAAAAAACTGGCTGATGTGGGTTTGAACTATCGACCTCTGTATCACGTCTCAGCTGTCTGTCCAACTTTACCATTATGCCACGAGACTCATGTAATTTTACGTGACAACTACTAGTGTATTGAAGATTCTCTGAAATTTTATTTGGGAATTGACAAATAAATAATGACAGATAGTACTAACCAATATAAAATATACGAGAGCAATGTATGTTGGGTTGCATATAATCAAATCGTTGATTAATAGAAAATCATTCATTAACAGGGGTCATTAATCAACGATTTTGAGTGCGTTAAAAAACATCATAAATAAACGGTCGACGGAAATGGTTATTTAACGAACAAGTGTATTAATAAGGGCGATTAACAATCGAGATAATTTAACGCGTGAGCAGAGCGAGCGCGTTAATGTTCGAGATTGTTAATCGCCATTTTAATTCACGAGTTTGTTACAATACTTTTATGTCGACAGTAGTTTTCGAAAATAGAGATATCTCACTTTCAATGTTTATTTATTTAACGTTACGATAAAAAAACAATCACTATTTCCTATTTATATTAACTCTACTCAAAGATAGTTTAATATTTCTTAGTGGTAGTTTTATTTTATTTTTAATATTTATTTGCAAATTGAAATTAAAAAAATATTTCTACTCTTGGTGGGTCTTGAACTATCGACCTTATTGTTGGCGGCTAGGCGAACTTTACCATTACACCACGTAATATGAATTTCAGTGACAACTGGTGTAATGAATATTTTCTGAAATTTTATTTGAAAATTGACAAGTAAATAATGACAGATAGTACTAACCAATATAAAATGTATAAGAGCAATGTATGTTGGGTTGCATATAATCAAATCGTTGATTAATAGAAAATAATTCATTAACAGGGGTCATTAATCAATGATTTTGAGTGCGTTAAAATACATCATAAATGAACGGTCGACGGAAATGGTTATTTAACGAACAAGTGTATTAATAAGGGCGATTAACAATCGAGATATTTTAACGCGTGAGGTATCAACATGAACCACTCGATAACGCCCTTATAGAGATTTAGACGTTGCAACCATCTCGAACAGGGTCGAACATCCTCGGCAAGCGACAAGCCTCGGCTTTGCCTCGGCTCGTACTCGCTCACCTCGAATGTTAACACGTCTTTACATTCCTTGATACTTAATGGTTATTTAACGAACAAGTGTATTAATAAGGGCGATTAACAATCGACATAATTTAACGCGTGAGCGGAGCGAGCGCGTTAATGTTTGAGATTGTTAATCGACATTTTAGTTCACGAGTTTGTTACAAAACTTTTCCGTCGACAGTAGTTTTCGAAAATAGAGATATCTCACTTTCAATGTTTATTTATTTAACGTTACGATAAAAAACAATCACTATTTCCTATTTATATTAACTCTACTCAAAGATAGTTTAATTTTTCCTATTGGTAGTTTTATTTTATTTTTATTATTTATTTTCAAATTGAAATAAAAAAAATAATTCTATTCTTGGTGGGTCTTGAACTCTCGACCTTATTGTTGGCGGCTAGGCGAACTTTACCATTACACCACGTGAATATACAGTGTGACCCATTTAAGATGCAAGCACCTATATAAAACTTACATTTTTCAACCGATTAAAATGATTTTGTTTTCGTCAGGTAGACATTCAAAAAGTCTACCTTATTTTTCAAGGTTAAAAATCTAAAAAAATTACTAGCGATTTTTTTAGAAAAAATCTGACTACACCACTAGATTCGCGACATTTTCAAGTGGTATAAATGTAAATTACGTTGAAATGCGTCAATAAATAAAAAAGTTATGAGAGAATGAAATTTGATAAATATGCCGTTTAATCAACCCACCAATTCAATTTCAGGACGTTTATCAAAATTCAAAATACACCACTGTCTTCAGGAGATCTCGATATATCACTGGTTAAAATTTCATTGAAATCTGTTCATCAATAAAAACATCATAAGAAAATAAAATTGAAAATGGAATTTTAGGAAAATGTCATTTTATCTCAAAATTTCTTATTTTTTTATTTATCAACAGATTTCGATGAAATTATGGTCAGTAATATTTCAAGACACCCTGAATCCCGTGGTGTAGTCAAAGTTGTTACAAAAGTTTTGAAATTGAAGTGGTGGGTTGATCAAAAGGCATATTTCTCAAATTTCATTCCCCTATAACTTTTTTTATTATTTTACGCATTCCAACGTTATTTACATGTGAACCATTTGAAAATATCGCGAATCCAGTGGTGTAGTCAGATTTTTTTTAAAAAAATCGCTAGTAATTTTTTTAGATTTTTGACCTTGAAAAATTATATTAGTTGGCCCTGGAAATGGAGATTTATCCATAAAATTTGGTGTCCTAGTAGACTTTTTGAATGTCTACCTGGCGAAAACAAAATAATTTTAATCGGTTGAAAAATGTAAGTTTTATATGGGTGCTTCCATCTTAAATGGGTCACACTGTATATGAATTTCAGTGACTACTGGTGTAATGAATATTTTCTGAAATTTTATTTGAAAATTGACAAGTAAATAATGACAGATAGTACTAACCAATATAAAATGTATAAGAGCAATGTTTGTTGGGTTGCATATAATCAAATCGTTGATTAATAGAAAGTCATTCATTAACAGGGGTCATTAATCAACGATTTTGAGTGCGTTAAAATGCATCATAAATGAACGGTCAACGGAAATGGTTAAAATGGCAATAACGTGACATAACCAAAGTTGTTGTTTTTTTTTTCTTGATTATTACGCAATTTGATTAAATTTCGGAAGTTGCACAGGCTCTAGCTACAATATCATAATGACTTCACTATTCACATAAGCTGACGTAAGTTTATCACATTGTTATTTAACGAACAAGTGTATTAATAAGGGCGATTAACAATCGACATAATTTAACGCGTGAGCGGAGCGAGCGCGTTAATGTTTGAGATTGTTAATCGCCATTTTAGTTCACGAGTTTGTTACAAAACTTTTCCGTCGACAGTAGTTTTCGAAAATAGAGATATCTCACTTTCAATGTTTATTTATTCAACGATACGATAAAAAACAATCACTATTCCTTTTTATATCAACTCAAAGATACTTTAATTTTCCTTCGTGGTAGTTTTATTTTATTTTTTCAAATTGAAATAAAAAAAAGAACAAAAAAAATTTGATTTGTGTGGGTTTGAACTATCGACCTCAGTATCACCTCTCGTCTGTCTGACTAAATCAATAAATAATAAATAAATAAAAGTTTATTGCCTATAAAATTACAGAATTTACCATTACGCCACGAGACTTCTTTGATTTTTGATGACAACTACTGGTGTATTGAAGAGTCTCACAAATTTTATTTCAGAATTGACAAATAAATAATGACAGATAGTACTAACCAACATAAAATGTATTAGAGCAATGTATGTTGGGTTGCATATTGTCAAAAGGCAATGTGATATGCAGTTCTCAGTTTTTGATTTTTCAAGAAGTATTACCTCTAATAACCGCACTATAATTATCTCATCTATTCAAAGTGCATTTACCTAAACGCAGTCTAATAAACTACAAATTGCAACGTAGTGCTGAATCGCATTTTTGCCATTCTCTACGGGAAATGGCAAAAATGAGTGATCATGAAATAGAAAGAAAAATCAGATGTTGGTGGAACGAGCAACGGGAGAGAACACATCTTGACCATGGAGAAAATAATGGACCTCCGATGAGTGTAATTCTGTTAGTTTTAAGACCATGCATTTGTTGAAGGCGATGCTTTTAATTAGCTTAATAAATATTCTTTCGGTAAATTATAAAATTTGTTTATAATTTCATTCAACCGAAACTCCCATCTGAGTTTACCCCTAAGTTCATGAGCCCAAACTCCGGCCTTCATTAATAATTTTGAGGTACCTAACAACCAAGACCGGGGCTCGTGACAATATAAGCAAATCGTTGATTAATAGAAAATCATTCATTAACAGGGGTCATTAATCAACGATTTTGAGGGCGTTAAAATACAGCATAAATGAACGGTCGACGGAAATAGTTATTTAACGAACAAGTGTATTGATAAGGGCGATTAACAATCGTGATATTTTAACGCGTTAATGTTTGAGATTGTTAATCGCCATTTTAATTCACGAGTTTGTTAAAAAACTTTTCCGTTGACAGAAGTTTTCAAAAAAAGAGATATCTTATTTTCAATGTTTATTTATTTAACGTTACGATAAAAAACAATCACTATTTCCTATTTATATTAACTCTACTCAAAGATAGTTTAATTTTTCTCAGTGGTAGTTTTATTTTATTTTTTATTATTTATTTTCAAATTAAAATAAAGAAAAAAAAATTTACCCTCGGTGGGTTTTGAACTCTCGACCTCAGTGTTGCAAGCCAGGTGCACTTTACCATTACGCCACGGGACCATATATGGTTTTGAGTGAAAACTGGTGTAATAAACATTTTCTAAAATTTTATTTGAAAATTGACAAATAAATAATGACAGATAGTACTAACCAATATAAAATGTATAAGAGCAATGTATGTTGGGTTGCATATAATCAAATCGTTGATTAATAGAAAATCATTCATTAACAGGGGTCATTAATCAACGATTTTGAGTGCGTTAAAATACATCGTAAATGAACGGTCGACGGAAATAGTTATTTAACGAACAAGTGTATTAATAAGGGCGATTAACAATCGAGATATTTTAACGCGTGAGCGGAGCGAGCGCGTTAATGGTTGAGATTGTTAATCGCCATTTTAATTCACGAGTTTGTTACAAAACTTTTCCGTCGACAGAAGTTTTCAAAAATACAGATATCTTATTTTCAATGTTTATTTATTTAACGTTACGATAAAAAACAATCACCATTTCCTATTTATATTAACTCTACTTAAAGATAGTTTAATTTTTCTCAGTGGTAGTTTTATTTTATTTTTTATTATTTATTTTCAAATTGAAATAAAAAAAAATACCCTCGGTGGGTTTTGAACTCTCGATCTCAGTGTTGGAAGCCAGGTAATAATAATAATAATAATAATAATAATATTAAAGGGTTTTTATTGATATTTCAATTTGACATCTACATATCAGGAGCAAGACGTATTGCCAATAAAAATATCCCGGGTTCTTCTTCTCCCTGGCAGGAAAAGGCTTTCCCGGGTCGCCGATGTTCTGGCTTATAGCTCAGTCTTTCACCTTCACTGTGTGGCGGAACGTTTCAGGCCAACCTCCTGCATAGCTTATGTTGGCATTTTAAATGTAATGTATGTATTATACAGAAATGTAAGTGATGGTTTGTTCTGTGTGTTATGTTTGTGTGTGTTTAACAGGAAAATCTAGAAAAAACCTGTTTTGTGATAATTGATGTGCGGGGGGGGGGAGATCCGTCCCGCACGGAAGCCAGGTGCACTTTACCATTACGCCACGGGACCATGTATAAATTGGAGTGACAACTGGTGTAATGAACATTTTCTGAAATTTTATTTGAAAATTGACAAATAAATAATGACAGATGGTACTAACCAATATAAAATGTATCGGAGCAATATATGTTGGGTTGCATATAATCAAATCGTTGATTAATAGAAAATCATTCATTAACAGGGGTCATTAATCAATGATTTTGAGTGCGTTAAAATGCATCATAAATGAACGGTCGACGGAAATAGTATATTACGTAACAAGTGTTATTTTTAGGGAACGTTATAAACTGTAAATAATAAAATGTAAATTTTTAAGTTTGTTTCCAAATGGTGGGGCAAAATTTCAATGTTGCAGCAGTGGTTCATATCTTCCAAATTCATCTGATTTTTCATATATTTTTAAATTTGAAGAGTCCACACTTTTCTCGACCGCAATCATGTTTTGTGGAAAAAGAAAGAAAACTTGATTGCGGTCGACAAAAGTTTTTTATGTGGTTTCTTCATATTTAAAAAAATATGAACCATTGCAAAAGCAAGAGTAATAGTGAAAACTAGTTGTTGAAATCTTGCACTACCATTTGGGAATAGATTACATTATTTATTACATAAGTTTATAACGATCCCTAAAAATTAGTGGAGACCAAAAAAGTTGTGTTTTTTAATTAATAAAAAATAATATGTAGAAAAATTGCGATTTTCAATTTTTTTAAATAAAAAAATTTTTTTTTTTTTTTATTTGTGCACAACGATCTTTTAAGAAGACCCAGTTGTAAATGCTTATTGTAATTATACAGCAGATCATCCTTCACTTGGCCGGGGTAGCCAAGGAAGTACTGTGTTGTTTTCTGTCAGAAAACCCCTAAATACCAATTTTGAATCGAATCGGACTATAATCGCAAAACTCGTCTGCCTTATTAGTGCCGCCATCTTGAATTCCAGATATTCAACAAAAAATTCACAATATCCGACCTCGAAAATCCCCAAATACCAATTTTGAATAGAATTGAACCAAAATTACAAATCTCGTCCGCCATCTTGGAGCCGCCATTTAATTTTTTCTTCTCTATCGAAAATTTCATAGTGCATTGTCACCGGTATTATGAACACCTGCCAAATTTCAAGTTCATCAGACGACTTGAATTGGGTCAAAATTCAGTTGCAAGATTTGTCCTACAAATGGATACATATATACAAACATAAAAACATACTAACTGAGCTAAGCTTGTATCCAAAAGCACTAAAAAATGAAAAATTATTCCTTCAGATGTGTAATGTAGGTTATTCTCTGAGTTACAGATTCAAATGCTTGCCGCGCAAAGTTTTCAGTACAAATACGAAAGCGGCAAGCTTCAGAATCTGTAACTCACATAATAACCTATACTACACATCTAAAGAAATCATTTTTTACTTTTTAGTGTATTTGAATAAAAGGTTGTCTTTAAAGGGTTTATCCACATTTATAATTCATGATGCTTTAATTCACACTTCGGTAATATGTCAAGATATTCTGATCCTACCTCCACGGATACATTGTATACTTTTATCCACAAAACAACAATGATACGTGATAAATACATTTATTCAACATATAATACATTATATACATTTGCATAAAAAATAATTTTGTTACATACTCACTAGTAGTCCGGTGGCAGGGAGGGTTTTCGTAGCGTAACGGGATCACCCAAGTTATTCTTATGTATTTTGACCCGCTGAATCTGAATTTCGAGGGTGATAAGCCGTGGAAGCATCCGGAAAATTTTTATGTACAATTTTCCTAGGAAAATCGAAAAATCCATTTTTTTCAAAAACAAATGATGTCATGATATTCTGTATAAAATTCTCTACAAAAAAGGTATCTACAAGTTTTTTTTGAAAAGGTACCGTTTTCCAGTAAAACGTGCTCGAAATTCGAAAAAATGCAATTTTCTCAATTTTCAGTTCTCTCTTATTCAGTCACATAATGATATTTTCAGGATCACCTTTTCCCAAATTATTCATATATATTTCGACTATGAATAACAGAAGAGACATTCTTGAAAAAGTCATTCGTGTGGATTTTCCGGCACTGAATTTCCCGATACTTTTACCTTGCATGGAAGGGGCATTTTTTTATTCGCGAAGCTCACGTAGTGGACGAATTCCTTATAGTGTCAATGAAAACTGGTTCAGCACATATTTTTCCATCATCACAAAGCATTTCAGTAGCGGAAAAACGGACAATTTTGCTTAAAAGTAAAAGAATTTTACGAGGAAAATCGTAAAATCCATTTCTTCCTAAAACAAATAAAGCTTTAATAAAATTCTCTACAGAAAGGGTTATAATAAATTTTTCTTTCAAAATGTACCGTTTTCGAGCAAAATGTGCTCGAAATTCGAAAAAATGCAATTTTCTTAATTTTCTGTGCCCTCTCATTCAGTCACATAATGATACTTTCAGGAACACCTTGTCCCAAATTATTTATATATGTCTCGATTATGAATAACAAAAGAGACATTCTTGAAAAAATCATTCGTGTGGATTCGTGTGAAAATATCATTATGTGACTGAATGAGAGCACAGAAAATTGAGGAAATCGCATTTTTTCGAATTTCCAGCACATTTTACTCGAAAACGGTGCATTTTAAAGAAAAATTTGTGAAGACCTTTATTGTAGAGAATTTTATGGAGTATATTAAAGCGTGATTTGTTTTTGGAAAAAATGGACATTTCAATATTCCTCCGAAAATTCTTTTACTTTTAGGTAAAATTTTCCGTTTTTCCGCTACAGAAATGCTTTGTGATAATGAAAAAACATGTGCTGAACCCTTTTTGATTGACGCTATAAGGAATTCGTCCACTGCGTGAGCTTCGCGAATAAAAAAATGCCGGTTCCATGCAAGGTAAAAGTATCGGGAAATTCAGTGCCGGAAAATCCACACGAATGACTTTTTCAAAAATGTCTCTTCTGTTATTCATAGTTGAGACATATATGAATGATTTGGGGGAAGGTGATCCTGAAAATATCATTATGTGACTGAATGAAAGAGCACTGAAAATTGAGAAAATCACATTTTTTCGAATTTCGAGCACGTTTTACTGGAAAACGGTGCATTTTCGAGAAAAACTTGTAGATACCTTTTTTGTAGTGAATTTCATGCAAAATATTATGCCATCATTTGTTTTTGGAAAAAATAGATTTTTCGATTTCCCTCGGAAAATCGTCCATAAAAATTTTCTTATCACCCTCGAAATTCGGATTCAGCGGGTCAAAATACATAAGAATAACTTGGGTGATCCGGTCGCGATTCATCGGCTACGAAAACCCTTCCTGCCACCGGAGTATGGAATCAGTTCTAAAATATTAGGTGAAGGAACTCCGTATGGGTTCGATTACTCAAAATTTTCCTCAAAACATGTTGGTCTCATTTTGAAAGTTATGATGGGGTCTGCTTTTTCTTTCCCGTGTAGGTGGCTTTTACTTCAAATTCAACACTATTTCATATAGTAGCTACTTATGATACAAGTATGAGAAGTAGATGTTTAAAGCACATGTGAATGTTTGCAGAATGAGCGTAGATTAGCGAGAATTTCAGATCAACTTAATCATAAAGTAGGCGGTACTAAAGTAGAGCGATGTCGGTTGATACGATTTGTTTACAAACAAATACTGAACTGATCTCTTTTATTTCAAATCTCATAGAGTAAGAGCCCAGGGCCCCCAGACATTCTTCATTTTCTAAAAGACAAAATGTGGGGCCTCGAGTAGTGTTCAAAATATGTATTTTTCTACAACTGTTAAAAAAAGTCCACTTTTTTGTGTGGTTTGTGTGCGTAAAGTATTACAATATTTCACTATCAACATACGATTTCATTATTAAACGGAAAAGTGTAAAAAAAGTGCACTTTTTTCGACGTCTGTTGCTAGGCAACCGACAGTTTCATGCAACAACAGTGACAGATCCGAATAATAACGAAATCCTGTCATAAAGCCAGTTCTCATTTTCTTTGGCAACTAATAACCTATAAATATCTGATATACAAATGTTTCACCAATAATATTCTTAGCATTCTTACTATTAAATAAGTATTATCAAAATTCCAAACTATCGTGGCGAATATATTCAAAGTAATAGCATATACCTCTAAGGAACTATTGGACCTAATCTACACTAAGAAAATGAAAAGTTACTTCGATGGACTAGTTATTCGGAAGTCAAGTCAACGATAATAATAATAATATTGACCTCGATGAATATGTTATTTCAATATTCGCTTCAAATTTTCCATTTTGCGGGATAGTGTGAAGAGAAAGGGATTTCGACTCAGTCGAAATTATTCGTTTCATTTGTATGAAACTCAACTCTACGGCATACTTTTCGAACTTTTTTCGAATAATGAATCAATAAAAATATGCCAAATTCATTCCATATTTGCAAAAAAATATAAATTGGTTATTTTTTTTGACAGTTGTAGAAAAAATACTGTATGAAACTCGTGAGTAAAGTATCACTTTACTCACTTGATACGTAAATTACTATTAACGCCCGCATACCTGCTAACTTGGTTATACGACCAATCCACAGATACGAGGTGAGAAAGGTAAAAATAGAATCAACTTATCCTAAATTGTGATAACTGAATTTTATTTACAGGGTTTTTCCGAAATTGGGGCAATAAAAAAATGGGTTGTTGTATGGAACCTAATGTATCAATAAATGGCAAGAAGTTTCGTTTTTGAAGCAGTCAAAAACGGTTGAAAATTTTCATGAAATTTTATGAAATCGCTTCCAGTTACCTTTGTTTGGGAGGCACTGGTTTAATTCTCCAGGCCACAGCGTGTCTGCCCGCTGGCAGTGTTTTAGCGCGGTTTGCGCAGGCTGTAGACCGCTTATCAGTGATTACCAAAAAAAGTCTTGAAAACTTTAGAATTCTATATCTTCCAAAATAATTTTTGTTTGTACAAAAATGCATTCTTTCATTTTGTTCTGTTTTGTCTTCTTCTATTTCTCATTTCATTTATTGCTCCAATTTCGAAAACACCCTGTATATTTCATAAAATACTTGCAACATAATATTGAACACTGCCATACACTTTCCTCCTAGTCGCTTTAGAGCTTCCAAAATAGTTATTTTTCTACGTTCGTGCAAAAAACAAAACTTTATACACTGAGTGCAATAAAGACTTTATTGCACTCATCTGTCATTCTACTATAGCGTTCTGTCATCATGACAGATATAATAATAATAATAATAACTTTATTCTTCCCAAGAAACATTACATGTTTATGAATAGGGATACAGATAGATAGAATACACAAAGTAATTGAATTGATATTATGTACTTTTCTTTTATTTGAAAAATGAATCTGAAGGGATTCGAATCTTTAGGATCGGAACTCATAGTATGAAGACGTCGAGAATTCAATATTGCTTCAACCTGCACGAGCACCGTTTGAAAATCTTCATAAACAAGAAGTGCGTTACCTAATACGCGCTTGAGATGAAATTCCATTGATTTGACTCCTGCCTCCCAAAGACCACCAAAGTGAGGAGGGTATGCAGGAATGAATTTCCATTCAATGCTTTCATTGGCGCAAAATAATGAAGTGGTTTTTATTATCTTTAAGTTGTGAGAAATCAGGAGACTGATCCTCATCATCCGCACTGGAAAGTTTTTTCCTTTTCGTCTGGGCATTGTTTAGTTCATTGATAATTTCAGATTAGATATAATTCACCTGGGCTAACATTTCACAAAATGACGTTTTCTGTGAATAGGTATGTCAAGCTCTCTAATATACCGAACAGCTCCTTCCGAAATGGTAAAAGCACAGCAGCACTCGAATCAATCACTACTCAAGATGTTTAACTTTTCCTTCAGTGAGTTTAAATATTTTATTTTCTATTTTTTATGTAAAATTTACTTTTCTTTAAAATGAGACTTTTGACAGTCTAATCAATATGGATTCAGAATTTTCTATAAATCGACGCCAAATTTAGCCCATTTGCTGTGAGATTGTATTACGTTTTAAATAGTTGCATGTTTCATTATACAGTACTAGTCTAAAGTCCGTTCCCCCCCTACTAGTTTTCGAACCACCTGGTTTATCGCAACGAAATTTGGAAGGCTCAAATAGGAGATAAAACCCTACTTTGTCATGAGAAAATTCCAGCTAAAAGTTTCAAAATGGCAGCTGAGCGCCATCTTCAATAATTTTTTTAAATAGAACACCCGGTATATCATAGTATGATCGGTTAGGGACGATCATAAGGAATCCAACAACACCAAGTTTGATACTATTATCTCCAAAGACTATGGAGATATCACCTATTACTTTCTCAATAAGCCGAATGAGTGGGAGAGAGAAACTTTTTCTGGCGGGTCAATAAATTCTCTCTCACACTCATTCGGCCTATGGAGAAAATAATAGGCGATATCTCCATAGTTTTTGGAGATAATAGCATCAAACTTGGTTTTGTTGCATTCCTTATGATCGTCCCTAACCGATCACGCAATGATATACAGGGTGTTCTATTTAAAAAAATATGAAGATGGCGCTAAGCTGCCATTTTGAAACTTTTAGCTGGAATTTTCTCATGAAAAAGTAGGTTTTTATCTCCTATCTGAGCCTTCCAAATTTCGTTGCGATATACCAGGTGGTTCAAAAATTAGTAGGGGGGAAGGGACTTTAGACTAGCACTGTATAATGGACTATGAAATTACTAGAAAATGCAATTTGTTGAAAATAAAATTTTTTCTTTCGAATATCATCTGAATTACACAAAATGTTTTTGAATTACTTTTAGCAGATATATTTAAACAAACAATGTCTTCCTTACAGTTTAGTGTCACCTAAATGAAACATTTTCTGGTTTTTGCATGAACATAGAAAAAATATTGTATGAAACTCGTGCAATAAACACCTACTTTTTGCACTTGTTGCATAAATAACTAGTATGCAACGAGTGCAAAAAGTTAGTGTTTATTGCACTCGACGTGAAATTATCCGACGAGGCCGTTAGGCCGAGTTGGACAACACGTTGAGTGCAATAAACAATTTTTGCACGAGTTGCATACATTTTTTCTACGTTCATTCAAAAAGCAAAAAATTATTTATTAAAGTACGGCATTTAAGTGTTGGAAAATGAAAAGTGCAAATTAAATAATTAATTATTACTATCGATTTGCATTGAAACAGACCACTATCATCTATTTTCCATTTCTGTAATTGTCAATTCTGTAATTGTCAGAAATAATTTTTGACTGACGTTTCTACAGTATCGGAAAGTTGTTATCGGGGGTATAGACAAATCTATGCGAGCAACAAGGAACGCAATGATATGATAATACCACATAAATAAGAGAGACGCACTACTGCGCGCCTCCCCTACTACCTCGTCCGACGAATTAACAGCCACGTCGATATCCCTTCCTCGAGCGAGTCGAGGAGAAATTGTAATGCTCTCGCCAGCTATTCTTTACGCTCGTATGAAACCAGCATACCCCGATGAAAACTTTCTGATACTGTATAACCACAGTTGCATTGTTAAAATCAAAATCATAGTAGCCGTGAGCGCGTATGTTATCACGAGGTCACGAGGTGTGGTGGTAGTACAGATAGTTTGCTCTATGCAGGTAGACGGTTTATAACAAAGCGGATCAGTTTTGATTATGGAGTTATTCTCGGAAAGGAATTGTTTGTTTAACTCTGGCTGATAACATTAATACAAAATAATATAAAATATGTTACTGTTCAAAACGTATTGCCAATCTTACAGAATATCTGCTAAATATGTAGTGGGTTTGAACATTTATGTTTGTCATGATGACAGCACGTTGAAGTTGAATGACAGATGAGTGCAATAAAAACTTTATTGCACTAATGCAATAAAGAACTTCTTTTTCCACTAAATATAGTTCAATAAAGTTTTGCTTTTTGCATGAACGTAGAAAAAAATTATTTAACCCGACTTATATTCTGACGACTATTTTAAACAAATATTTCTCCAGCTAGAAAAATAGTACGATGATTTCACGGTGATTTCCTATTCTTTTTTTTTTTTCGATCCTACTCTCGTCAGTACGGGTTCGGGAATTGATTCGATCTCTTTCATATTTCCTCTGAAAAGGGTTGGAAAATGATAAGCAGGTTTTGCGGAAAATTTAACGAATAATGTCGATATTCTAAAATACGGATCAAAACGAAACCAATGATTGAAACTGAACTTCAAAAAATGCAAACCTTAGACAATGAATATGCCAACAAATCATATTGGCTCTAAACAACAAATCATATTTGCTCTTAAACGACCGAAAAACATTAAGAATTCGAAAATACGAAAAATACGAAAAAAAACATATGCGCTTTTGATAATACAAAATTACTCGGAAATGGTCGATATTATTCCGATTCACCATGACAACTTTTTACCGCCTTTGGAAACTCTTCAAAAGATGTAATCACATTTTTTATACGCACTAAAATCTCAAAACCTAAATAGTACAGTAACCACAGACAAATGTAAGCCACAAGTGAAGAATGAATCGTAGCACTTTGAAACTCGGCACATGACTTCTTGACATCATCTATTGTTTCAAAAAAAAAAAAAAATACCGAAAAATCAGGGGTGGAACCCAAAAAAAATTTTATATAAAAAAATTATAATTTTTTTTTGCTGTTGTTTCGGAAAGTATAAGATTTATCAAGAAACAATTTCAACAAGGTGAAACATAATTCAATTCTCCACAAGAAATATACTTAGTAATTTCTTACAAAATGCACTCGTTTTCTCAGAAAACCTGATTGAATTCCGATATCAAATTTCAGGCTCGCGTTAACCCACCACTGACACTTCCGGCACGGCTGAAAATTAGATTTGTCATAACTTCGCTAAAAATTATAGTATAAGAAACAGAAAAAGTGTATATCGTTCCTGAAGAATTCTACTTCCTCATGCAAATATAATATATTAGTATCTGAGTACCCAAAATGTGTTTCATCCCACTTCACATAACCCGTCTACGATATTTATGGGGGATCCGAAAGTCATGGATATTTTAATTGATATGAAATAATTATACTGAAGCAGGAATCAGTACCCTCTTTGGACCATTTGAACGATTTTAGACTAGTGAGACTAGTCTCACTTATATATACCAAAGAAAAAACTGGCTTTTACTCTTGCCTCAGTTTTCAACCCACCCATAATCCCGGCAAGTTCTTCAGTAAGTGTTGAAAATAATACACATCCTACATAAAAAATTTATGAAGTATGTAATTTCAAGCTTGAGGTTTGCGCTTCACAATAGTGTTATTAAACATATATGCAGGATATGAATAAGCGATTATTTTCAACATTTACTGAAGAGAATGCCAGTTTTATGGGTAAGTTGAAAATGAGGCAGGAGTAAAACAAAGTTTTTTTTGGTATGTATAAGTGGGACCTGTCACACTACTCTAAAATTGTTGCATATTTATAGTCCAAAGAGGGTATGGGTTGCTGCTTTAGTAAAATAATTCCATATTTACTAGTTTATTCATGATTTTTGGATCATCCGCAAACATCTCCGTGAAGTGCGACAAAACACATTTTAGGTACCTACTCAAATACTCGCGCATTTCGCAAAAAATTACTAGGAATCATTTTTGTAGAGAATTGAATCGTCTTTCACCTTGTTGAGTTATTTTTCCGATAAATCATATACTTTCCAAGATTACAGCAAAAATCTATTTATTTATTTTTAAACGAAAAAAATGTTGCACCCCTGGAATTTCGGTAAACAATTTTTTTTTGAGTTTATCATGGTTCCAACAACTGGCATACCAAGTTTGGTGGTGCTACAATCGATCCTCGTCTCAAAACCCCATCGTACTGGATTGAAACGAAATATGGAAAACTGTGTTCGAACAATTTCATTGTACTCGATTAGTACTACAAAAAGTATGTTTGAAATAGTGCACTAAGTAACATCGACACACCCAACGAAGAAAGTGTATTTCCGATATTTTCTAGAAAATACATAAACGTCAAATTTAAATGTTCATCCTGTAATTTTTAAAAAACTATTTAACATTACAGTTTCGTTCAAGGAGCAATTTATTACTTTATTCGAGATCTATATCACTTCCAAACTGCATTGGCGTCGCAAAATTAAATCCATACGAAAGTAATACAAAATATAAAACAACAACAAATTTTGTTTTGTATTGGATTGAAAATACTACTAGACCAATATAAGGGCAAGTTTTTAAATTCATCGATGAATACATCGATGAGCGTTGCATCTTTACTTAACTGATGGAAAATGACAATGACAACACGAATGCGCATTATCCAACGATGAATTTAAAAACTCGCCCTAATGGTTTATGTTGAAAAGGGAAACATTCTCCATGAAAATTGAAGAATGAAAAATGTGATTTATTTGTAACATCTAACAGAAAACAAATACTTCCCCGGCACAAGCCACGCTGAACATTGAACTACATCTAATAAATATTGGGAAAAGAAAAGAAAAAATCTGAAAGTGAAAATTCGCATTTTCATGCAGATAGTTGATTTTTTAATTTTCTCTAGTTTCCATTGAAAAAAATCATTAAATAAATTAGATAAGGAGAATGTTATTCAAAAATGTCACTCACAGAAATCGTTCGTTTCATTGAAGCAAGGTTCGCTTCTCTCGCATTTAATCCCCAATACATTTTGGTCGACGAAAATCTATTTCGCTTTGCCAAGTTCCTCCTGAAGAGCTTGGCAAGAGTCTTTTCGCAATATCTATCAGATGTAGTTCAATGTCCAGCGTGGCTTGTGACGGGGAAGTAGCTGTTTTCTGTTAGATATTACAAATAAATCACATTTTTCATTATTCAATTCTCATGGAGAATGTTCCCCTTTTCAACATGAATACCTCCCAAGAGGTTATCTTGAACGATGCAAAATAGCGACTAAAGTTTGTCTTTCAGTCGCAGATGATTTCATAACAGATTTTATGAATGTCCTATTCATATTTTCGAACTAAAATCATAATGGTTTATATTTGACATGAAAATTGTAAAAAACATACAGTTATGAGTGTATTAGAAAACATAACCAAAAAGTAAACGTTAAAATAAAATGCTCAAAATTAACAAGCTAGTTGAAATGAAATGCACAAAATTAACAAACTCACAAAAACTTAAAGGTTCATGTTAATTTTTTAATAACTAAATATTTTCAATGGTTCAAAAGAGACTTTAATCTTCATCAGAAGATTCCTTGGCTGCTTCAGATGTCTCAAGTGAAGTGAAAAATGGGTGATAAATATCAGGAATAACTTTAGACGTACATAGACTAATCAAGTCTTTATATTTTGCTATTGTTATTGAAAGAGGCCCGTTGAAGGTCAATCTTTTTTTCTTTTGTCATTGCAGTTTGTCTTCGGCTGGTAATAGGCAATACTATGTTCATCTTCGGACAGAAAATTATAACCAACATGTTAAACAGTAGAATTATCTTCAGTTACTTTCAAAAACTTGTATTATATACCTAATGTTAATGTTTCACTCCCTGTTTAATTCCATATGTCGTGGCTGTACACAGGTCACTTACTGCACTAGTAAATGCATAGCTGGGTAAACTGATGAATGTATCGTAGAAAAAAGATGTATGTACCAATAAGAATACAGATAACTGCACAACTGAATGCATAGTTGAAGTAGTGAGCTGATGAATGTATCGTAGAAAAAAGTCGTATGTATCAATAAGACTACTGTTTTTGTATTGGAAGAAAAAATGTTTCAACCAAAAACGTCGTATGTATACTTGAGACTATTCATGCTGAACGTTTATTGAAATTCAAATATCGTATATTCCATTACTACCTTTATACAGATGCAATAAAAATTTGTACAACAGTTACAGCTTTTTTCAACTAGGTATTTTGAAAACTACGCATCATAGAAAGAAGTCGTAAATACCAATAGGTAGAAAATTCTCAATTCAAAGTTGGTTATATTTCAGAATATGCAAATTTGCAGTTACGACCTTCTTCGTTGGGGGTACCGACATAATATATAAAAATCACGCGTCAGAATATAAGTTTAGTTAAATTATTTTCTGGAAGCTTTAAAGCATCTAGCGGAAGTTATGGCCGGGGAAAGTGTCTGGCAGTGTTCAATATTATTTTTTAATAGCATTTTATGAAATATATATGAGAATCAGCCATCGGAATTTTAGATGAGTTGGTCCAATTTTTACATATTTTTCTCACCTCGTATCTGCTGTAGATTGGCCGTCTGATCAACTTAGTAGGTATGCGGGCGTTCAATGTACATATGAAGCCCCACATTTTGTTTTTCAGTGAATAAAGTAAGTCTGGGGGGCCTGGGTTCCTGGACTATCATAAAATAAACGAGATATAGAAACTTTTGGTGATCAAAATAATTATTACCAAAGAATCAAATGAATATTCTAAGATGGCCAATGTAGAAGGAGAGAAATTGGTAATAAATAGCCACTGGTAATTCAATTTTCGTCTGGTTGTTTAAAAGTGATGTTTTTCACATTGAAATGATAACTGAAAAATACTATATTTTAGTTGTCCAGTGTGCGAAAAGTGATCGAATGGAACAAAACATTTAATAATCAAAGCAATGAACTTCGTATTATTCTCTAATTTTTCTAGTAAAAGACTGTACATCGCCATAATTTCTTTCATTCCTCTATGTTGGGGGGCATTCATTTAATTCTCCAGTTATCATTATATTGATCATCAAAAGTGTCTATTACTATTTTCTTTGATTAGATTTGAATTAACACAAAACAAATATTTGTTTGTAAAAACCGTCATCCGATAACCGGCATCGCGTCCTCATAGTAGCGCCTAGTTTATGATGAGGTTGTTGAAATTTCTTTTATTTTTTCTTTTCCAAAAAATATTGCATGTTACACTTGTTATAAAAATCCACTCTTCACGCTTGTAGTGATATTTGCAATATAAAGTCATTCATTATTCCTGCGAGGAAATAGTGATGTGGAAATGGTGGGAAATTCGTATGTAAATCAATATGTTATTTATTTTTACTGAAAATGTAAAGGGTGGAAAGTGATATGGAAAACCAGGAGATGTTTTCTAATACTAGTCTTCAAGTTATCATTTCTATCCCTATCATTATTCATTTTGGTGGAAAATAGAATTGAATTGTATATTACTTTATGATACATTAGTCGTAGATGAAGTATAGTATACAACTCGTTACAACGAAATTTATTTTCTCGGGTAGACACAAGACTCGCTCGCTATTATTATTTTGAGTCCACAAGATGCTTTTATAATTGAACGGACCCATCAAAACCAACATGCTCTTCTTGTAATTCATCATCATTATATTTGTAGCACCTACATGAAACAACGTGTTCCATAAATGTTCTGTAATCTTTGTCAAACCTATACAATATTATGAAGAAGTAAATGGGATTTACTACAGCCAGAATAATTGCTCCAATTATCGTTATCCTAAAAATGAGATAGTTTTGTAGCCAAATTTGGGACAAACAAGCTAAAAGTAAAGGACAAACTGATAAAAAGTAACTGTTTGCCAAATACAAAGGCATAATGGAAATATTGGAACTGTTGACTAATCTTCTTCTTTTTACAATATGGACTATATTCATTATTATCATGAATACCATAAAAATCAGATAAAAAAAGAGCAATAATATGTCTAAGAGTATAGTTGATTGTCCGAAACATGCATGCACATGATAACCTATACTAACAGCAATGATCACATAAATTACAGCTATTTCAAATTTCAAGAATTTCACAATCTTGCCATATGTTACTGGGTAATATAGTTTCAAGAACCAGTTTATTAATAAAAGTATTATCATGAATAAATTCGCTAGTAACAAACTGTTTTGAGTCTGTTCTACAACACAGAAAACTAAAAAGACATCATAAAGTATGTTCAAATCCAGTGATAACCTATAAGTGATTGGCGATGATATCATAAAAAGATTATTGACAATCGTCCAGTTCAATAATATAATGTTCAATTTGTCTCTTCTTAGCCGTCTGTATTTTATGATGACGTAGGCAATGATGATATTGCATACAATACAAATCAATGACAAAATAGTGTACAGTTCTATATAAATTTTCACAGCCAGAGATGTATTTTCGACTAAATCATCGTAGACATCTGCATAAGTCGTGTTTTCAAGAGTATCATTCAAGCCTGTAGATTGGTCCATGTTCTGAAAAAACAACAAAAGAAAATGGGGAGATGAACAAAATATATTGACGATGATTCTTTCTTCACTGTGACCGAAACAAAAACTGAACAATCCAGTGAAACATTGTTTCTGATTTGATTACTACATTTCGGACATCGTCGTAATGGTTGAAAGATTTCTAATTCTTTCAATTTTTTCACTACGTTTCAATTACTTGAATCTGCAATCGTCTTCAGGTGGATAATGAAAAATTGAGAATCTACACGATGTTTTATAGGTCTATCCGTGGTCGGTAATTCCGATTTAGATGTTTCCCCCCGTTGAGTCCACTTTTTTTCACCAAGACGAAACCAGAGAACAAAACAGAATCCAGGAAAAACTGTATTTACGATATACCATGTGAATGTGGACATTTCTATATCGGAGAGACCAAACGGCCATTATCTGTAAGAATAGCCGAACACAAAAAAGTGGACTCAACGGGGAGAAATATCTAAATCGGAATTATTTGGGACGAGACGAGAGAGGCGAAGAAGAAGAAAAGAGAAGTGGGGATTGAGAGAGACAACAACAACGCTAAGGCAGCAGTGTTCTCTCTCTCTCTCAAACCCAATACCAATACGGTACAGTGCGAAATTTACAGCAAGTACCACACCATAGACTTCACTCCAGAGGACTCTATCGGACGATTGTTGGGTTTCTCACCTCGAATACTTCCAGCTGGAATCATTCATGTGTCTGACCTGCCCGGCAATATAGTGAAAATGCGAACAGTTCACATTGACAGTAACGTCACATCGGGCGCTCTCTTCAACAGCCGACCCTCCCATAATAATAATAATAATACGATATATGAGTTTGCCGTTCGAGAAGATCCCGGATATGCCATCGACGAAACTCCCTCGAATCTCATCCATCTGCCTGTGAACAAGTCGGAAATACACAACATAACCTTGAATATTCTCGATCAGGGATTTCGTAGTGTGAATTTCCGCGGAAAAACCATCATTTTACAACTGGTGTTGCGCAAGCTATCAAATGGGGTTGGTATTTGATTTGGACGACGACGACGATCAACAGCATAACATTATTGAGAGCGCAGGCGTCAGTTCAGTCGCGCACACGCAGTCAACGAGAGCACACACAAATCATACGCTCTCTCTCTCTCAAGCACACAATTCCTCGTATCTCAAGGTCATCATGTTGTCAAAACAAGTGTTCGACGTGTACAATCATCCAAAATTCGATTAATCCATCCAGAGAGTGGAGACTCGAACGTCTCACCCGTACGTCAAATCCTTCCAAAATGATGGCATTGTCGAAATCGTCATCCAGCAAAGTGACACATGGATTCTGATGAACGACGCTGTCGTCTGTATAGAGGGCACTCTAATCAAAACCGCAGGAGATGGCAATGTGCGATTTGTCAATAATGCTGGAGCATTTTTCTTCAAATCATTGTATTATGAAATCAACGGCAAGGAGGTGGACTCTGTTTGCTTGCCGGGTATAATGAGCACCCTGCGAGGTTATACTTGTTACGCAGACGCCGATTCTCGACACTTGGCCACTGCCGGTTGGACGTATGCAGGTGGAGCTATTCGCAACGCCAACGACGGCTTGTTCGCCATGTGGATTCCGCTTAAGTATCTGTTTGGCATATTCCACGACTACAGATATGCCACGATCGGACGATAGTGCACCCGTTTGATGAGAAACTGAAACGACAACAACTGTATGGTTATAGAAGAGATTGTCAATCCGCAAGTCGCAACCACAGTAGCCCTGACGTTCAATAGCATCGTATTTTGAGTGAAAAACGTCATTCCTAATGATGACATTCGCTTCCAGCTGCTGCAATCCATTAAGACTGACAAACCTGTGGTCATCTCATTCCGCAAGTGGGATATGCACGAAATGTCTGCACTCACGCCTGATGCCACCAAAGAAATATGGTCTGTCAAAACTTGTACGGCATTGGAGAGTCCTCGATTCGTCATTGTCGCCTTCCAAACAAACCGAATGGATAACATCGAACGATATTCCAGCTACTTTGAACACGTTGACATCAGATACATACGTCTATCGTTGAACAGTAACAATTACCCGCATGAACGCATGCGCTTGCAATTTGACAGGAACTTTGTGGAAGCTCATCTCGCCTATACGGAATTCTACCCAAGCTATGCGAATTGTTCCTAGAAACGCCCTCTGCTGGATTACGATGCATTCAAGGACCGAGCCGCCATTTTCGTGATCGATTGCTCACAGAGAGCGGAATTCATGAAATTGTCCACCGTCGATGTCACTTGTCAAAGAAGCCACAGTTGGGTTTCCAGCCAATAGTCGTGCATATTGTGTAATAGTGCACGATTTTATCATAGAACACTTGCCTTTAAGTGAGATCGTACGTCGTCTGTCATAAGACGAAACACATGGCTTTGAGTGATATCATACGTTATTCATCTGTCATCTGTTCAAGAATGTTGAAGTGTCAAGTGGCTGAATAGGAGCAAAAAATACAGACATTCAAGCGCTTCCAAAACATTGATGATGGCAAATGGGCGCAGGTCTTCACCAACTCGAAACGTTTCGAGGGCCGAAACGACAGCTCATAGCCGCCGCCGCTGGAGAAATGACGTATTGATATTTAAATTTTTTTTTGACATGTATTGTGGTTATTATTATGTATCAATAGATGAATTAAACGAATTTCCGGGAATTTTATTTTGTTGGATGAATGAGAGAGAGAGAGAAAGACAGTATATTTTTCCATCTTATTTCAGTTTGCAGGGAAATGTGCGCGCCTTTCCTCGCAAAAATGAAATGAGTTCTAAAAATATACAACGTGTGTTTGTTCGGACGATTCAATCACACACACACACACCCACACACACCCACATACGAAATGTCTTTCGAGAAATTTCTCTGAGAGTGTGTCGGTGAGTTGTAGGCACTGATAAATATGTGCGATAAATATGTGCGTATTATATATTGACATGCGCAATGTTTATCAGTGTTCTCCGAAATACCACCATTTTTTTTTCTCTGTGTGTGAGTGAGTTGTACACTGATGAATATATGTGCGTATGTATTTCCTATATATTGATGTGACATGCGCAAGGTTTATCATTGTACTCCAAACTACCTCCATGTTGACAGGCTATATAATTTTGACAGCTGTCCTGTCAAACGTACTGTACATTAGCCCACCTTACGAGGCAGGCGAAGTTCTCGTTTCATTTTTCAATCTAAACAATCATCAAATGAATAAATGGACTAAAATGTCGCAAGATCTCATGAACGATGGATATTTGCCTGTGCTAAAGGCCGAATTTCCTCCAAATGCCAAAGCGTACAAACTGCGAAAAGTCTTTCGCAACAACCCTTCCGAAGACACTCGTATGATGCCACTAGCATCGCCAACAGAGGTGACGATGACCACTCGAACGACGCCTACTGAGCCCCGAATGCAGATGTCGACTACTCCGACGACGAGTTCCTGCCCAAAATACGTCTATGACGGATTCATGTTCTTTGTGAGTTTGATCTTTCAGTTGGGCGAGTCATTCTACAAGTTCCTCATTTCAATCAAGCAAACATGCGCAATTGCCAATGAAAATGAAAATACTTAATCACGTATGGTACTGACGTGTAATTTTTAAATAAAGTTTTTTTTTAACCTTATTTTTCCATTTTTATTTCAATTCTCTACACGAACAAAGACAGGCTGAGTTCCTGGAATTTGTTTGTTTATTCAACATCTAGCGTTCAAATCCCCTCGTCCCTCCACCCCGCCCGCAGCTAACCGCGTCATTCGACATTCGACAAAGACTGACATAATAAGGCATGAGTTGAAGTGAGATGCCAAACATGCCTTATTTTCGACCATCGCACTGAACCACTTCTTGGAATTTGTTTGTTTTTTATTCAACTCTCTCTCGAGTCGAGCTACGTGACAAACGAATAACCTTGGAAATATCTCCCAATACTGCGTTTCATTTTAATTTCGACCTATATTTCTCGTCGTTCCGCCGCCGAATAACCTTGAATCTTGAATCCCCTCCCCCTCCTACCCGCCTGCAACTAACCGCGTCATTCGACATTCCACAAAGACAGACCTAATAAGGCATGAGTTAAAGTGAGATGCCAAACATATCTTATTTCCGACCCAACACACTGAGCCTTGATACACACACTCATACCGATTTCCTGGAATTTCATCATGTTTATCAAACGAATATCCGTTGCCATTGCACACGGCCCCAACATACTACGTCGTTTCCGTTATGGTTCTCACGCTATTTCCAAGAAATCTAGTGCACGCGCACTCTCCGTCTGTCTGTGACGTCATGCTTATGTCAACAAACCCAGCGACGTAAAGAACAACCAGTGGCGGCGTCTCACCAGTGCCAGCGTCAATAACAATAAAATTCACCAAAAACAAATATCGAAATATCTCTGCCCCTGAGGCTCTAGCGCATCCCATTTCCTCTGAGGTCTTTCGTCGTCATCGCCCCAACACCCCCGCACTTTTCCCCAGCCGATCCCAGTTACCCAATTCTATACAACCATCAGATCACGACTCTCAACCCTTTGCGGTTCTTTGTCGGGACAGCCCCAACAGTAAAATTTTAACGTTTCCGTCCGATGTCAAGTGTTTTTTATTCCATAATCAGAGTGCTAGAAATCTCTATAATATTCTTCTGCTTCTAAGGAAAGTGTTGTGGAAAAATGTCTTTTCTAGTTTGAAAGTTGACATATTTACTTTTTTCAGTAATTAGTATTAGTATATCTGTTGCTATATTTTGAGGGATAGTTGTTTCAGCTAAAAATTAACAGTTTCCTTCTGTTTTATGTTTTTTTGTGACGGTTGTAGCAGGTACGTCAAATAAAACATTTTTTGTCTGTAGTGGGACAGAACTGCTATAACCGTCGTCTGTTTTCTGTCAATAAGTCCGAAACAAATAGTAGTTTACCTAACAAGTGCGGAAAGTGATACTTTTCCGCACGCGATTGCAGAACGACGCGTTAGCGGAGTTCAGCCAAAAATCGCGTGCGGAAAAGACACTTTACGCTCGTGTTAGGTACACTATTTTTTCTACTAGCGGAAAAAACACCCAAAAGTTAACATAAAGAACATTTATTATTAAATATATATTGAACTATACAACCATACTTGTTAAGCTTTCTATTTTAACCTTCTGCGACGCAATATTTAAATGTCAGTATAATCCGCAAAAACTAAACAACACTGAAAAGAGTGCGGAAAAGTAGATTTTTCCGCACGCTAGTAGATAAAAAAATTATTTCATACAATCACTCACATTTGGATAAAAGTAACCTCAATTCTGTAAAAAAATTGGTGATGATTTTTTGACGTCTTTCGGACTCCTACTGTCCACGAACGTGTTAAATTGCGCGTTCGATCATGTTGAATGGCTTATCACTGGATATATTACGGATTATATATAATCCGTTGTCCAGCAAGTGCGCAGGACGTTTTCACGTCTAACGTTAGGCTGGTTTCACTGTACCCTTCTTATATCAGCCATCTTTCTAACTGGTCGAAAATCATTTCGACTCTTGTTAAATGCAATACAAATAATTTTTTCTACGACATAAACCGAGTGTTGACTTTTTCGCACAAGTGCGTGAAAAAATCCCCTGTGCGTGAAAAAATCCCCTGTGCGTGAAAAAATCCCCTGTGCATAAAATCATCAACTGTGAGTAAAGTCAATATTTACACACTGTTCCTACTTTTATGCATTTCTGAAAAATATAGTATTTTGCGTCGAATATAACTCGGAATTCATCATTTGATAATGCGAAGATAATTCATAACATAAAACATTCAAATCAATGATAAAATTGCTACAGTTTAGCGATTCCTACAATAACTGTCAAGGAAAAATTTTGTATGATACAATTTTGTAGAGTTTTTCTGTACTCGCGTGTATGTTGAACTCGGTTGCGCCTTATTCAACAAACTTCACGCTCATTCAAAAGTCATATTTTATGAACTCGTTTCATAAATAGCTTTCATGCACTGGCGTGCAGTAAAGTACACTTTACCGCCCGGTTCAGCGAGCGTGAAGTGGCACTTTACCGTCCGCGGGCGCATTATGGCCCGCGGGCCGTAAAGTAGACAAAATTCTCAAATGTTCTATCTTTACACATCATTTCATGCAAGATCTAACACGAATTAGAATGATTCCAGTTCAACAGAGAAATTCTCTTCATAATCGACATTTTTTTCAACATTTAATCAAGTCATAAGCCTGAATATTGAAAATTTAGTATTTGTTTTATAAATGGATGGTTGGTTCAAATAACTATCTGGTATCATTTTTTCAGTGATAATCAATTAATTTGAAATAAACTCTTCAATATAGCTCTCAGCAACTGTAGTTTCACATTCCCCATACTATGTTACTCTTAATAATTATTGTATACATAACGTATGAAACGTGTAGACCATTGTAATTCAAGTCAGTATTTGTGATTCGCGCTATAAAACCGCCAGTACATAAAATTTTGTATGTATCACGTGCGTAAAATGCGTTTATGGCTTTCGGCATCCACGCCGCAGGTCATAAACGCCTACTTTGCGCCCTTGATATATAAATAACTATTACTAAACTTACTGGGTCCTGTTTTCAACACGTTATTATTTTGTAGCAGTTTATTCATGTTAGAGAAAATAAATATGAAATAGACAAAGCACTATTTTTTATTTATTTCTCTCTCTCTCTCACTCTCTCACTAATTTTCACTAGCTTACTTGAATATGGAACGTGTTCAACTCACCATTTCATCAATAATATCAACAACGCACTGCTTCTACCGTGCCAGCGCGAGTGATGCCAAAACTGTTAATCAAGTAAATTAGCACTGAATGAAATTGTTACGAGAGACCAAACAGCTCTGCTTATTCAAGTCGACATTAAAGTTATTGTATGATGGAGTGAGTTATTCTTTTTCATGACATACCAGGAAATTATATTAATGGCTTCCGAGATGACGAGCTTCATTTAATCGCTCGGCGGGAATTCCACTTTTGCTAATATCACAGATTGTATCAAATTGAATAAATTTTTCTGTTTACTTACAGCTTTCGAGAAATCCTTGAATTGGACAAAAATCGCTCCTCGTGTGATGTGGCTGAAGTTAACTTTAAATTGAAATACTTAGGCACCTCCGCTAATTCGTAGAGGACCACAGTGGACCAGAAAAATAATGTTCAAGCATACATAAGTACAGAATAAGTCAAATGTTTGTACACATACATTATTTCAAAAGTAATATAAAGGATCCCGCACTTTTTATAGGTAAAATGGTTCTCGGTGAAATTGTCTGAATTTTTAGTATATTGTAATATTCGATGTACTGATTGAACGTGCAGAATCGCAAAGTTCGTTGTTGGATAGATTTTGAGATACAGGGCGTTCAAGTTAAAAATCAGTCATTTTTATTTAATTATTTTCTCGGGATTTGAAAGTGCCAACTGCATTTTTTTTCGTTCTTATCATCAACGTACCTTCATTCTACTAAATATCATTCAGATGGTGCGGATTACATCATTATGTACAGAATGAAAAATAAAAACATTTTAGTATTGCCTGAAAATTCGATGTAATAATGAAATATTGATAAAATTATTTTGGCATGCAATATACTAGTCTTATTCCACCATTAATCACAATTCATTCATTTTGTACAGGGTAATTTGAAAAATTGGTGAAATATATGGCTGGTTCTTTCGTACACATCCTGTATATTCAAGTGAATCGTCATCCTCTGAAGATAGTTGATACCCTATGATTTTGTTGGGATATATAGGGTGATCATGAAAATTTTCGATGATAAAAATGACAAAATATCAACGTTTCAGAAACCACCCTGTAATTCACGATTAACTCGGTGAAATTCCTTTATTATTATATAATATATTCATCATTCTCTTCTCAACACTGCCACAAAAATTCAGTTTTCTACTAAAGGTGGATTCATGCAACATCACTAAAACTAAAATGAATTTAAGATTTAGATACATTTTAAATTAAGAATATGAAGGTGTTCAGGCAAACATAGTTTTTAATTCCAACTAACTTTTTATAATAACAATTTTCGATATTATGAAATATAAAGTTACTTTACTCTTGAGTAAAATTCATATTTTTTGACATACCTCGTATAAGATTGATGAAATTTGATATCTGATGATTGCATCTTGGGTTTCAAACCATGCAGAACTTTTTATGAAGAATAGTTTTTTTTCGGAAAATAAATAATAAAATATACATATGTATATATATACAGGTCGTATTTTTTATGTCGTACCACTATTGGCATCTCGAAAACGGTAAATGATACGAAGTTGGTTAAATTAGGCAAAAGTTGCTTATTTTAGTGAACAATGAAACGATGTTTCCAAATCGGAAGTATTACGAACCGTTTTCAAAATATACGGGGAAAACCGAAATTACCCGTTTTATTTTCTTTGCGTTGGCGCCCCTATTTTTAGGAATAGGGAAATGTGTTCGGGAAACTTTCTTATCTGTTTTGAATTTTATTTCACGTACTATACTTCAATTTTCAAAACGACGTTTCGTTCCTCGGGGCCACCCTCAACTCTATTTTTTCTAATACGAACCTCCATTTTTTTTTAAGAATTTAAGTAGTCCTTATCTTACCGACTTCAGATATGTATCTGTTTTTGTTTCTACATTTCTGCCCCTAAAGAAAAGAAAATGGGTAATTTCAGTTTTCCCCGTATATTTTGAAAACGGTTTGTAATACTTCCGATTTGGATCATTTCATTTTTCACTAAAATAGGCAACTTTTGTCTAATTTAACCAACTTCGTATCGTTTACCGTTTTCGAGATGCCAATAGTGGTACGACATAAAAAATACGACCTGTATATAAAAGAGAGTGTTTTCCATTTAACTCCAGTTCCATCATCTGCAGGCAGCTATTTCGAAATCAAAACGAATCACGGCAGAGACAGTATAATAATGACAATATATTTCCTTGCTTAACAACCAATCAGTGGATTTCAAATTTTGAAATTCAGCCAATAGAATCGGAACTACAGTGAACATATAGCTTGTCGCTGTATTTTCACGGTGATAAACCTGCTTAGTTTTTGTTTTGCTATCTGTCAAGTGAAAAGAATGATTTAAATTATAAACGTCAAGTTTATGTGTTTTGACTAATTATCTTTATTTATCAATATGAGCGATCGTTGGGGACAAATGTCCATCGGTATCAGAGATGAGGCCGTGGAAAAGAGTATTCCGTTGAATACGGCTAGAAGTAAAGCATCAATTACCAGGTGACACGATTTTTCTTTATTTCAAATCGATATATTGTCGTCCTAAATATAATTCGTGGTATGATTAAAAAACCTATAATTTTTTGGAATATCAATTCAATGGGATTGCAATTCATTGATGTTCCAAAAAATTATCGGTAATAATCATACCACTTATTATATTACCCCTGACAATATATTTCCTTGCTTAACAACCAATCAGTGAATTTCAAATATTGAAATTCAGCCAATAGCATCGGAACTACAGTGAAAATATAGCTTGTCGCTGTATTTTCACGGTGATAAACCTGCTTAGTTTTTGTTTTACTATCTGTCAAGTGAAAATAATGATTTAACGTATAAACGTCAAATTTATGTGTTTTGACTAGTTATCTTCATTTATCAATATTAGCGATCGTTGGGGACAAATGTCCATTGGTATCATAGATAAGGCCGTGGAAAAGAGTATTGCGTTGAATACGGCTAGAAGTAAAGCATCAATTACCAGGTGACACGATTTTTCTTCATTTCAAATCGATATATTCTCGTCCTAAATATAATTCGTGGTATGATTAAAAACCTATCATTTTTTGGAATATCAATTCATTGGAAATCCCAATGCAAGAAAATACAACTCGTCCTGCGGACTCGTTATATTTTCAGCTTTAAGATTGCAATTCATTAATATTCCAAAAAATTATCGGTAATAATCATACCACTTATTATATTACCCCTGAAAATTACCTTGTGACATCTACAGTCACTGATCATCAGTCTGGCTCTGGTTTTGTACAATTAAATGGTAGGACATTGTATAAATATAATCCGTTCTGAATGTTATAATAGTCGATAATCGCCCCTGAAGATGCTAACTTTTTTAGCGAAACGTACCTTGATTAAAGCAATAATGTGTTTTTGGGGAGTGTGGACACGTTCCTCTAATTAATAAATTGTTATGGATACTCAATATTCGATACGAATATCATCAGCTTCTGAAAGCAAGTTGGGGAATACAAAAGTCATTAAGTCTTTAATTAAATAGTTGAGCAACTCCTAGGCACCTAATCTCTTGTAGCTGGATTCCTTTCTGTGAAACTCCTTTTTCTTCGGAACGTTATGAATATTCAAAGCTTGATTCAGTCTCCCAGTCTCTTATTACTTTTTGATTACTGTGAGAGAAATTCATGGGCCTGGCCAAACACAGCGCACAGCTCAGTCTGTTGTTTGGCAGTGAAGGAATAATAAAGTTTGGCTTCGCAAGTTAAATGGATGCCATTATGGAAATATTGAGGATACGAAGTTATATGCCACAATGGATGGACTGTATTCAGAGCTGGGAAGTACTCGGTACAAATATCCGAATACTGTAACCCTTGAGTACATTTCTGGTACTCTGTACCCGTTGCCCAGTACATTTTATATAAAGTACTCGGTACTCGTACCCGTACATATCGGGTAAAAGTATCCGATACCCAAGCTTCTGATGAGAGTACATTTTAACGAGTACTTTTTTATGCAACGCGTCTGGCCTGTCTGTCCAGTCCAGCATGCCTCACCCAGCAACCTCAAAACTCCAAAGGCTTTATAAATCATCAAAATTAGTTATTATGAAGCCAATCCTGGCAAACAGAATCAACCAGTTATGCCATTACTGAATAATTATTTTTTCTGCAAACGTCAAAAAATGACAACATTCGGGCATTGACAACAATATGCGAAGTGACACTTATTTTCATTTTCCTTCGTCACCATGACAACGTGCGCGAAGTAATGTGCGAAATACCTATTTCGCACACTGCATGTAAACTATGGGATTTTCATATTCTAACCTATACTCCGCAATCAAGCAAACATTCAAGAAATCATTTATTTCTAACTGTATGGTCCTCCATCAAGCGAAAATCCAAGAAAACATTTATTTCTGAATGTTCAACAATAATTAAATTAGGCTTTTTTAACACTTTTCAAATTGTGACAAAATTTTATATCACCTATTTTTTTTAACGTTTGTAGAAAAAAATTTGTTTGCATCTCGTGCGCGAAATACTTTGGTGATCGAGGCGCAGCCGAGTTAAAAAAAATAGTCGAGATAATCGAGCATTTCGCGCACTAGATACAAAAATAACTATTGTTTTCATTATTATTATCGTTAATTTTATCCTTTATGGACTGTAAACTACAAAATAGTTTAGTAATTATTGATTTGATAGTTCATGGTTATTTATATGGTGCAAAAAGTGGTGAAGGTATAATGCAAGACTCAGAGAAAACCCAATGGGTGGATATATTGTTCAGTTATTTTTGGACTTGCTACATACAACTTGATCAGAAAGTACTTGCAAAAAGTACTCTTAGAATTCGAGTACTTTTACTCGGAGTACTGTACTCGAGAGCATGTGTAATGAGTAAAGTACTTGATACTCTGTACTCGTTCATCAATTATTGGAAGTACCCGGTACCCTGTACTCGAGTACAATTTATCAGTACCCGGCAATCAGATCTTGACTGTATTTAAAATTATGCAGCCCTCCACAAATTAAGTGAGGAATCACACTGATCGACCAGGAAAGACCGTCCGCGACCGTCCACCTACGACCAAAAGTAGAAGTAGATCAATGAAAACTTTCAAAGTCACACTGATCGACCATCCACGACCGACCACTAGAATAATTTGGTAAATCTGACATTAATTTGACATTCGAAAGGTTACGTGAATTGTCTGTTCATTTATTGAAAATAAGTTAAATTCATAATATCAATAGTTTTGCAATTCCTAACAGACATTTTATTTTTCCGGTAGGAAATATACCTATTTACATGAGTTTTGTTGAGTCAAAAGTTCATCATAAATGTGTGTCAAAATGACATTGCGTCAGGATAGTGTGATACCGACCAAAATTTCCAGCAGACTAAATTTCGAACATGGTCTTTGAAAAACGGTCGAGGACGGTCAATGACGATTATACAGTGTGAGTTGTGCGATAAGAATATACGTGTTGGAAATTTTGGTCGTAGGTGGATAGTCGCGGACGGTCGGTCCTAGTCGATCAGTGTGATTCCTGGCTTAGCAAGTAGGTTTGCTGTAGTCCGCTATGGGCAGTCCTCTGATTACATACATACAAATTACTCCACAACTTAACAATTTCAGAAGTTTTGTTTCAATTTACTGGGGTTAATAGAATATGGTTTCTAATAATTTTTTTTTATTCTGATCAAATCGAAATAATCCACTACGATTGGGTTTTGAGACAAGAATCGATTGTAGCACCACCAAACTTGATATGCTAGTAGTTGGAATCATGATAAACATGAAAAAAAAATTGTTTACCAAAATTCCAGGGTGGAACATATTTTTTTATTCGTTTAAAAATATATAAATAAATGTTTGCTGTAATCTTGGAAAGTATATGATTAACGAAAAAACAACTCAACAAGGTGAAAGACAATTCAATTCTCCACAAAAATGATTCCTAGTGATTTTTTAAAAAATTCTAAAAAAATGTGATTGAACGCCGACATCAAATTTCAGGATCACGCTTACCCGCCTCTGGAAGTTCTGGCGAAGAAGGAAAAGGAAAAGTTCATATCATTTCTGAAGACTTCTACCTTCTCATGCGAATATAATGTGAGAGTATTTGAGTACCTAAAATGTGTTTTGTCGCACTTCACGGAGATGTTTGCGGGTGATCCAAAAATCGTGTATAATTTAGTAAAAATGGAATTTTAAAACTAAAGCAGCAACCCATTTCCTCTTTGGACTATACGCAACAATTTTAAAGTAGTGTGATAGGTCCCACTTATAAATGCCAAAAAAAAACTTTGTTTTACTCCTGCCTCATTTGCAACTTACCCATAAAATCGGCATTCTCTTCACTAAATGTTTAAAATAATCGCTTATTCATATCCTGCATATACAGTGACCGCCAAAAAGTATGTACCATATGGGAAAAAGGTTTATTATTAGAGTATTAGAAAAACGATTCTTGGGAAAAGTTTGTGCATGTCCGATAACCTAAAAATCGATTTTGACACATGTCACGTGATCGCTGGTATGGCGGCAAATTGAAAAAAATTACTATGAGATCAAAAAAAGTGATTTGAAAAAGTTGCTTAGAATTAAATTTTATACACATATACGAAGTTTGAAAAGATAATGAGATAAAATTGAAAATAGATTTTTTTTATATTTTCCTAGCTGTATAAAAATATCAAATTATTATCATATGAATAGCTTGACCATACTGAAACATTTGTATTTCAATGATAATGCCAAAACTTTGTCATTTTCTCTACACCAGTAAGCACTAAATTAAAAAAATTGGATTTTGTTAAAACCCTGGCTGTTACATTGGTTCGTATCTAACAGTTATATCAGAATTCCACGACCATTGTGATGACATGACACTCCAGAAACATGATGTTTTCCAGATTATAATCAAGTTTCGATGATAATCGTGCCAGAGCGTTTCACTTCGCATGCAATGTTGAAAACTCAAGCCTCTTTAATTTGACGCACTATTTTTAAGATTATGTGCGAAGTGAAACGTTCGTGCACGATTATCATCAAAAATTGATTATAATCTGAAAAACACGATATTTTTGGATTTCCCTATCATCGCAATAATAGTGGAATTGTGATATATCTATTAGATACGAACCAATTCGAACCAATTCAATTTTTTCAATTTAGTGCTCTCTGGTGTGGAGAAAATGAGAAAGTTTTGTTATTATCATCGGAATACAAATATTTCAGTATGGTCAAGCAATTCATTAGAAAATAATTTGATATTTTTCTACAGCTAGAAAACTATTTAAAAAAAATTGCTGTTCTCAATATTCCCACATAGTTTTCTCAAACTTTGTATATGTGTATAGAATTGAATTTTAAGCAACTTTTTCAAATAACTTTTTTTGATAGCTAGCCATTTTATCCGACTTTTTGACTATTCATGGTAATTTTTTTCAATTTTTCGCCATACCAGCGGTCACGTGACATGTCAAAATCGATTTTTAGGTTATCGGGCAGGCACAAACTTTTGCCAAGAATCTTTTTGTCAATACTCTAATAATAAACTTTTTTCCCATATGGTACATACTTTTTGGCGGTCACTTTATATATTTAATAACACTATTGTGAAGTGCAACCTTCAAGCTTGAAATCACATACTTCATTTTTTATGTAAGACATTAGCGATTATTTTCAACATTTACTGAAGAAATTGCCGGGATTATGGGTGAGTTGAAAACTGAGGCAGGAGTAAAACCCTGTTTTTTCTTTGGCATGTATAAGTGAGACTTGTCTAACTAGCCTTGAATCGTTTCATATGGTCCAAAAAGGGTACTGATTCCTGATCCAGTATAATTATTTCATATATCAACTAAAATATCCATGACTTTTATATTCCTCCATAAATATCGTATACGGGTTATGTGAAGTGGGACAAAAAACACATTTTGGGTACTCAGATACTAACATGTTATATTTGCATGAGGAAGTAGAAATCTTCAGGAACGATATGCACTTTTTCTTTTCCTTCTACTATAATTTTCAGCAAAGTTACGAGAAATCTAATCTTCAGCCCTGCCTGAACTTGCAGTAGCGGCTGAGGGCGAGCATGAAATGTGACGTCGGCGTATATATTACTGAATATCATTCCTGTGGAGAATTGAATTATCTCTCAACCTATCGAAATTAGTTTTCGATAAATCTTATATTTTCTGAAATAACAATAAAAAAATATATTTTTTTAAAGGAAATTTTTTCAGGTTCCACCCCTGATTTTTTGGTAAACAATTTTTTTTCTAATAATACATGATGTCGAGATGTCATGTGCCGAGTTTCAGAGTGCTACAATTTATTCTTCACTTTTTGCTCGAGTTTGTCTGTCGTTACTGGATTAATAATTTTTATTCAAAACTTTAAAAAATTGAGAGAACTAAAGTATTCGTCAGAATAATTTTTGAATTTTAGTTCAAAATATTCAATTTTCTTCTTTCAAGTTAACATTATTTTGAAACTATTATAAAATTTTCTTCAGATAACATTTCATTCGATTCTGAAATGTTTCAAACACTCTAAACGAAATTTTTGCAGGATGAGAAAAAGAAAATATTCTATGGAGTAACCAACTATTTTCCATATTGATAATACAAAGTTCGATAATTAACAATGAATTAATCGACACTGGAACTTATTTTTGACTAGAACTTAATTTTTTATTTCGAAGTGAAGAATAGTATATTGCACACCGAGGTGGGAAGAGATTCATTCCTGTCGTGAGATTAGTTAGTTAACCGAGATGCAAAGCGTCGAGGTTAGCTATGATCTCGAGTTTCATTCCCGTCTCGAGTTTCATTCCCGTCTCGAGTTTCATTCCCGTCTCGAGATCATTGCTAACCTCGACGCTTTGCATCTCGGTTAACTAACTAATCTAACGACAGGAATGAAACTTCCTATCGAGGTTTGTATACTATTTTATTTACAACCATCATATTTCGATCAAAATTAATAAGGCTCTGTTTCGTTCTGAACATACCTAAAATATTACATGTATGAATGTATGAATGTATGAATGTATGACAGATTTCATTTGACTCTGTCAAAGAAAGATCTTATTTTCAAAACCGCCATTCGAATTCAGTTTCTTTAGCCTCTTTCCAAGAAGTTTTGATAACGGAGGCAGATAAAGCCTCCGAAACGTCAACAATTTTCAAAAAAAGAGGAGTATTCTTTGTTAATTCGATCTCACTTTTTCAGATAGGCAAATTCAGTGTAGGATACGTTACTGACAAAAATTAATTTCTTTCAAAAGAGCAGTCTTGTGAACGCAGCAACTTATCGGGCAAATTAATTAATTTGCCCTTCTACCCTTGTACAGATTTCTTCGGATTAACACTTTTTCATTTTCATATTGTGGAAGGTCATAAACCCAAAAAATCATGTCAAGAATCGGATTTTCTCCACAAAATCAAACTTTCAATCAATATCTATTTTCCAGTTTTTTGCAATTTCCACAAATTTTCACCCTCTTTCATCACCCACCTGTCCTTGACTGTATGCATTCAGATGTTGATTTTTTGTCCCTGCATTAGTTATGCCCTTCTCTACCCTTTCCAACCTAGTTTACCCTGTACGGAATTTTTCCGTGACTTGTAGGTATGATGAGCTATTATTTTGCCTGGTCTACGTGTATATCAATACGAATTCATAACCATACAACGCCGAAATGTCATAGTTCGCTTTCGAAAAGCATCGTAATTCTCTTAGGTCCTGAACATATTTTATGTTTTATTTCAATACTGCTTTGTCATAATTCATCATGCCTTGAGTACGGAGGACACATTAGAGGGCATTACCTCTAAGGGTAACAAATAATGAATATGCTTTCAGACCTCCATTCTTTATTACTAGGCACCTTGCTGTGAATACAAATGAAGTTTTATTACGAAATATTTATAACCCACAATTCACCAGGGCGAAGAGAATTGGTACAGTGCAAAATCCAGATTTTTTTATGAATTATGTGGATTATGGAATAAGTTGTTGATTTGTAGAACCTGAATGATACGAATTATCAATTGAAATAAATAGTACAGTAACCACAGACAAATCTAAGCCACAAGTGAAGAATGAATCGTAGCACTTTGAAACTCGGCACATGACTTATTGACATCGTATATTGTTAGAAAAAAAATGTTTACCAAAAAATCAGGGGTGGAAACCAAAATATTTTCATTTGAAAAAATTATATATATTTTTTCTGTTGTTTCGGAAATAATAAGTTTTATCAAGAAACAATCGCAACAAGACGAAAGGTAATTCAATTCTCCACAATAAATAAACTTGGCAATTTCTCACAAAATGCACTCGTTTTCTCAGGAAACCTGATTGAATTCCGATATCAAATTTCGGGCTCGCGTTAAGCCGCCACTGAAATTTCCAGCAGAGCCAAAAATTAGATTTGTCATAACTTGGCTAAAAATTATAATGAAAGGAAAAGAAAAAGTGCATATCGTTCCTGAAGACTTCTACTTCCTCATGCAAATGTAACATGTGAGTATCTGAGTACCCAAAATGTGTTTTGTCCCACTTCTACGATATTTACGGAGGATTTGAAAGTCATGGATATTTTAGTTGATATGAAATAATTATACTGAAGCAGGAATCAGTACCCTCTTTGGACCATATGCAACGATTTTAGACTAGTGAGACACGTCTCACTTATACAGGCCAAAGAAAAAACTGGGTTTTACTCCTGCCTCAGTTTTAAACTCACCCATAATCCCGGCAATTTCTTCAGTAAATGTTGAAAATAATGGCTCATACACATCCTACATGAAAAATTAAGTATGTAGTTTCAAGCTTGAGGTTTGTTATATAGTGTTATTAAACATATATGCAGGCTATGAATAAGCGATTATTTTCCACTATTACTGAAGGGAATGCCGGTTTTATGGGTAAGTTGAAAATGAGACAGGAGTAAAACTAAGTTTCTTTTTTTGGCATGTATAAGTGGGACCTGTCACACTTCTTTACAATGGTTGCATATAGTCCAAAGAGTGTGTGGGTTGCTGCTTTAGTATAATAATTCCATATTCACTAAATTATTCATGATTTTCGGGTCATCCGCAAACATCTGCGTGAAGTGCGACAAAACACATTTTAGGTACACAAATACTCGCATATTATATTTACATTAAAAGGTAGGAAGTCTTCAGAAACGATATAAACTTTTCTTTTCCCTTCTCCGATCATTTTTTGCAGAGTTATGACCAATCATATATTCAACTCCACCAGAACTTTCAGTGGCGGGTAAGCGTGTTGAGTTGTTTTTCCGATAAATCATATACTTTCCAAGATTACAGCAAAAATCTATTTATTTATTTTTAAACGAAAACAAAATATGTTCCACCCCTGGAATTTTGGTAAACAATTTGTTTTCGTGTTTATCATGGTTCCAACTACTAGCATGCCAAGTTTGGTGGTGCTACAATCGATCCTCCCCAAGTAGCACACTCATATTGGGACAATATTGTGAAAATATTGGCATAATATTCAAATAACAATATTGGCGATATTGGTCCAATATTTTAAAAATAAAACTGGTGTAGTATTCTCGAAGCAATATTGGCCTCAAAATATTAAGCGATATTTGTACAATAGTAGTACACTAAGGGCTGGTTTTTCAATATCCTGTTAGCGTAGTTTAACTAGTGGTTAGAATGAACGTTACATCTGTTCACATAAAGGAATAAACTCACAGTCTAACCATTAGTCACGTAGCATAGACTTTGACTGAACATTGATAAACCGGCCCTTACAATGGAATAATATTAGTGAAATATTGGCAAAATATTCAAATGTAATATTGGCGAGATAAAATTATAATTATTTCGGCATATTGGTACAATATTACTTGGATATTATACAAATAATATCAGTGAAATATTATGGAAGCAATATTGTCCTCAAAATATTCAGCGATATTGGTACAATATCATTTGTTCATATTGGTAAAATATTAAAATTAAATATGTTTCCTTGGAATGGAAACATTGATGAAATATTTCCAGAAAATGTCGAATAATTTGAATATTCTACAATTTCATGTCTACTTCAATTAACCACTGAGTGGATTGACTTGTAAACGCATTGTGAGAAGCCTTATTTAATATATGTTACTATGATTCAGCTGTCGTTCTATATGTGGGGCCACCTACCGGTTTCTTACCCAAGGTTAATCATAATTCATTTCAATATCGTTTATTGAATATTCGGCCAATATTCAAATTTCAATGATAGTGATAAATTTATTTTACAATATTGCATCATATTGTCTTTCAAATATTGGCTCCTGAGGTTTCCGTAACAATCTCAATCAATAGAGTGTCAATATAATTTTTCCTATATGGATGAAATAATATTCCACCAATGTGCTATCAAACTTGGATATACAATATTGTTTTTTTATCTCCAAAATCGATATAAGAGGAATATTGACACCATATTATTGGAAATATATGCTGGAAACAATATGTAAGCAATATCGTTCTAGATATTGGTGAAAATTATTGAACCAATATTGACCCAATATTTTATGAAACAATGTACATTCAGAACAGGTTGAGCCAATATTCTACCATTATTGATGAAATATTGTTTTTCCAATATGCACCCATATTGGTTCAATATTATTTTTACATTTACAATATATCCATATTGACCCAATAAGAAAACAAGATTCAGCCAATATGACGTGCTAAATGGGATTGTCTCAAAACCCAATCTTACTGTATTAAAAAGTATGTTGAGCAATTTTATGATGTATAAGCGTTATGATAAATGGGAGAGTCTAGATGGAGCAACTGTATTTTTTTATCTTCTGGTTTCCAGACAAAGAAACATATTGAAAAACTCATAAAATCGGTATATACGGAATCAACCTGCACTTGCACTGCATTGTTTGGAACCTTTGGTGTGGTGATGAATATACCCACACAACCCGCATGATATCCTTTACATACATGTCCAATTCATATCGCAATATCCTTGGATCAATTTTGGATATCCATAAGATATCCATAGGATAACCAAAATACATCCAAATAGGTATTGTTTTCTTGGATATCCGATAGATATCCATAAGATATCCCTTTGGGATATCCACGACGATTTCTTATGGATATCCATAAAGGATATCATATGGAGATCCATTGAGTACATTATTTGTAGAAATAAATTAAGTTCATATTTTGCGTCATGTGGTGTCGAATGTCGAAAAGTACGTGTTGTGTTCAATCGTTTCAACAATTTGTATCTGTATTAGTATTTGAGTTTTAATTTTTTTGTTTTGATTTTTCATTTGAATGCAGGTAAGATTTTTGGTAAAACTATTTACTCCATATTCGCTGTAATTTTAGAAAAAGATATTCAAACTGTACATGTGAAAAAGTTCTAGCCTAAAAATCAAAAAATATTTCGACCACGTATTCAATATTTTTTCAATAATCTCTATCGATATAGAATGATGAAATATGCCAAGGAAAATGTAATAAAATTTACAAAAAAAACAAAGAAGAGCTGGAGACAATAATTGTCTCACATACCGGAAGTAGACCCAAATAGATACTCGATGAAGTACGAAATGTCAAAATAGATGCTAATATAGAAGTACTCTACCAAAAATGTATGATATTCAGTCAGTAAAAATCGTAATTGATTCCTCTGACACCCAAGAAATTCCCGAGTAATACCCCGAACTGATACCACTAATGAAAAAAGACCAAGGTATCCGTAGCTTCACACAGTATTGTTCTTTTATTCTGAAGAAAATGAAAAGTTCCTTCCAATTTTGATCAATAAAACAGTTTTTTTGTCAATCCTATATTGTGATGTTTTTACGAACCTTAGGTGTGTATATCTCAGATACAACCAGAGCTGGGCCGGGTACTGATAAATTGTACTCGGGTACTGGCTACCGGGTACTTCCAATAATTGAAGAACGAGTACAGAGTACCAAGTACTTTACTCATTACACATGCTCTCGAGTACAATACTCCGAGTAAAAGTACTCCTATTCTAAGAGTACTTTTTGCAAGTACTTTCTCTTCAAGTTGTATGTAGCAAGTCCAAAAATAATTGAAGAATATATCTACCCGTTGGATTTTCTCTGAATCTTGCTTTATATCCCTTTATCACATTTTGCATCCTAAAAATAATCATGAACTATCAAATCAATAATGACTAAACTATTTTGTAGTTTTCAGTCCATGAAGGATAAAATTAACGAAACAGTTCATTAGAAATGTATTTATTAATAAATATAAAAACAAAATAATTATTCAGAAATGGCATAACTGGTTGATTCTGTTTGCCAGGATTGGCTTCATAATAACTAATTTTGATGATTTATAAGGCCTTTGGAGATTTGAGGTTGCTGGGTGAGGCATGCTGGACTGGACAGACAGGCCAGGTGTAAGTAGACGCGTTGCATAAAAAAGTACTCGTAAAAATGTACTCTCATCAGAAGCGTGGGTATCGGTTACTTTTACCCGATATGTACGGGTACGAGTACCAAGTACTTTATATAAAATGTACTGGGTAACGGGTACAGAGTACCAGAAATATTCGGGTATTTGTACTGAGTACTTCCCAGCTCTGGATACAACACATCCAAACTCATTCAAACACATACTATTACTAAACCAAGATTCAGACCTCGCGACCGCGGTGGGTGGAATGGTGAGGCTGTGCAACTTGTCAAAAAAAGTAAAAAAAAGTAATAGTATGCACGCTGAATTTTTTATCGTTTGTAGATCATGTGATATACACGAAATCAATTGGCAGACCCTTGAGTAGCGGTGGGTTGCACAGATACAGGGTGTTGAATATGAAAAATTAAATCTATTTTTTATTCATAACTTCCATAGTTTTGGAAATTTTACAGTTTAATTGCGCTTTTATGAATACATACTAATAATTAAAAAAAAATTGCTGAAGCGAATTGTACAAATTTGTAGTGGATAGTCTACCAAAAATATAAATGCTACTTTCCCATGCATTTTTTCACAGAGCTGCTTTCTTGCAGAAATACAGGGTGTTGAAACTGGAAAATTATAAAGCATTTTTCTATACGGTGTATCTCACTTCTCATGGAAATACCCCCCTATCTTCCGTAATTATTTGAGAAGAACTCTGTAAACTTCAGGATGAGTCTAAATCTTACCTGTGGTTTATCTGAGTGAAATACAATGCTTGCCAGGAGCAATGGACTTACCCAGTTTTGCGAAAAATTACATTAGGGAACAATCTACTTGGGCTCAAAATTTCAACGGATTCGGAAACAGGACAATAATTTTACTACCAGTACAGATTTTCGATGAAAAATTTTCACTTCTGAAAAACAGTTTGTCGCACTTTTCATGGAAACACCCCCGTATCTTCCGTAACTATTGGAGTGGACCTCTGTAAATTTCCGGATCAGTGGATGTACAAGCGATGAGTCTGAATCTCGCCTGGAGTTGATCTGAGTGACATACACTGCTCGCCAGAAGCGATAGACTTGGCCAGTTTTGCGAAAAATTATATAGGGGCACAATATAGGCTCAAAATTCTATCGGATTATTCAAAATCAGGACACCAATTTCACTACCAATACATAGTTTCGCTGAAAAATGGAAACACCCCCGTATCTTGCGTAACTATTGAAGTGGAACTCTGTAAATTTTGGGATCGTTAACTATATACAGGCAATGAGTCTGAATTGTGCCTGAAGTTGATCTGTGTGACATACACTGCTCACCAGGGGGTGTTTCCATGAAAATTGAGACAAATTTGGTTTTTCAGAAGTGAAAAGTATTCAGTAAAAATCTGTGCTGGGAGTAAAATTGTTGTCCTGATTGAACCTCCACAATTTATTTAAGTATATGTTGGAATGTATGTTGCAAATTTGTGTTCTGATTGTTTTTTTTTTGTTTTTTCTCCAAAGAACTGATGACGTGATGACATGCTACAAATATTTTTTTAGACATAACGTAGTCAATAAAGAATGCTTCTTTTTCTAATGTATCAATAAATGGCAAACATTTTCGTTTTTGAAGCAGTCAAAAACGTCCAATTTTTTTTTTTTTATTTTATGAAATCGCTTTCAGTTACCTTTGTTTGAGAAGCACTGTTTGGATTCTCCAGGATACAGCGTATTTGTGCAGGCTGCAGACCTCTTATCAGTGATTGCCAAAAAAGAGTATTGAAAACTTTAAAATTGAATATCTCCCAAAATATTTTTTTTTTACAGAAAATATTTTTTTTCATGATGAAAAGTATTAAATTGATATAAAATTAATAAGTACCTAATTACATTTATAATTTATCAATAACCAAGTGTGTTTAAGCAGAATCTATTTATTGTAATTAAAAGCATAGTTTTTGATTTCCAGCCGAAAACCTTACGATATAACTTTTTCCACAAAGTAGTAACACTTGGCTTTCATTCAGCTAGCTCTAGGGGCCAAACCGTTCAACCAACAAATACATTTGAGGGATGATTTTCGTTGGAAATTTGATGTATTTTATTTTTGTATGGAATGGTTTGCCTCGCAAAAAAACTGAAACTATAGCAAAATTCTTGAAGTTTCTTGTTATTTTTGTTCTAAAGCCAAATTCTACTACTATATTTTTTCCTGGCCAAAACATCGTTCAATTGGACTAATGTCCGTATAAAATATTTTTTGATATTTTATGAAAGGATACCGCACCTTTAATAGGGAAAGTGGCCCCCTGCCGAATCGGCTGAATTTTTGAAATATTGTAGTCGAGGTCATTTCAAACAAAAAGTCCAATGGGCACAACATTTTTTTAACCTAGTTTTGGCGCTAGAGGCCCATGAAAACCTTCATTTGTTCTCCATTGTTGAACAACACAAAAAGTTATCCTGGATAATGATCAGTATTCTGAGTAATCAAGATGTAAACATTCATTAATATACTATTTAGCTGTTGTTCTTTGGTCAATTATACAGTATGTTCCAGCTACTCACAATTTTTAAAGTTCAATAATTCGAAAATGGTTACAATTCGCTTTGGAAATCTACAATGAAAAAATGTTTATGAGTCCCATTCTACAGCGAATGCCACATCACATAGTCGAAAAATATACGAAAGCGAAAGTCAAGTTCGAAAAGTTCCATAATGAAAAATATCTTTGACCATTCTGTATAATTTGAAGGCATGAGAAAGAATGAGAAATATTGAAAATATGTCAATAAGATGGCCTTAGAAAAAATTTCTTTCTAAATCTAAATGTAACGTCAGGGATTTTTACGGTATGCATCTCCAAATGGACTTATTTCGAGCAAAAATTCGTAACATCCAACTGATTCAGAGGCAATCAATGATAGTAGAGAGGTGAATGAAGGTTACACAGATGTTTGAAAAATTCAATAATATACAGGGTGACCGAGGGTTAAACCGCCAAACGATCAGTATAGGTTTTTTTAGTGAAAATAAGATGTTTTCTTCATATAAGCATGTGTCCCAATTTTCTTCGTTTTCAATACACAGGGTGTCAAAGTTTAAAAAAAATATGCTTTTTTTTTAATTCTAAGTACAATAAAATAAGCCTTTTATCACCACAAATAAGCATGCCAAATTTTATCGAAATCAGCCAAAAGATTTTTTAGTTTTGAGTTTTTTCTCAAAACTTTGACACCCTGTATCTCCAAAACGAAGCAAGTTGGGATACATGCTCATATGAAGAAAACATCTTTTTTTCACCTAAAAAACCGATACTGAACATATATATATATATATATATATATATATATATATATATATGGAACTAGTAAATAGTGGGGCTTTGCAGCAAAATCAACGAGTACTACTTTAAAGTTTGTCCAAGCTTTCGGAAATTTAATAAATCATTTCCATCATCAGGGATACTACAAATTGCATGTGTAAGTAATATAAAAAAATATATATATATGTATTGTTAACTTACATCTTTGTTGAGATTGTGAGACGCGATGTTATTCAACAATAAGTGACACATTCTGCAAGATGAAAGTTATATGAAACATGTAAAATTGGAAGGATGTCTTAAAATTTTTTATAAAATACGTTACATTTAAAAGTAAGTTTAACAATTTTATTTTAACATCGCGTCTCACAATCTCAACAAAGATGTAAGTTAACAATACATATATATTTTTTTTTATATTACTTACACATGCAATTTGTAGTATCCCTGATGATGGAAATGATTTATTAAATTTCCGAAAGCTTGGACAAACTTTAAAGTAGTACTCTTTGATTTTGCTGCAAAGACCCACTATTTACTAGTTACATACCTAACTAGTCAGCAACGACTACCCTTCCTATATATATATATATATATATATATATATATACATATATATATATATATATATATATATATCTTTCTATCATTTGTGCGTCCATACATTTTAAATTTACATATGTTTCAGCGTCCCCCACCTTTATGCGTCCGTATACGGACGCTCAAATGTAATCCCTTATTATTTCGTGTGAAAGAACTGCTAGTGACCTCTATCATTTTACTTTCGAACCTCCGTATTTGACAGATTACTGTCTGTGGTCGTGAGTTTCACTGTGACTTTGACGGAGTTACATATTCGCCATCATGTGGACGCTAAAGTATCACAAGTTGATCAAAATATATTCACGTGTAGTTCAAGTCATGTCCGTTGCAGCGCTACAAACGCATACTGTATACTTATTGTGGACTACATTCTGAGATTCTTCAGCGTCCGGACACTTGGCAACACACCATTTGTATTCGGGAGGTTTCTACGTGGTCTCATTTATCGTTGATGGACTCAGTGGGGTAACAATGAATACACGATGAAAGAAAATTCGCATTCGAGGACGCAACAGTATTTTGCATTCGAATTAAAACTAATATGAGAATAAAAAATTAATAAATGAGTATCTGTTATTGTTAATTGACATTTCGTGTTTGAAGCAAAATGAAATATCTAGGTGATATTTTTTGCATGACTATCGTACAGTTGTGTGCATAAAAAAGTCGTACAGCAGTTATTGCTGTACGAAGCTATTGTGAGTCAATCTTAATTGAACTTCTTATCGACTTTGACAAGTAGTGTCAAAATTCAAACTATTTTTGTTAGTAACGCGCTTTTAACATTTTTTCAGCGCAATTAGTGTAATGCCTTGTACGACTCTTTTATGTACAAAACTGTACGTCTTTTACGTTCTAGAACAACAAAGAGTCACTTCGCTTACTGAGATTTTAACGAAAAGTCAACATTTGAGTTCAGTTTCCGAAAAAGAATAGTTTAGTTCTGTACTCAAGATGAAATGCAAAATGTATCTAGTATGACATGTTCGATTTGCACAGGAAGAAGAAAAAGCACAAAATCTCTATTGATTCATAAATTCCCAAAAATTTTGGTAATCCATTTAAAAAGGTTTTCTCAAACAGAAAAATTTAGAGAAAAATAAAAGGTCACTATTGATTTTCCTCTAAAAGGATTAGATATGAGAAACTTCACAGCAGACAATGAAGCCCCTTGTCTATATAACTTGTACGCTTTGTTGAATCACAGCGGGTCCAAAAAAACTGTTTTCAGACGTGTTGCGTACACTATTTTTTCCGCAACCGTGGAACGTACGTTTTATGAAGTTTAATAAATAGACAAATATACCTTTAATGGCTTGCCTATCTGAATGTAGTCCAAACTATACACAGTGAGTTTAAAAAATTTGCCACCACATGGAAACTTTTTTATTATCGATTCGGGCCAAAAAATTTTAATATTCATAAAAATTGGTGCATTGCGGAATCCTTGTATTCGAGTTATAAAAATTATAAATTTCCTAACGGTGTACAGGGGGGGACAAAAAAATGAATTTTGATCAAGAGTAAACTACCATGGCTGCGATTCCAAATTTGAATATTGTTTTCAATTCTAAATAACCTCTTTGAATGCACTTTTTATAATGTCAAAAATAAGGGGTAGTTTACACCTGATCAAAATTCCTATTTTTTGTTCTCCCCTGTACACTGGAAATTTGAAATTTTGACAACTCATAGATATGCAAGTAGTCTGCCATGCACTAATTTTTATGGGGATTAAAATTTTCTGAAAAATCGATAATAAAAAAGTTTTCCATATGGTGCAAATTTTTTAAACTCACGTTATATAGTATGGACCATATTTTGGTAGGCAAGCCTTTATAGATGTATTTGTATATTTATGTAGCTCTATAAAAAGTATGTTTCATCCGGTTAACAGATGGGTGAAGGTCGACCTATATTCCGGCTCTTAGAATAATTTATTCATTATATTTCTTTGTAGGACAAAATTTCGAACATTTTAGTCCATTTATTTGTATTATATATTGAAATTTGAACAGAAGATAGGTACTAAGAGAAACATTCTAATTCTTATTCAGATTAATATTCACATTAAAATTCGAGCACTTCTCAGCCTAGTCCGGGAAGTACGTACTTCCTGGACTGGAGCGGGAAGTGCTACTTTCTGAAAGAAAAACCGTCCAGAACGTAGGTTCTTCCCGGACGGTTGCCGAAAATAGTAATTTGTATATGAAAAAAATCAAATGAATATCATACAACTTTATCAATTTTTTATTGGATCGTAAATGCCCCTCAATGGATTGACAAAACTATATTATTGTTATATATCTCAAGATGGCGACCCTGAACACCATTTTGATTTTTTTTATGGAAGTCTTGTGAGATTTCACTTTGAACATCTGGTTGAGTATTTCTTGTATTTCTAGAATATCACACCGAGATATGCACCACACCCAAAATGTATGTTATAGTAGGTAGACTTGAATACTGCATACTAAACGGAAAATAACTCCATTTTCATTACAATACAAGCTTTTATTTAGTTTCACCTGTCACGGTGTCTGTGCGTTTCTAATCAAATCTTGCAAGTCAAATATAAGACATTTCTAATCGTCTGATTCAAAATTTGACAGGTGTTCATAATTTCGGTGACAATGCATTATGAAATTTTCGTTAGAGAAAAATTAAAAAAGACGGCTCCAATATGGCGGATGAGTTTTGTAGTTATGGTCCGATTCGATTCTAAATTGTATGTGGGGGTTTTTGGGGTCGGACATAATGAAATTTTTGTCAAAATTCATAAATTCAATATGGCGGCTCCAATATAGCGAACGAGTTTTGTGATTATGGTCCGATTGACTCTTAATTTGTATGTGAGAGTTTTTGGGGTCGTAGATTATGATTTTCTTGTCAAAATTCATGAATTCAATATGGCGGTTCCAAGATGCCGGACGAGTTTTGTGATTATGGTCCGATTCGATTCTGAATTGATAGGAGACGGTTTTTGGGGTAGGAGATTATAGATTTTTTATCAAAATTCATAAATCCACGACGGCGAGCGAGTTTTGTAATCATGGTCTGATTCTCTTCAAAATTGGTACGTGGGGTATTAGGGGTCGTAGATCATGAATAATTTGCTAAAATTCATATGATGGCGGACGAGTGAATATTTAGGTGGCCTCCTCAGTGAAGAGCTAGATAGTTCAAAACTCACAGGAAACGGCCCCTGTAATAACCATGCTTTCTTTGAAATGCATAGATCAATGCGTACTAACTAAAAAGCACAGAATGATATAATTAAAAAAAAAAATTTAAAGACAAGCTTTTATTCGAAGGCGCTAAAAAGTAAAAAGTAATTTCTTGAGATTTGAGTTAGATTCAAAAGCTTATTGCCACTTTCGTATTCGAAAACTTTGGGCGGCTTTCTATATATAAGTATCGGAAAGTTTTCATCTTGGGTATGGTAGTTTCATGAGAGCGTAAAGAATAGCTTGTTATATGTTAAGAGAGCATTACAATTTTTCCTCTACTCCCTCGATGAAGGGATATCGACGTGATCTGTGTGTGGTGTGTTGCATTGCCACGTGGTCCGTTAATGCGTCGGGTGGGGTAACAGGAGAGGCGCACGGTAGTACGTCTCTCTTAATTATGTGGTATTATCACATCATTGCGTTCCTTTTTGCTCGCGTAGATTTCTGTCTATACCCCAGATGAAAAGTTTCCGATACTGTATACATTTTATCAATTTATTCTTCAATTTGAATAATATGATTCTTCTCCAGGAAAATTTGAAAAATGTCGGTGCCGAGATGGCGGACGAGATTCGTGATAATAGTCGATTCAAAATTGGTATGTAACTGTTTGTGGGGTCAGAGATAATGAATTTTCTGTGAAAATTCATAAACTCAAGATGGCGGACAAGATTTGTTATTATGATCAGATTCGATTCAAAATTTGTATGTGGGGGTTTTTTGAATTCTATGTCAAAATTCATGAATTCAAGATGGCGGCCTAAGATGGTGAACGAGTTTTATGGTTATGGTCAGATTCGATTCAAAATTGGTATATAGGGGTTTTCGGGGTCGGATATTTTGATTTTTTATTAAAAAACAAAATAGTTTTTTAAATATAGTTTAAAAAACTAAAGAACGTGCTTTACTTCCAACAATGACTAAAAAGTATAAAATAATTGTCAATGTAATTACTCAAATGCAAAAAATAGTGGGGTTCTTGACTTAAGTTTTCTCGAGCTTTTGAACGCTCAGTATTGTAAAGTTGAAATCAGTAACGTAAAAAAATAGTTTGTAAGCACCCACGCTTTTTCACATTTGAGTTATTACATTGTCAATAATTTTTTACTTTTCAGTCCATGTTGAAAGTAAAGCGTGTTCTTCATTTTTTTAAACTTTTTTATTCACTTCATGGCGCTTCACAGGTTCACGAATCTCATGACATTATTTCCTAATGATGTGGAATAATACGTCTGCATATATTAAGTTACAAAATACCAGACATGGCAACACTGTCGGACGCCGAAAGTATTCTATTCGTCCAATAATCATACGGGGGGACGTAGTAAGGATAGTACAAAGTAGTGTATATTGAGGGCGTTCAAATGATAGTATAATGAAAGGACGTAAAAAATATGCAGATTATATAAATCTAAATTGTGAGTGATCCAATACTAATATTTCAATATACTTTACATTTTTGTGCTCTTTGAACCTATTGCCACCTATTGAAGGCGGAATAGTTGAATATACTTCCTCGGACGCTGAAAGCGTACTGAATAGAAAGACGCTAAAAAGATAAATAGATGTATATATATATATATATTATTATAAATACCATTTTATTTTGAAATCATGCGTTCTACCATCCAACCCAATTTTTTTCGCATCGCCCTGTATATGAGGCAATACATTCTTATTCTGGATCCTGTTGCCTGATTAACTTTCGTTTTTAAAGATATGACAACAGTTCTCGGGAAATTGAACTTTAACGCATTATGAAAATATTATAGTCCAGATTCGTTTTGAACATTGTTCGAGAATGGGCTACTGGATAATATGAAAACATTGCATCCCAACTGCAGAAAAAATTATGTAGTTTAAAAATACTAAAGAATACGCTTTACTTCCAACAAGGACTTAACAGTAAAAAATAATTGACAATTGAATTACTCAAATGTGAAAAAAGCCTGGGTGCTTCCGATCTACATTCTAGTATTTTTTAGTTTAATATAACAATACTGAGCGTCTAAGAGCTCAAAAGAACTTCGTCAAGCACCCTATGCTTTTTTTACATTGAATTGTCAACTATTTTTTACTTTTTAGTCCATTTTGGAAGTGAAGGGTATTTTTTAGTAATTTTAAACTACATAATATTTTTTTATGACTGAAAAATCTAAATTTCCGACCCCGAAAACCCCCTCATACCAATTTTTAATCGAATCTGACCATTATCACAAATCTTGTCCGCCATCTTGGATGTCATATTGCATTGTCACCGGAATTAATTACATAGACACATACATACATACAAGTGAAGCTAATATAAGCGTGTTAATAACAAGAGTTTTATCATCAACTTGTATTGATTAGTTTGACCATACAAGATGGAACACACTGTATAATTGACCATCTAATGTCACCAATGAACAATACTTTTAATATTATTTTATAATGGTGAATGTTTATATCTTGATTACTAAGAATAGTGAAAATTATTCAGGGTAACGTTTTGTGTTTAACAATAGAGAAAAAATGAGAATTTTCAACGCCCTCTACCGTCAAAAGTAGCCTATAGAAAAAGTTTTGCTAATTGGACTTTTTGTTTGGAATGACTTGGACTACAACATATCGAAAATTCAGCCGATTCGACAGGGGGCCAATTTCCCTATAAAAGTGTGCGGTGTCCTTTGGTGCAATAAATGAATTGTCATAATTATTATTAATAATTGATAACACGATTTCACATTGAACTGATATGATTCTACCCTTCTTAAAATAGTCTTCCTGCAAAATGAATAACTTCTTCAGAAGCACTTCAAAAGACGTTTCAAAGATAAACGAATTTATAATATCTCAACTAAGACGGATGAATAAATCATTGAAAACAGTATACTTAAGCAAGATAGCTTCATTACAATTTAACAATCAATATTGAATTTCATTTATAACGCCTGAACCGCAATATCCTTCGAGATAAACTTCTGTTTCCTATTCATTAATGCAATGATAAAGCCAAAGAAATTTTCCAGCTGTTACAATATTAAATCTCCATTAACTCGCAGGGCAGTTCTGGAACACAGAAGAAAGTAACTGAGCGGAATTAGTGTTGTCAGCACTTGGCTTCCAATTCATTTGCAGGATTATATAATTGCATTCTCTGCATTCCACTTCGAATCTGGCAATTATCAGAATTACTTTTTAGCAGAGACAAAAAATGAACGAGAGATAGTTTTGTTATAAAGAGCTCGTAAAGATAAAAGATTATCCGAAATAACCAGAGGAAAGGGCCAAGTAGCTCAGTGGTTGAAACTGTCGCGTTCAAAATTATTGACTGCTGGTCGGCTAGGTTCGAATCCTAGCGACTACAGATTTTTTATCTGATGGCCCAAAAAAGTGCTAGGAATCAGACGTTAAAAGTTAAAACCTCGTTAATCCTTGACTCGCACAAGTTTCAACTTTTGAGGGCTGCCGTTCGTAGGGGGACGACAGCTGGTTAACGGAAAAAAAAAACAAAAAACAAAAACAATCTAACTGGAGCCAACTATAACCAAGCCTTTTCTATAACGGACCCCGAACGAAAAAATATGAGAAATTGGATCTCGGTAGAATTTGCTGACATTTTATTATGTTGTAGTGGGATGGGTTATTAGAAAAATGTATCAGTTTCCCAATGGGCACACGTACGTTTTTCAAACGTGTTATAAACGTGGCATTGGTTGAATAAACGTTTCTGGTTGAACATTTCAAAGGCAATAATTTATTGTAATCTTCAACGTTGAAAAAATACGTTATAAAGATGTGTTTTCAACGTTACTTTCTCAACAAGTCGTTAAATATACGTTTAACAATCGTTATGTTAATTCAAAAAGAATTTTTAATCACACTCGCTTTATGCGATTCATTTATCAATGTTTATGATACCTTCCTTAACCTTTTATTTGGCCAAAACAATGTTGTTTTATTGAGTATCTTCGATGTTCAAAAAACCTGAATGAAAACGGAAATAAGTCGATAATAATAAGCAATTGGTTTAATATTACGTTGTTTCACGCGACATTTTTTCGTTGAAAAAACGTTCGGTTTTCAGCCATTTCACAACGTTATTTCAACGTCCTTGTGCCCATTGGGCCCAATCGGCACAGGAACGTTGAAATAACTTTGTGAAATGGCTGAAAACCGAACGTTTTTTCAACGAAAAAATGTCGCGTGAAACAACGTAATATTAAACCAATTGCTTACTAATTCAAAGATACTCAATAAAACAACATTGTTTTGACCGAATAAAAGTTTGAGGAACGTATCATAAACATTGGTTAATGAATCGCATAAAGCAAGATTGATTAAAAATTATTTTTGAATCAACATAACGATTGCTAAACGTATATTTAACGACATGTTGAGGAAGTAACGTTGAAAAACGTCTGTATAACGTATTCTTTCAACGTTGAAGATTACACGAAATTATTGCCGTTGAAATTTTCGTTTATAACACGTTTGAAAAACGTACGTGTGCCTATTGGGTAACAACTAAATTTCATCGTGCAAACTATGACGTATTCCAAAGTGACAGTACCTCCCGGACTATCAATTTACTGAAGCGAAATGTTATTGTATCGGGAAGTGGCGTTTAATTTAATATTACACAATTCCGTATAACGTTCTAAGTGGTCTTCTAGAATTTATTAGATGATCATTTCTGAAAGCTACTCTGGTAGTGGAGAATACTTCATAGGTTTCAATAAGTCTGAGTGGAAAAGTTTACCTTACCCTAAAACATAAGAAAATCGACAGACTATCTGAAGTTGCATTTTTATTTCCTATCTTGACGATCATATATATTGTTCTGGAACAAAAAACAGATTGAGTTTACTGTGAAGTTTGCTCGAAGTAGGTATCTGGAGATTTTCAATAGTGAGACATTCGGAAGTTTTTAGCCGTGTTTTTTATTTTTCATTCTATACTCAGGCATTACTTCAAAAGCTTGCTGGACTTTAATAAATACAGAGAGAAATGCATTGAAACGTAAACTACCCAAAATCGAAATTTCCGGAAATGATTTAAATGATTTTTTCTGTAATATAGCTGAGAAAACTATAAAAGATCTTCCTATTTTATCAACTGACAAATTGAATAATTTCAAATCATTTCCTTCACCTTGTGGATCTTTCTTTTTGGAGCCAGTGTGTCCGCAAGAAATATATTCTACAATAACATCTATGAAAAACTCAAATTCACGTCACATACATGATTTAAATAGTCAGATGATAAAATCGGTGGCAGATATACTCGCAGTGTCTTTAACATCGATAATTAATCAAGTATTTTCCACTGGAATATTTCCTGATATTTTTAAAATATCGAGGGTTATACCTTTGTATAAAAAGGGTTGCAGATCTTCTCCTGATAATCACCTTCCAATTAATATTATTCTAACTATAGGAAAAGTAATAGAAATAATTTTAAAAAATCGCTTGTATTCTTATTTCGAAAGTCACTTTTATTTTAGCGAATCCCAGTATGGATTTCGTCGAACTAAATCTACTACTCAAGCTACTTACCAAGTGGTGACTGACATAGTCGAAGGTCTTGATCAGGGTAAGCATACTTCTTTGACATTATGTGACTTGACCAAGGCTTTCGACTGTGTATCTCACTCTATCCTTATTCAAAAACTGAGTTACTATGGTGTAAGAGGCAATCCTCTTGATCTAGTGAGTTCATATCTTGAAAATAGATACCAGTGTGTTGACGTTAACAATATCAAGTCAGATTTGAAGCCAATTTGTCATGGAGTTCCTCGGGGTTCTGTCCTTGGCCCATTATTGTTTATTATTTATATGAATGATTTATGTAGTTTTATTGCACCAACAAAATGTATTTTATTTGCTGACGACACAACCCTCATATGCTCAGATAAATCACATGCCAGTTTACCTCAAATGGTGGACATTAATAAAAATTTAGCAAACACTTGGTTTACAGCAAATAAACTGAAACTGAACGATGAAAAAACCCAGAATATTGTAGTATCTTCAAATAACAGTGTTACTCTTGGAAATAGTGTGAAGTTTCTAGGTATTATTATTGACGATCGACTTAGTTGGTCCAGCCAAATAGAAACAACTACTCGTAAACTGTCTAGTGTTTTATTTGTTCTTAGACAACTGAGGAATTCTGTAGGCTTGATGGCACTGAAAATGGCCTATTATTCACTTTTCCACTCAGTTATTTCATATGGAGTTTTGATTTGGGGGCATTCCACGAGCTCAATCACTATTTTCAGATGTCAGAAAAAAGCTATAAGAATTATGGAAAATGTAGGTTATAGAGAACATTGTCGTCCTCTTTTTATCCACTTTGAAATCATGCCACTTCCTACTTTATATATTTATGTTGTGCTCCTAGAAATTCACAAAAATATTAATATGTTCCCAAAACACTCCAACAATCACAATTACTCAACAAGATCTGCATGTTTATTGAAGAATAAAAGACACAGGTTAGCAGTTACTCAAAAAAACTCTCTAAATTTGAATTTATACAATTGCCTACATCAATCAGTTAAATCCTTGGATTTTAGAAATTTCAAAAATAATATCAAGAGATATCTTCTCAAAAATTGTTTTTACACAATCGAAGAATATGTTGCTGTAGCTGGTCTATTCACAGTTCGTGGGTATTAAATCATTTGAAGTTGTGATTGATTTTAATTCCAAAAATGTTTGTCAATTTTATTTATATCAAGACTTTTATATTCCTATTTATGAAGTGACGAGGTGCTCATTTCAAGATTTTTAATCATGACAGTTTTATATCAATTTTTTGTTAAATATTTTTATTGTGACTATTTTCTTTTTATTCAGAGATGTTTTTGCTCATTTTGTGAGTTTAAATATTGAAGACTAGTAAATATATATATATGTATACATGTGACTTGCCATAAATGTACCTTGTATGTAAAAATGGTCAAATAAATTACTCTACTCTACTCTACTCTACTCTACAAAATCGCGAGTCATAATAATAGTATTCCAGGATTGAAGTCGCGATGAAGCAAATCAAAATCCTGACCCTCATTCTGGAACCTGAAAACAGTTATCTCGAGGTTCTGCTGAAAATTAGGTTTTGGCTGAATGCTGCTGAGTGAGTCCATATGATTCAACATTTTTTTAAATTGTTAAATCCGAGCTCACTGCCGCTGACATGGCTTCGCTCCGGGAAGTTAATTTCATTACCGCTTTTTATTTCACAAACGTTTATTTTCACAATTTGCAATAAAATTTGTTTTTCCTGTCATATCACATCAATTCCTGTTTGATGGGCTTTTACTCTGCGTAGCAATAGCCTCGTTTATTGGTTTAGTGTTTCATTTTCATCAAATATTTGCCTTTTTGGAAATAGCTCGCATCCCAAGAAATTACGTTATACATTCCGTTGAAATTTCACTGACTATTCCACTCATGCTAAAATACGCGTTTTTGATTGGTGGAAATTTTCATATTGATAATTGAAAACAGCATGTTTTCGATTTTGTTAGTTCGGCACTTGATTGGCTATTAGATACCTTTGTAGTTCGCTTCGTCATTGGTTACCCCACCAGCTAGTTGGTATAATGACACAACACCGAACTTTGACCCAAACCATGATGAGCATTAACTATTAATTCATACCAACTTCACAATTTTCGACAAATTTTTGACACAACACCGAACTTTGACCAAAACCATGATACGCTTCACTTTTCATTCATATCAACTTTTCGACAAATTTTGCATACACGTAAACCAAACCCTTTCAATTCCCGTAAAAGCATGAAAATGAACGATGAGTCACTATCTATCTACCAATGAACTAAACAATTTAATAGGCTTGTTCGCGTTCGACGCGTTCACAAAATGTCCGAACTGTCCGAAACCCGAAACCGTCACAAGCAGAACTCAAAGAATGCGTACAATTCTGTGAAACTGCGCATATAATACATCCGATGGTTTCAGACTGTTTGTTTTATGAACGCGAACAAACCTGAAGACAACAAACGAAAGACGCGCCCTGTGAATGGTCACTGAAATAGCGGGAAGTTTGAAATACCAAGACAGCTGCTCTGCGCAGTTTACTCCAAATAGTACTTTTAAAAATGGTTCTGATTTCATTCTTGGAATAGTCTTAACAAATGCAACTCGTGTTGCGATGATTATCATTAATTCCATCTTTTTTTCGAAACAAATTATGTTGCTTTAGGAAACCACACGAGCGCGTTGCCAAGCAACATAATTTGTTTCTCAAAGTCGAAGGAATTTTTATTTCGATAATCACCAATACACTTGTATTACCTACGATCATTTTGTGAAAATTGCAGTTTTGTTCAATGAAGTGTTGTACAGCTATTCCAGTCTGTTCAGGCTTGTTAAAATATTTCACTAAAACTGAATATTTCATCGACAGTGCCTTTCAGTCAAAATTATAATAGAAATAGTTATTTATTATTCAAGGGAAAAAAATCTATTATTCTTCCCGTGTGTAAAACACAATTTTTTTCTGTGACAGGAAAAACCGATTTAATAGTGAAAAAATCAAATGTCTACGGCTTAAGGCCTTTCGGTTCGTGAGACCTTTCACATGTTCTCTTACACTGAAAAAAATGTGGTACGTTATATCAATAAATGCCGTTTTTTACCTCTCCGTTCATTGGCAAAATACATTTTTCATCGTGGCAATGAATAAATATTCACTGACTTTTGTAGGTATTTATTGATACAACGAATTCAATTGAGATCAAAGATGATCGTTTCTTACATTTATGAACAGTTTTCGTTGCCCCTGCGGAAAAGTTTATTGAAGTGAGGAAAGGGGTACACTGAGATCAATGATGATCTAATTTCAGACCTATGAACATATTTCGTTACGGCTTTGAAAAAGATTATTGAAATGAAGAAAAAAGTACATTGGAACAATGTATATTATTTTATGAAAAAATGTGGTACCTAATATCAATGAATACCGTTTATTACCTTTCCGTTCATTGGCACAATTAACTTTTCATCGTGATAGTGATCAAACATTCACTGATGTACGAAGGTATTTATTGATACAATGAATTCAAGTTCATTGAGATCAAAGTTGATGGTTTTTTATATTTATAAACAGGTTTCGTTGCTGCTATGGAAAGGTTCATTGAGGCGAGGAATGTGGTACACTGATAAAAATATTCATTGAGTCACTGAACTTTTTCATTGTATTCAGGTACCAATTTTTTTCTTTGTATGAACAGCCATTACATCTAGTTATACAAACACGGTTCATAGCTGCATCGATAGGATTGCGGCTAACCACTAATACAAATTAAAGAAATCTGCATTGCATTGTTCACAATAAGCTTAGGTTAGATTAATCACGCAAGTTCTGGGTATTGCTTTGGTTGAGGGGCTGGAGTTCAGATGGCGCCCGTGGTTTAGTGAACGCTAGGCTGCGGGCGGTGTCTCAGCTTCTGCCTTTACATGGAGAGTTTGCTGAATCATTTGTTGCAGACATTAGTTATTGTCTGCAGAGACCTACCCTATACTGATGAGGGCAAGAACCCAGAAATCGATCTATAGGTGGTCCAAATGTTTCAATGAACATTTCCATGCAACTAGCAATTGCGGAGACATCCTTGTAGGACTCTGCACGGAAATTCATTAGATGTAATTCAACGTTCGTTGTAGTATTAGCCAGGAAAGTAGCTGTTTTCTGATGGATTTTTGACCCAATTATTCCTTTTGTATAGGATTATGGCAATAAGCATGGTCCTGGTATTGCAGGACATCTTGTTTCTCTCTTGACAAGCTTATTGTGAACAATGCAATGCAGATTTCTTTAATTTCTAACCTGAGATTATCGTGTTTTGTTGTTTTTTGTTTTATCTATTCTGGTCTGGTGTTTACAGTACAGCATGAAAACTATCACCAAGAGAAGTGAGTATGGTTTAGTACTGAGTTCATTATTGCTTCTGCGGGAGCCTCTGGTGTTGTGAGGAATAAGAGATATAGAAAATATGGCGTCAAACCTATGCTGAAATTGCGAACCTAACATAACCTCTTTTCTCTTTGAAAGCAATCAGCTGTGAGTAAAGAGACTACGCATGCGCCGTTTCTAATTTATGGAAGAAATTAGGTTATTAGTTGAAAGTTGGCCATCTTTCTTAGTTTTAATGTTAATTTTAATTGCTTAATTTTTTGCGTGAACACCTCCATTTCATTACATTGTTTTATATTCTTAATTTTAGTTTTAAATTCATTTAAGTTTAGATTTATGCTTGCATGAATCCACCTTTATTCTCTACGGTTACCAAATCACGACGTTTCAAATGCTAAAATCTGCAGTCATTTTCAAATGAATTTCTACAAACATACAATTCTTTTGATTTTTTTTTTGGTGAAATGGTAGTTTATAAGCTACTTTTTGACAGTAATAAAAATATCTATTCATCAAAATGGCGGTGGTGAAAAAAAATTTAAGTGATTCATTTGAATCATCTTTTGATTTTCTATACGACTGCAAAATTTCAGAAAAAAATAGTCATCCAAAACGAAATGGCGGCACATTATGTTGGAACATTTATACTCGATTTCTTTGAATAAATGGCTTTAAACGAGCTCAATTGAAATAAAAAAATATTTTTTGATATCTATAAATGTTATCTGTCCCTCAGAATTGCATATGGGGCATGATTTCTGAGATTTGCTGATATTCAATAAAACGAGGTGTTACACTACTTATCTACTTATTTGAATTTTTTTCTAATATGGCACCTATCTGCCATTTTGAGTGACAAGAAGCTCTTGCAGAAACAAAAAAATATTTAATCATTGCACTGAAGCTCTTTAATATCCATTTATTCGAAAGGATCCTCTTGTGAGAGTTCTAAAATAATGTACCGCCATTTTGTTTTGGGTCAATATTTTTGTTTGAAATTTTGCTGTTGTATAGAGAATTGAAAGACGATTCGAATGAGGTATCACTCGACCCCCATGCCATTTAAAATAATCTTTCAACAGGGGGGGGGTACTTTATCTTCAGTCACGGTCTGTCAATGTTACAATGTTGTCAGAACAAAACAAACAACGGTGAAAGGCATATCTGTAAAATTCTCTATATTGGTTGAATTTGCCATAGTCATGATGTTAACAATAAAGACCTATAATTATTGAATGTTTCACAGCTACTAAATAATATTTGAAACAAAAACTCCCTTCATTATAAAAGCCATTTTCTGTACACTAAAACTTATAATGGGAACCAGAACAGGAAAAGTATTTTCTATTCGGATAAAATTATCTCAAGCAATCACAGAAGTTTCATTTTTAATTGAACAGCTAGTAGGAATTTTCTTTAACATTTTCTTGCATAATTATTAAGGAAAAAGTTAGAGGTTTTAATGGGCCTCGACGAAACTTTTTCGTATCGTTTAGCCAAACACGTTTGAGTTTTATAGCTGCAATTTTCATTATAAACAACGGAGTGGATTTGTACACTGAATTATATTCCTAGTTCAAGTGCATTCTGTTTCGTCGTGAATTTTGTTCGCGTGAATAACAAGATCCAGAGGTTTTAACCTGACCCAGTGCCGGGTCTAGGAGGGGGCTATGGGACTATCAGCCCCCGGCGGTGAATTTTAAGAGGCGGTAAAGCAAGCAGCAATATGCTCATTGCCGACGAGGCGACAAGTATATTATACAGTATCGGAAAGTTTTCATCTTGGGTATGGTAGTTTCATGAGAGCGTAAAAAATTACTTGCTATATGTTGCTCGGTTAGATTTCTGTCTCTACCCCAGATGAAAAGTTTCCGATACTATATTGCCTCTTGCTTTTTCTATCCCGCTTCTTAATTCGTCGCCTTTTGAAGCAAACGCGCAATTAGCGACCGCCGGCACCGCCTCAAAAGGGCTAGGTTGAGATACTGTTTTTGTTAAAATCATAACATTCACTAATCAAGCGTCAGCGGTGCCTTGGACGCTACAACACAAAAGCGGCTGTGGTACATAATTTTATTTGATGAAGATAAAAAAGCCGGGGTAATTTCGTCTAACTCCATAACAAGTAACAGAACCAGAGTTCAATATTCAATAGGTTGTCGTTCGTAATAGGTAGTAAATATTGAAACTGAAATTTACAAAAAAATTTAAAAAAGAAGGGGTGGTGCATTCTGGAAACCGCAGAACAAACAAAAGAAGTAGGATATTTGTTGTTTGTTGTTAGGTTTAAGTTGTGAGGTAAATATAATTTAATTCGTTATCGTAATGATTTTATGTTATTGTCATATGCTGTGAAAAAAAAAACAGTGAATGGGTACTTTGAAACCGACAATTGAAATTTATTATTTGGCGGCGGCGCGGAGGCATCGTAGTAATAGTTAGCCCCCGGCGTAAGTGAGTATAAATCTGGCACTCTGACACTAAATCCAATAGAAATTATTTTCTACACACAGGCAGGAGTACTTTAAGAAAAAAAATTGTTCTGCACGTGAGAGTGGGGAAAATTCCCGGGAAAGGTCGGAAAATCACTAATTTGGAAGGGGTTGGAAATTTCGTTTTAATGTATATGAACAAACTTGTTGAACGGGAAAATCTCCATAAAACACATATTTTTTCCAAAATTGCTTCCTTTGAGAGATAATCAGCTATAGGTAACTGATATTTTCAGCTTTCCGCTGGGTTATCATAATAGGCCGTCAGATAGTGACAGATTTAGGTGCACCATTTTGGCAAAGAAGCCGCGAATAGAGTTCAAAAATGAATAGATTTTAAGTGAAATTAAGATAATTTTACGGTTGGCTACTGGGGATGACATACCGAGAATTCGATTTTTCAGTTCATTGTTTTTTTGTTTCCCTCGTGTTCCTAACTACGGTGCGAAACTACAGAGGTCGTTTTAGGAAAAAAGTTGCTTCATTTTGGAGATACAGGGCGTTAAAAAAAATCAACGCCCTGTATCTCAGAAAAGAAGAAACTCCGGGCATATTTTCGAAGGACTTTTCTTTCTTAAAACGACCAAACAAATCACACTCTGTAGTTTACAGTTAGCGTATAGTTAGGAAACACGAGGAAAAAAACGATTTCGGTTTCTATTTTACTCAAAATCGTTGTACTTTTCAACCCTATTCGAGGCTTGTATGCGGAAATGGGGCACTGAAATCTGTCACTAGCTGACGGTCTATAAGATTTACTGACGCTCGACTAAAATAGTCAATCATGTCGAATTGGTGAGTGCAAAAAAGTTATTATTAACAGTTAGTTTTTTAGTTGAACCTCGAGATAATTCGCCAAAGTACTCGAAAAAACTTTTGCCCTACAAAATGGATTCTGGGACTGAAGAGTCCCCCACTCCCAACATATACCAATGACTTGGTCATAAGAAATCATCAGTACCCAGCGAATTTTTCTACCGTTGCTTGCTTTATATTTGTGTGGAAATTTCGAGAAAAAAGTCGAAATTTGTACTTTAATGTCGAAATTTCGACATTAATGTCGAATTTTCGACATTTTTCTGGAAATTTCGACTTTTTTCTTGAAATTTCGAGTTTAATGTCGAAATTTCGACTTTTATGTGGAGGGTGCTACAATTAATTTTTCACTTTTTGCTCGAGATTGTCTGTCGTTAAATACTAACCCGATTTAGGGCCACTTGCATTATTTCTCTGAACGTAGTGTTGAATTTGCCTTGGACCATGATGACTATGTCATCTGCGTACCCAAGTGTTTTGTGTCCACCCCTCTCTAGTGTGATTAGCAGATCCTCCGTCACCAGGTTCTACAGCAGTGGGGACAGGACACCCCCTTGCGGACAACTCCTAGTGACCTTGGCTGCCAGTGTTCCTCCCACTAAGGAGGAGTATATAATCCTACACCCCCTTGCGGACAACTCCTGGTGACCTTGGCTGCCAGTGTTCCTCCCACTAAGGAGGAGTATATAATCCTACACCCCCTTGCGGACAATTCCTGGTGACCTTGGCTGCCAGTGTTCCTCCCACTAAGGAGGAGTATATAATCCTACACCCCCTTGCGTACAACCCTTGTTGACCTTGGCTGCCAGTGTTTCTCCCACTGAGGAGGAGTATATAATCCTATCTCTCAGCATGCAGTCTATCCATATGCAGGAGGTCTCATCGATGCCTTTCCGTCTCGATGCCCTTGAGATTGAGTTTAAAGATGTGTTACTGAATGCTCCGTCGATATTACGAAATGCACCCATCAGGACCTCTTTATTTCCTAGAGCAGTTTCCACCTTCTCTACGAGTCGATGAAGTGCTGTCTCTGTGGATTTGCCTGTTGTATAGGCATATAGGATCTTGTGTAGGGGTTGGTTTACCAACACCGTATCCCTGATATGCCTGTCCAGCAGTTTTTCCTGTGTCTTAAGTATAAATGACATACGACTTATTGGCCTCAGTGCCTTCGCTACTTCCTGTGCCGTTCTTCTAGGTTTAGGGATAAAGACCACTGTGGTTGCTCTCCATGCCTTTGGTATGTACCCCAGTGCAAGACTGGCCCTTAGTACCATGCATAGTTTGTGTGCTAGTATGTCAATGCCTTCTTGTATCAGTATGGGATATATGCCGTTCGTCCCTCGCGATATATGTGGTTGGAATGAGTTGATTGCCCATTTCGTTTTTTCCACATCTATTACTTTCTTTGAGACCTGACATTCTTCCCTGGAGTCCCACGAGGGAGTTCTCAGTTCTGAGTATCTCCAGGCCTCAGTTGATAAATTTGTGTTTATTGATCCTGGATAGTTTACCCTCTACAGTTCTTCCAGGGTTTCTTTTCCATTCTGCGTAAATGCCCCTGATTCTGTCCTAATGGTTCGAATCGTTTGTTGGGGTTCTTTGGAGAGAATTTTTCAGAGTCTTGACCCCTCGTGAGTGCCTTCTACTTCCTCACAGTGCTTTCCCCACGATTCTCTTTTGGCTAGCCTAAGTGCTTTATTATACTCGGTGAGAGAGTTCTTGTACCACCTCCACTCACCGGTGTGTTTTGCTTTGTTGAAGAGTTTTCTGACCAGTTTCCTTTTCTTAGCGAGTTCTTTGTTCCACCAAGGCACGTTTCTGCAGTTCACCTAATAGGTGGGCAGTAATCGTTAAATGCCGAGGTGATTGCGTCCTGTAGTTGTCCCGCCATCAGCTCAAGTTCATTTGTGTTTTGAATCTTTATTGTAATCCCCTTCAACCCATTTTTTGGGTCTGCTCTGTAGCCACCCCAGTTGGTTTTTCGGGGGTTGCGTAAAGTTTCTATTTCGGTCTCACTTCCCGTCAGTTCGAATCGGATGTGTCTGTGGTCTGAACAGCTTACCTCATCAGGCACATGCCAATTTTTTACGATGGTGCCTATATATCTCGTTCCCATTGTTATGTCAATTACCTCTTTTCTGTTTGTTTTTACGAAAGTCGGTTCATTGCCTACATTTAATACGGACCTTTTTGTAGGACATATCGAAGTATCGAGAAAGTAGTGCTTAAAAAAACGGTAAATCATCGTAAATTTTTTTGGAGCGGATGTTTCGCCCCTACTATTTTTCTGGTTGAAGAAATATATGTTTAAAATAGTCCCCTTAGTAACATATATATATATAAATCACGCGTCAGGATATGAGTTAGGTTAAATTATTTTTTGGGAGCTTTAAAGCGTCCGGCGGAAGTTATGGCCGGCGGAAAGTGTCTGGCAGTGTTGTATATTATTTTGTAAAACTTTTTTTGAAATATATATAAAAATCAGCCATCATAATTTAAGATAAGATGGTCCTATTTTTACTTACCTTTCTCACCTCGTATCTTTGGATTGGCCGTCTAACCAACTTGGCGGGTAGGTGGGCGTTCATACATTATGAACCCTACTTGAGACCCCACATTTCGTCTTTCAGAAAATAAAGTATGTCTGGGGGGGCCCTGGTCTCTCACTCTATTCACTGGCAATCTACAAATTGTTCTTGAACCGTTTCAGTCGAAATGAATTTCGGATTTCAATTCGAAATCATTTTGATGCAATCAGCAATCAGCTCGGAGCATACACAAGGAGCCGGAGTTGAGATAAGTTTGTTAGGTACCGAATGCTCGCCAACATAGTAATTAAGGAAATAACAGTGGCAGTGGAGGATATTATAGGAGTTCCATTAAATTGCTCTGGTATTTCTGATCTCCGTGATATTGCGGACAGGAAGTGTAATTATTGGGAGTTTACCTAATGCAGTTTGGCAATGGAATGAACTTTCACATTCCATATTCATATTTATTTCATCATCAATTTATTTATCGATTTGTTATTTTTTTCATCTGAATATCGGAGACTACTATCGATTTCGATTTCTTAAAATTTTACCACTTATAATATGTATATGAATGCATTATAAAAATAGAAAGAAGTATTATACTTGAGGTTTTTGCAGTATACCTAATGCCATTATATTAAACCCTCAGGGAATAATGACGAGGGATTCATATAAATCAGGAAAATTGACACTCTTGATGAAATTTTGCTTTCGCATAAATTTACCTCATAACAAATAAATTTGTTCATTTACAATCTGAAATAAATAAATTAGTAAATAAAGTAGAGTATACGAATCGCAATAATGGCTATTATACAGTGCGGCTTTTGATAGCCTCCCCCCCTGTTAACTTCTGAACGGTTCTACTTTTTCAAAAAAAAAAAAATGGTGATTGCCCGACAGGGGGGCACATCAACTCAAAATTTTTAAATGGCATGGGGGGTCAAGTGTCATATCGTTGAAAAGGAAATTCTATTCTTGCAATTCAAATCGAAATATCGAATATAAATGCGGATCTGAATACTACGCATACCTCGAAAAATTTGAACGGTTTGATGTGGAACAGTGAAACCAAAAATTTTTCAAAGGGTGTTACGGATACTACTTTTTGAGAGAAAAAACATTGCAATTACTCGACAGATGACGGTGGAGGCACATTTACTCAAAAATTTTGAAAGGCATAAAAATCGAAATTAGGAAAAAATTATGAAAAAAATTCGAAAAAATTCAGATGGTTGTAAAGAAAATGGAATTTCCTTTTCGACGATGTGCCACTTGACCCCCATGCCATTTAAACATTTTGAGTTGATGTGTCCCCCCGCCCTCTTTGTCAAACAATCACCATATTTTTTATTTCAAAAAGTACTATTGGTGAAACTTGTTAAATAGTATTGAAAAGGATTTCTAATAACTTTCAGTTGCCAAAATATGATTTATTATGACAGTCTCCAAGTGTAAAACGTACAGGGTAATATATAATATAAAAGAACATCAACTCATATAACATGCCCTCACCAATAAATAAAAATAAAGAAACAAATTTAAAGATCTAATCGGTGAGGTGCTCGGATCGTTCTGGTGCTTCTTCGCTGGATCTGGAATGGGATGGGTTCATCCATGTCTGCTGGTTCTGCCTCCATTGCAGAGAAACTTCCTGCTACTTCTGTATTTACCCTACATTTCAGAGAGGTGTCGCTGAATAATGAAGGATTGAGGTATGGATTGGCATCATCTCTCGAACAAACATTTTGCTCCTGGTTAAACCACTCCTATACAGCTTCAATTGTTGAAGATTTCTTCTATGACATTTTCCGTTCTCATCTTCAATACTAAAGTCGAAATCGTTTACTGATATAACTTTAGCAGTTTTCCAGTTAGAATTGGCATTTGGTTTCAATAAAACTTTTTCCCCAAGATATATTTTACTAAGATTCCTTCCACTTCGATTGTAGTAACTTTGTTGATTTTTCTGCCTATTTTCCAACTTCGTTTTTATTTCTTCTTTATTTGTTAGCTGGGTTTGAAGCTGATCTGTATTAATTGGTATTGGAGTACGACTATTTCTATTCATCAGTAATTGAGAAGGTGACGGTAGACCATCCGCTTTAGGAGTATTATTGTAGTAAAGAATAGCCAGAAAAGGATCAGTTCCATCCTCAAGTACTTTTGAAAATAAATCTTTAACAGTTTGAATATGACGTTCTACCATTCCATTAGATTGTGGGTAATAAGGACTCGATGTTTTCAGATTAATTTCATATAAATTAGAAAAATTGTAAAATTCAATGGATGAAAAAGGTTGACCACTATCTGAAAATATTTCTTGTGGTAAGCCAAAAGAACTGAATATATTTTTAAGGCTGATACTACACTACTGGCAGATTTATTCGCTATTTTGTTCACCAACAAGAATTTGCTATAGTTATCAACAACAACTAGGAAATCAACTCCTTTTTATAAGCTTCAGTTGCTTTCAAGTATAAATCCAATTTTTGACTCCATAATTGAAAGATTGGTCGACTTACCTGAAGGAAGATCAATCTCAATTATTCGAACATTGTAGTCCTCCTTTGGTTATTGATAGATCCTTGAATCTTATACCCCTGTATACGGTTCAGCACAAGTTTTAGAGATAAAAACTACTAACGTTTTTATGATACGTACTCATCGCTCGTCAGACCTGCCCCGCTGTTATAGTCAGTCTGATTTTGTGGCCCATTCGCACTTTTTGGGGGATGAAATTTATATTCAAGTGGTGGGTGGGCTCCTGACCAAAGGAGGACTACAATGTTCGAATAATTGAGATTGATCTTCCTTCAGGTAAGTCGACCAATCTTTCAATTATTCTTCACATCTCCGTCCTCCTTTGGTTATTGATAGATATTTAGAGAAATAATAAAAGTGCGTCATTCGTACAAGTAATAATGTATATTGTAAATAGTTTACAAAAAAAAAATAATAAGAATTGTAAATGTATCTATATACCCTATTTAACAATCAATTTTTGTTTTTTTTTTTTTTTTTTTTTATATATAATAAATCTGTAATGTATATTTTCGTAATCTCAATATTAATTTGAATTACTCAAAATAATGGAATTAACAAACTCTTCTGCATTTTGAACAACAGGTTTGTTATAAAATGTATTAAATACGCTAGAAGTTTCAGTCCAGCCAGCTGTGTTTCGTATGGTACTTATACTGATACCCGATCGAAAAGCTAATGAAGTGGCTGAGTGCCGAACACTATGACTGCCGAATATGTTAGTATTTACGCCACTGCTCTGTAGTATATTTTTGATCCAACGGCTCAGGGTTTGTGATGAAGCCGGGTGAAAAGGCTTTTTATAAGTCAATATGACAAAGTTCATTTCGGCACTTCGACATGATTTTGTTTTTTCAATATAAAATTCTAATGTGGAAGCTACACAAAGTTCTGGCTTATCTCGAAAATATGGGAAGATAAGCACGGGTTGTTTTTTGTTTGGCCCTGAGGTTTTAATGCGATCAGAAATTCTAATTTCTAGTCTATTGTCTGATTTAGTTATATTATTCAAAGATATTTTGGAGAGTGTTTGTACTCTCTGGGCTGTTGTTAATGCCAATAATGTAGTTAATTTTATAGTGAGATCTTTAAGTGTGAGTTTTTCTAAAGGAAACATCTTTCCCAACAATAGTAACACTGGGTTCGGATCCCAGGTGAAAGAATATTTGGGACAAGATGGGTTAATATTATAAGCCCCTCTAAAAAATCTCTTCAAAATATTTTCTTGCACTGGCGTGAAGTCAAAAATCAGCGCTAATGCTGATCGGGCAGTATTTAGGGATGAATACGATTTTTTGGAGTTCAACATGTTCAGTAGAAAGTTAAGTACTATGTTCATATTACATTCCAGGGGATCTACCTCCTGATTTCCACAAAATTCCCACCAAAGTCTGAGGGATGAAGAGTATTGTTTTATGGTGTTTTCACTAAGTGAAGCCATCATTGTGGGAACTATTTCATGTGGAACTCGTTTTCCAAATGCTTCCCCGATAATCTCCCTGCCACCAGGGAAAGTGTCTGGTGTAGTGGGTGACGTTCCCTGAAAGGGGATAAAAGTAATGATTCAGTAGGTTGGAATACTAGGGGTGTTTCAGTTAATAAGTTACAAAATAATGGGTACCATGCCTGTGTTGGCCAATTTGGCACCACCATAATACCCGTAGCTCTATCTTGAATAATCTTTTCCAAAACTTTTCCTATTATTGCAAAAGGCGGGAAAGCATAAAAATAAAGAGATGTCCAGTGAATCGTAAATGCGTCTGTGAAATCCGAGTTTGGATCGGGGCCCCACGATATGTAGTTGTGGCATTTTTTGTTAATGCGTGAAGCGAAAATATCAATATCTGGTTGACCAAACTGTTTTTTAATTTTGTTGAAAATTTTATTATTGAGTTCGTATTCGGCATCAATAGATTTTCTTCTAGATAATTCATCCGCTATATAATTTTCAGAAGAACTTATGTAAGATGCTGACAAAAAAATATTTCTATTTTCACACCATTTCCACATTTCTCTTGATATGTCATTCAGATGTTGGAATTTTGTACTTCCCATTTTTGAAACGCATGCTATAGCCGTTTTATTATCTAGACGCATCAATATATTGATATTTTTTAAATCTTTTGCAAAACATCTCAAGCCGTGAAAAGCCGCTCTTAACTCTAACCAATTTATATGATGTGATGCTTCATCTTCGTCCCAGCAACCCCAAGCCTCAGTTTCTTCACAAAACACACCCCAACCGGTAGTCGAAGCATCCGAGTATATAGTGGTTGAATATTGTTGGGGTCGGATACTCCTTTCAGCTCTGGCAAGAGCGAGGATCCACCAATCGACTTCTTTCTTTATTTCAGAAGAAATTTCTATTTTTGAATTGAAATTAGGATTTTTCTTGAGTGATTTGATTTTTTCAATTTCCATTTCTTTTATATGGAGCCAGCTGTACTTCACTACAGGTGCAATGGAAACCAATGTTCCGATTATGCTAGCTAAGTTTCTAATTTTGCAATTGATTTTGGTTTTGAAGTTTTTCAGTATTATTTTGAGGTTATGTTTCTTTTCTGCAGATAAACTTATTGTCAAAGTCTGGCTATTGAACATAAAACCAAGATATTCAATTTGCGTTTCAGGTTGAAGTACACTTTTTTGCTTATTGATCAAGAAACCCAGATTTTGTAATATGTCTATTGTCAATTGAACGTATTTTTCACAGGCTTGGTATGTTTTTCCTATAAGGAGAATATCATCTAAATAAACTACAAGATGACAACCCTGGAGTCTCAAATATTTCACAACTGGTCGTAATAGTTTTGTAAAGAAATATGGAGCTAAATTCAATCCAAAAGGCAAAGATTGGTATTCATAAAGGGTACCCTCAAATTCGAATCTGAGATATTTTCTGAAATTTTCTGCTATATTAACAAGATAATAAGCATCAGTCAAGTCAACTTTTGCCATGTAATAATTTTTTGATAATAGTTGCATAACGGTTTTATAGCTTTCCAATTTAAAATGAGGCGCTGGAATGAAATGATTTAGTTGTTTCAAATTAAGAATGAACCTGAAATTTCCATTTGGTTTTGGAATCAAAAAATAACTGGAAATGAATTCATCTTTTGAATGTGTGCACTTACATATGGCCCCCTTAGTCAACAAAGATTTTATTTCTGAAATATAGTGGTGACGTTGGGTCCCCGGAATATTTACAGAGGGGTGATAAACCTGATACGGACTGTTTGTAAAAGTTAAAGTAATACCTTTTACCCAACCAAGAATTACAGTATTGTTGGTTATTTTGGTCCAAGCATGGAAAAAAAATTGTAATCGACCTGCATAACTATGTGTTACCTGGATTATCGTTTTTGTCGGTGAATGTTGTACTGCTGTGATTGGTGCTTCGACGATTTGTATTTCATCCTCCCTGACAGCTGGTGTTGGTCTCTGTAGAATGGTCTGGATTCTACCAATCGAGTTTCCCCCCCTTCTTGTTTCATCCGGAATTTTTGATATGGGCGTTTGGATAAAAAATTTTTCTTGGTAGGCACTTGAAGAGGTTTTTTAGTATCCTTTATGTCTTGGCATGCTTTTCGTGCAGATTGACATGTTTTTATTTTTTCCAAAAACCCTGATCCGAAAAGGTAATCGTCAATTGGGCTCTGACGGGAGGCTGCCTTGCTATCTGTGTTGATGAATGGAAGTATTCCAGTTCTGCGATGAATCGAAAGAGCATAATGTACGTTCCCAATAATCTGAGCAGAATCAGCCAACATCTGGCTATGCTCATTGGTGAGCGTAATATTATCATTAGAACCCTGAGCCTTTTGATTGAGAAGTCCACTCAGGGCACTCAGGCCCACACCGATTTGATCTTGAAGAGCAATAAAAAATTTTTCTCGTTTTTGAATATGCTCAGGAATTAATTGTGTTAATTCATCATTCAATTTTGGTGCGTTCAGAAAGGTACAATTATCAGGTATTAAGTACTTTTGTTGCAGCTCCTTTCGTATTTCATTGGAGACACCCTCTCTCATGTATGTCTTCCACCTCGTAACTATTTCATCATGTATAGGTGCACCCAATTTATTTTGACAGTTTGGAGACTGCCCTAAGAATAGAGAAAAATCTCTCTGATCCTGCATTGTTTGTTCCACCCCAGAAGTTACACCGGTGTGTACTTGTGTATGAGTTGTAACGGTATGACGAGTGTCATCCCTCTCACTTGAATCGGAATTATCGGAAGACGAGTCCGAATGTTGAGAGCCTAGTACAAAGAAAAAATCCATGAGTATGGTTTCATTGTTTTGGCAGACATCGAGTGATGTCGAAATGTTGATTCGTTTACATACTATAACCAGCACAAAAAATGTGTGGGTATCGAGTGATACCCCGGGATTATTGGATTACTCAGAACTGAGACCTCACCCTCTATGAGTTCGCCCAAGATGAAGCGAAATGTGTCGTTCGTTTTCCCTGTATGGTACTAACCTTCACTATTTGAACTCTCACTACTGAGTTTTCGTTCCAACCGAGCCATTTTCCGTTTCAATTTTCGTAATTCCTCCAGGGCCTTCCGTTTTCGATGATTGCGAGGCATATTGTACGAATTTATTGTTTTTAACACTACCGCATTCAGAGGCACAAAATTAAAGACTGACTATAACAGCGGGGCAGGTCTGACGAGCGATGAGTACGTATCATAAAAACGTTAGTAGTTTTTATCTCTAAAACTTGTGCTGAACCGTATACAGGGGTATAAGATTCAAGGATCTATCAATAACCAAAGGAGGACGGAGATGTGAAGAATAATTTCCAATTTTGCGAAACATTTCCTTGGAAGTCCATTATGCCAGGTCCTTTAGCTTTCTCCATAATTGCTTTGGTGCCTACAATCTCCAATTGAAAATGATATTCTTAAAGGCTTTTTACCGCTGCCACCATGGTGGTTGGAGATTGAAGGCACCAAAGCAATTATGGAGAAAGCTAAAGGACCTGGCATAATGGACTTCCAAGGACTTGAAAGCAACTGAAGCTTATAAAAAGGAGTTGATTTCCTAGTTAGCGAGCTCTTATTGTACAGTGCGGCTTTTAATGGTCCACCCATTAACTTTTGAACGGTTTGACGTAGACACATGAAAAAAAAAAACTATCTCGAAGTTTTGTTATATGAGTTGATGTTCATATATTTTATATTACCCTGTACGTTTTAAACTTGGAGACTGTCATAATAAATCATATTTTGGCAAATGAAAGTTATTTAGAAATCCTTTTCAATACTATTTAACATGTTAAATAGTATTGAAAAGGATTTCTAAATAACTTTCAGTTTAACATGTTAAATAGTATTGAAAAGGATTTCTAAATAACTTTCATTTGCCAAAATATGATTTATTATGACAGTCTCCAAGTTTAAAACGTACAGGGTAATATATAATATAAAAGAACATCAATTCATATAACAAAACTTCGAGACAGTTTTTTTTTTCATGTGTCTACGTCAAACCGTTCAAAAGTTAATGGGGGGGACCATTAAAAGCCGCACTGTACAATAAGAGCTCGCTGCAGATATGCGACAGAAACAGAGATTCACTACTTAACTTGATTTTCTGACATTTGACTTGACTTGACTTGAAATCAAGACAAGCTCAAGTCAAGTATTTATTTTTAAAATTCAAGTCGAGTCAAGTAGTTACACATCAAGTACTAGTACATTTTTTGTATTAATCTGATTAACTGCCAAAACGCAATAACAATAAAAATATATGGATGCAAAATAAACAAAACTGGAGTTGGTAAAATACAGTACAACAATATTCACGTTATAATGGCCCACTCTTAAATGGCAAAGTAAGTTATATTTTTGAAATGCCCTGTATAAAATGTATAGCATTATTTGCCACAATTTTTACTAGATTGCTTGAATCCTATAGATTTTTGTAGCTATTCAAAATTTTATAAAAAACCAGCTATAAAAAAAAATTATAAAAGAAAATGAGATGTGGACATATTTTTTGACCAACCGTATATATTATTGTGAGAAACAAAATGTGGGGCCTCAAGTAGGGTTCATAATATATGTATATTGAACGCCCACATACCCGCCAAGCTGGTTTGACGGCCAATCCAAAGATACGAAGTGAGAAAAGTAAGTAAAAATAGGACCAACTTATCTTAAATTATGATGGCTGATTTTTATACAGTGACCGCCAAAAAGTATGTACCATATGGGAAAAAAGTTTATTATTAGAGTATTAGAAAAAAGATTCTTGGGAAAAGTTTGTGCATGTCCGATAACCTAAAAATCGATTTTGACACATGTCACGTGATCGCTGGTATGGCGGCAAATTGAAAAAAATTACTATGAGAACGCAAAAAGTCGGGTAAAATGGCAAGATATCAAAAAAAGTGATATGAAAAAGTTGCTTAGAATTAAATTTTATACACATATACGAAGTTTGAACAGATAATGAGAGAAAATTTAAAATAGAATTTTTTTTTTAATATTTTCCTAGCTGTATAAAAATATCAAATTATTATCATATGAATAGCTTGACCATACTGAAACTTTCTCATTTTCTTACACCAGTGCTTACACTAGTAAGCACTAAATTAAAAAAATTGGATTTTGTTAAAACCCTGGCTGTTACATTGGTTCGTATCTAACAGTTATATCAGGATTCCACGAACATTGTGATGACATGACACTCCAGAAACATGATTTCCATATTATAATCAAATTTCGATAATAATCGTGCCAGAGCGTTTCACTTCGCATGCAATGTTGAAAACTCAAGCCTCTTTAATTTGACGCACTATTTTTAAGATTATGTGCGAAGTGAAACGTTCGTGCACGATTATCATCAAAAATTGATTATAATCTGAAAAACACGATATTTTTGGATCTCCCTATCATCGCAATAATAGTGGAATTGTGATATATCTATTAGATACGAACCAATGTAACAGCCAGGGTTTTAACAAAATCCAATTTTTTTAATTTAGTGCTTACTGGTGTAAGCACTAGTGTAAGAAAATGAGAAAGTTTTGTTATTATCATCGGACTACAAATATTTCAGTATGGTCAAGCAATTCATAAGAAAATAATTTAATATTTTTCTAGAGCTAGAAAACTATTAAAAAAAAAATTGCTGTTTTCAATATTCCCACATAATTTTCTCAAACTTTGTATATGTGTATAAAATTGAATTCTAAGCAACTTTTTCAAATAACTTTTTTTGATATCTTGCCATTATATCCGACTTTTTGACTATTCATGGTAGTTTTTTTCAATTTGCCGCCATACCAGCGATCACATGACATGTGTCAAAATCGATTTTTAGGTTATCGGACATGCACAAACTTTTCCCAAGAATCTTTTTTTCAATACTCTAATAATAAACTTTTTTCCCACATGGTACATACTTTTTGGCGGTCACTGTATATATTTCAAAAAAAGTTTTACAAAATAATATACAACACTGCCAGACACTTTCCGCCGGCTATAACTTCCGCTAGACGCTTTAAAGCTCCCAAAAAATAATTTAACTTAACTCATATTCTGACGCGTGATTTATATATATGTTACTAAGGGTACTATTTTAAACATATATTTCTTCAACCAGAAAAATAGTAGGGGCCAAACATCCGCTCCATAAAAATTTACGATGATTTACCGTTTTTTTTAAGCCCTACTTTCTCGATACTTCGATATGTCCTACGAAGGTCCCTATTAAATGTAGGCAATGAACCGACTTTCGTAAAAACAAACAGAAAAGAGGTAATTGACATAACAATGTGAACGAGATATATAAGCACCATCGTAAAAAATTGGCATGTGACTGATGAGGTAAGCTGTTCAGACCACAGACACATCCGATTCGAACTGACGGGAAGTGAGACCGAAATAGAAACTTTACGCAATGCCCGAAAAACTAACTGGGATGGCTACAGAGCAGACCTAGAAGATTGGTTGAAGGGGATTACAATAAAGATTCAATACGCAAATGAACATGAGCTGATGGCGGGACAACTACAGGACGCAATCACCTCGGCATTTAACGATTACTGCTCACCTATTAGGTGAACTCCAGGAACATGCCTTGGTGGAACAAAGAACTCGCTAAGAAAAGGAAACTGGTCAGAAAACTCTTCAACAAAGCAAAACACACCGGAGAGTGGAGGGAGTACAAGAACTCTCTCACCGAGTATAATAAAGCACTTAGGCTAGCCAAAAGAGAATCGTGGGGAAAACACTGTGAGGAAGTAGAAGCATTGTTTAAATAAGGGGGATAGTAAGTCAATGCCTGTGGAATTGGTATTGGAGCCAAACACGAGTGCCATCTAGCGAAATTATTTGCTAACATGAATATGTGACGTCATTTTAGTGCTGTACTGATGAATTTCAACACATCTTCATAAATGTATATATCATTTATTTTAAAGCAGTGGAAGCAGAGTTGGACTTGCCTAATGAAGAAGTTTCAAGAGCTATTTTGTTTGAACTTTTTATTGGATATTTTTCAGTCGAGCAAATTGTTTCTGTTAATTATTGAAAGTACAGTATATTTCAAGATTGAGTGACTGTTTTTGTACTTAAACAGTTCATTTTGCAAAAGAATTTTAACACGGATAGGTTACACACAAACCTAACCTGGGCAAACTAACCTGGTCATCAAATATCACTAGCTTCTTCAGTGGGTTCAGCAATGTCATGTATACTGTCTCTGGGATATATTGTAAAATAATATTACTAGTTTATGCAGGGGCACAGGGTACTGCGATGTGGCCAAGTACATCTTTGAAGAAATCGCGCTGGTCATATAAGGGATTGGAATTCACAGATTCGCATAACTAAACTGGTAGCTGCGAGTAATAACGCAAGCAAAGTAGCTTTTGTAAATATGCTTCTGGATGAGTTTACTGCAAATGTATCATCACTCAGGCACGGATCCAAAGAAGAGTCACTCATGAGAGATTTTAAGAGATTTTTTAATATTATATCTTGAAAAAAAATTTATTATAATTAGGACCACTGTAGTCGATGCCTTAAAAAAATAATTAAATAACAAATTTAATATTTCCTATTCCATACGGGGGAGGTTCGTTTTATGTAAAAATGTCATGAATAATAATATGAAGTATTTTTTCTGAATTACACCGAAATATATTAATCTGAGAAAGCTGTTTAAAATGGCATGAAAGTTGTTATCGAATACGAAGTATAAAATCAAGATTATTAGTTCACATATATATGATACGTGTAGTGTTATTTGCTTATTAGGTTATTAGACCGTCAGCTAGTGACAGATTTAGGTGCCCCATTTTCGCATACAAGCCTCGAATTGGGTTGAAAAGTATATCGATTTGGAGTAAAATGAAGATATTTTTACGAGTGGCTCCTGGGGATAACATACCGAGAATTCGATTTTCCAGAACATTGCTTATTTGTTTCGCTCGTGTTTCTATTTACGGTACGAAACTACAGAGGGTGATTCGTGAAGTCGTTTTGAGAAAAAAAGTTTTTATGAACATATGTTCGGAGTTTATTCTTTTCTGAGATACAGGGCATTGATTTTTTTTTTTCAAACGCCTTTGTATCTCAGAAACGAAGCGACTCTGGACATATGTTCATAGGAACTTTTTTCCTTAAGGCGACTTAACGAATCACCCTCTGTAGTTTCGTACCGTAAATAGAAACACGAGGGAAACAAATAAGCACTGTTCTGAAAAATCGAATTCTCGGTATGTTATCCCCAGGAGCCACTAGTAAAAATATCTTCATTGTACTCCAAATCGATATACTTTTCAACCCTATTCGAGGCTAGTACGCGAAAATGGGGCACCTAAATCTGTCACTAGCTGACGGTCTGTAATAGTTATTTGTATGCTTAGGCCGCGAAATACCTTTTTAACGTACCGAAAGAACAGTTATCGCCGAGGCCGCTTGCGGCCGAGGCAAGATAATCTTGAGGTCGTTAAAAAGTTTCGCGGCCATTGCATACACACTATTTTTCGTGCAATCGTTAAAGTTATTAAACTAGACAATTGTAAATAAATATATCATTGCCCTAAAATCAACAGCAGTTCAATGTATTTAACAATGTCACAGGAGTGTTATGCAAATGATATGTTTCAATGGTTTCAATATATACAAAATATTTTGACAGTTCTTGACAAAACGCAAAATGTCTGATACCTCTGATACTGATAGCGATATTTCAGTACCTTCCACTCCTCCTGAACTCAAAAGCGTTGTAAATTCGGCGCTTTCCGTTTTAATACCCGAAAAATCTAAGTACGAAAAATGTTACAGCGAGTTTAAAGATTGGTGTGACAAACAGAATGTTAAGACGATGTCTGAAAAAGTTCAACTTTATGGAGCATTTATTCCATGCTGAAGTGTATGCTGAACTTGATTCGATATTCTGGCACCATACCTATTTTTGAAGTTAGAAAGGGGCGATTGAAGATGAGGGCTATTTAGAAATATCAATCTGAAATTAATTAAAGGCGATTACTTTGCAATAATGTTCAGTTGTAACCAGCTAGCCTTAAAATGATTTAAATTAAGTTTCACCTAATAACTAAACTAAAAAGTCAAAAGTGACATTTATATATTCCTGCCACCATTTACCGCTGTCCAAATTGCTTTTAATTATCAGTTATATTTAAATCACTTTACAAAATCAAAAACACAATATGACACAACAGAATAAATACTAACACATCCACTGAATCCAAATTTCAAACTAACAACTAACCTACTTTACGGTGTGACCCTAATTATAGCGGATACGGTCCATGAAACATCAGAAGAAGTAATTTATTGAATTGAACCATATTTCTAATTTTATTGCAGTCATTGGTGCCACCTACCTACTCTATTTACAATTAATCACATGATCCGCCATCTACTTTACGGAAATTCAACGGTACTGCCAAATTACGTATTCTGCCATTCAAGTTGCGAAATGACTTGGATGCGAACACCACTGACGCCATCTACATGTCGCCTCTATTTGAATCCAATATTAATCCCATAAGGTTGACCAACTATCCCCCTTATATTTAAACAATGGTAGAAGGCACTCACGAGGGGTCAAGACTCTGCAAAATTCTCTCCAAAGAACCCTAACATACGATTCGAACCATTAGGACAGAATCAGGGGCATTTAAGCAGAATGTACAGGGTACACTTTCCAGGATCAATAAACACAAATTTATCAACTGAGGCCTGGATATACTCAGAACTGGGAACTCCCTCGTGGGCCTCCAGGTAAGAATGGCAGGCCTCAAAGAAAGTGATAGATGTGGAAAAAATGAAATGGACAATCAACTCATTCCAACCACATATATTGCCAGGGACGGATGGCATTTATCCCATAATGCTACAAGAAGGCATTGACATACTAGCACACAAACTATGCATGGTACTAAGTGCCAGTCTTGCACTGGGGTACGTACCAAAGGCATGGAGACCAACCACAGTGGTCTTTATCCCTAAACCTGGAAGAACGGCACAGGAAGTAGCGAAGGCACTGAGGCCAATAAGTCTTATGTCATTTATACTTAAGGAAACACAGGACACAGGAAAAACTGCTGGACAGGCATATCAGGGATACGGTGTTGGTAAACCAATCCCTACACAAGATCCTATATGCCTATACAACAGGCAAATCCACAGAGACAGCACTTCATCGACTTGTAGAGGAGGTGGAAACTGCTCTAGGAAATAAAGATGTCATGATGGGTGCATTCCTGAATATCGAGGGAGCGTTCAGTAACACATCTTTAAACTCAATCTCAAGGCCATCGAGACGGAAAGGCATCGATGAGACCTCCTGCATATGGATAGACTGCATGCTGAGAGATAGGATTATATACTCCTCCTTAGTGGGAGAAACAATGGCAGCCAAGGTCACCAGGGGTTGTCCACAAGGGCAGTCGCCACTGCTGTGGAACCTGGTGATGGAGGATCTGCTAATCACACTAGAGAGGGGTGGACAAGAAACACTTGGGTACGCAGATGACATAGTCATCATGGTCCAAAGCAAATTCAGAGAAATAATACAAAAGACCCTAAATCGGGTTAGTATATAACGACAGACAAACTCGAGCAAAAAGTGAAAAATTAATTGTAGCACCCTGAAACTCGGCACATGACATGTCCACATCATGTATTATTAGAAAAAAATTGTTCACCAAAAAATTAGTGGTGGAAAATAAAAAAAAAATCATTTAAAAAAAAATTTTTTTTGTTGTTATTTCAGAAAAAATAAGATTTATCAAAAACTATTTCGATAGGTTGAGAGATAACTCAATTCTCCACAAGAATAATTTTCAGTATGAAATACACTCGTTTTCTTAGAAAACGTGGTTAACGCGCTAACCCGCCACTGCAAGTTTAGGCAGGGCCGAAAATTAGATTTGTCATAACTTTGCTAAAAATTATAGTAGAAGGAAAAGAAAAATTGCATATCGTTCCTGAAGACTTCTACTTCCTCATGTATATATAACATGTGAGTATTTGAGTACATAAAGTGTGTTTTGTCCCACTTCACATAACCCTTCTACGATATTTACGGAGGATCCGAAAGTCATGGATATTTTAGTTGATATGAAATAATTTTACTGAAGCAGGAATCAGTATCCTCCTTGGACCATATGCAACGATTTAAGACTAGTGAGACAAGTCTCACTTATACATGCCAAAGAAAAAACTGGGTTTTACTCCTACCTCAGTTTTCAACTCGCCATAATCCCGGCAATTTCTTCAGTAAATGTTGAAAATAATCGCTCATACACATCCTACATAAAAAATTAAGTATGTGATTTCAAGCTTGAGGTTTGCACTTTACAACAGTGTTATTAAACATATACGCAGGATATGAATAAGCGATTATTTTCAACATTTATTGAAGAGAATGCCGGTTTTATGGGTAAGTTGAATATGAGGCAGGAGTAAAACAAAGTTTTTTTGGTGTGTAGAAGTGGGACCTGTCACACTACTTTAAAATTGTTACATATAGTCCAAAGAGGGTATGGGTTGCTGCTTCAGTATTAACAATTCCATATTTACTAAAATATTCATGCTTTTTGGATCATCCGCAAACATCTCCGTGAAGTGCGACAAAACACATTTTAGGTACTCAAATACTCGCATCATATTATATTTGCATAAGAAGGTAGACGTCAATCACGTTTTCCGAGAAAACGAGCGCATTTCATAAAGAATTACTGGGAGTCATTTTTTTGGAGAATTGAATTGTCTTTCACTTTGTTGAGTTGTTTTTTCAATAAATCATATACTTTCCAAGATTACAGCAAAAATCTATTTATTTATTTTTAAACAATAAAAAAAATATGTTCCACCCCTGGAATTTTGGTAAACAATTTTCTATATCAACAATTTAATGCCGAATCCACAAATGTTACAACTGAAAGGGTGTTTTGCCATTAAAAAAAAAATTTGTTTTTCATTCTGGAACATCTTTTATATACTTAAATGAAAATATTTCTGGAATGTGCTTCATTGTCCGATCTATCATTTGAAAAAAAAATCTATAGCTTGGATAGAAAAAAATTTATAGACCATGCACGCACCCCTGGGTTTCCCTGTAGTAGGAGTCATACGGCCGCATGCACAGTCATTCGCCAGCGCGGCGAATCTCCAGAGGTGTACCGTTCGCAATATAATTTGTGTAACTTCTAGACACTTCAACTTCTGGGCATTATGACTTCTACGCTACTATTTGTTATACAAGTATTAGCCTCGAAGGTATATCCATAGAGAATAGCCAAGATTTGTTTGCGGAATGGGCTGATCCGGAACTGTAATTTGCGATGGATCTATTTGAATTCTCTTCGGATAGCTGATAAATGGAGCCCGTTTGCTTTACCCGATCTCAACTAATAGAAAACAATTTGGCGAACTCTCGAATTAAATGACTCTAATCAGTTTCCAAACGAAATTTTGAATCCGGATCATGATGGCCTTTATGTGACTCAACTTTTCGTCTCAATCAGTCAAATCGGATTTTGTAAAGTTATTGACACCAAGAGGTAGTTAGTGAAGAGGAATTTCCCATCATTATTTGTGAAGATAGTGTTAAGGTCCGACTATGTTCATTTCCGTATAATCAACAACATTATAGATGCACTTTGATGAAACGAAAGAACACTCTTTTGTCTTATTTCCACTAGATTTTTTTATTGTTACGACCGGTTTCGGGTTTTATCCCATTATCAAGTATAAAAACTACTTTAACTGAGTTAGTTTTTATACTTGACAATGGGATAAAACCCGAAACCGGTCGTATCAATAAAAAATCTAGTGGAAATAAGACAAAAGAGTGTTCTTTCGTTTCATCAAAGTGATCATGAATTTCCACAAAATAAACAAGTCATCAATCACACAAATTATAGATGCAGCTGCAGACAACCAAAAAACTCTAGTGAATATGTTGTAATGTCTTTTTACCTACTATCAATATGTAATGTCAGTCATTATATACGATACTGATATGAGTTTCGTAATAAGATACTCTATCGCACTAGTGCGGTGAAAATTCATTTGTTTCTCTTCCGTCTATTTAATGGAAAAGGATAACAAGAACTAATTTATTATAAATTTGAGTATCTATCCCGGGATTTTTCATGTAATAAGGTTTGAATTTTTTAATTTGTAGCGGATTCTATATCTGAATCTATTCTCTAATGGTCTGAACTAATGTCAATGAAATTTTACTAAATTGGAAAGAACGTGTCAAAGTTGACAGTTCGCAAAATAAATTAACAATTGGCGCAACGCTTGCTTCTTGCATGATTCTAATATCATTAATTTAAGGAATATTGACTAATTTTGAGTGAATAATTAACATTATTGGTGATAGGTAAAATATTGTACAATATTTGTGTCATGAATTCATATAACGATAATAGATGGGTTAGGTTAGGTTAGGTTAGGTTTAAATGTGAGTGAGCCCATATCAGGCCCTCCACTGCGGCCAATGGCCTATTGTGGCCTACCCTATGGTTATATTTCTCCCAGTATATCCAATCTCTTAACGAAATTGAGTAACATATTTTGAGAACAGTTTACCAGATCTTCTGGCCTTACTTTTGTATCGAAAATCTGGTTCTGCCCGCTGCAGGGCACGTACACAGGATGTGTTTACCCGTTTCATCATCCTCCATGCATAGACGGCACTCTGCATCCTGTGCAAGTCCGATTTTATGCATGTGGTGTTTGAGTTTGCAGTGGCCAGTGAGCAAACCTATTATAACTCTGAGATGTGCTCTACTGAGTTCTAGAAGTTTGTTAGAGTCCTGTTTTTTCCTTGTACAAGCAATAAATGCTTTGGAATGGGCTAGTCCTGGTAGACTGAGCCAATACTCAAGTCTTTTATTGTCTGCCCAGGCGGTTGTAGCATTCTTGGCAGTGCTATATGCTAAACCGATGACCGGTTCTGGCCCAGTGAACGTTGTTTCGGCCCCCCCTTTAGCTAGGGCGTCCGCTATTTCGTTTCCTTCTAGGCCCGTGTGACCTGGTATCCAAACTAGGGTAACGTTGTTGCCTTGTGCTAGTCGGTTCAAGGTGTCTCTGCAGTTCCATACTGCTCTGGATTTAAAGCAGTTGGATTCAAGCGCTTTCAATGCTGCTTGACTATCTGAAAATATTTTTATTGTTTTTCGTGTGAGATGTCGGTTTTCCAGCTCCCTTGCACACATTTCAATGGCATATACCTCTGCCTGGAATATCGTAGCTAATTTACCCAAACTGAATGAGCGTTTCACTACTGGGTTCATACCATATATTCCGGCTCCGACACCTTCCAAAGTTTTGGAACCATCGATGAACCACCTTTCATTTGCCCAACATAGGTCAGTTTCATTCCGAACCCAGTCTTCTCTTTCAGGGAAGACCACGGTGTAGGACATGTTGAGGTTAGTGGTTTCGGGCATGATGTCTGAGGGCATTCCCAGAATGTTGTGAGCTATTATGCCTTCCAGCATGCTGCTGCCTCTCATGACACATGCCTGCGGTAGACTAATGGCCGCTTGGTAGAGTCTGTATGTTGCCCATCTTGCCTCTCTCTCCAGAACTATGTGGAGAGGAAGTAGTCCAAGAAGAGCTTCCATTGCTGCCGTTGGCGTGGAGCGAATGGCCCCAGTAATCGCCAGGCATGCTTGTCTCTGTAGTCCGTTAAGTTTAACCTGGGCAATTTTTTGTTGGCCTTTGTTCCACCAGACTACAGAGCCATACGTGATCATTGGTCGTATGACGGTCACGTACAGCCAGTAAACTTGTTTTGGTGACATGCCCCATGTTTTGCCACATATTCTGCGGCATGTCCATAATGATAGGCTAGCCTTTCGGATAGTCTTTTCCAAATGCGAGTTCCAGTTCAGCTTTTTATCTAGGATTATTCCCAGATATTTTGCCTCCTTCGCAAAGGAAATTGTTACACCATAGTGCTAGCTTGGAGTGCACGCCGGCCACCCGAGGTGGTGCTGTAGGTTTTCCGGGTTTTCTTGCAGCTGAAAAGTGAATACGCCACCAAAAATCAGTAAGTCGCCCCGGTGCGCCACGGCAAATAATAATAATAGCCGTCCTCTACCCGCACAGACCATGCCTTTGGGTACACTCTTCGAGTGTTTATGAGGGAGTATTATTATTATTATTATTATTGATGGAAGGAGGTATTAAATGTTCCAGCTTCCTTTTCCTGGTGAACGGTACTATGACCATTTTGTGGGGGTTAATCGATAGGTTATCAAGGCCTCGTTTGACAAATCTCATTTCGTAATATGAATCTTTATGACACTTATATCGTAAATATCTATTATTATATATATATATATATATATATATATATATATATATATATTATTTAACTGCTTCAGAAAATGGGGTTTTTGTACGGAAAACTTGTTCCAGAAGCGTTCGTTTTTTTCATTGGATGCTTCAAAAAATTGTTGGTTTCAAATTTAGTTGAAGAAAAAGTCGGAGCGAAATACTCATGAATTCCGAACTGCTGACAAGAGAATCAAGGAGCAGGTACGAAGCTGAGTTGAATCGATTTATGGAATGGAGTAATGGGTACTGGCCAATAACGTCGAAACTTCCTCGGAAAATGCAGTGTTTGTATATAATTTAGGAAACTTTCCAAAAAATATTACTAGTCAACATTGCGGACAACTTATTCTAAGCTCAATTCCATGCTTAGTGTATACTTCCCAAGTAGCAATTCAACGTTGCGGCAACGTGTTCGAAAAAGTTGTGCAACCAAACATAAGTTGCGTTGCCGACGTCAACACAACGTTGTCACAACCCTGTTTTACACCAATTTGGTCAATCATTTTTGGGTTTTTACAACGTTTCTGCAGCAACTGTAGGTAGCAGTTGGTCGTTTCCTAAACGTTGCTGAATTTATTTAAGAACAACTGCACACCAGCGCCCTCTCAAGCAGCAATGACAGTTTATTTTCTATGGTGTTCAGAAAATAGTTGATTCATCAACCAAATAATTACTGATGGCCAATATGGACACTAAGAAAAAACCGCAAGTTATTTTGTTGATTTACAGGGTGTTAATTAAGTACGTTGACAAACTGCGAGAGGAGATTCTTTGAAAGTTTCTAGCACGAAAAGTTCATACAAACATATGTCCCAAACGGCTTGGTTTGCGAGATACAGGGTGATAAAAATACATTTTTTTTCAAGATTTTTTGAATTAGGTATTTTGTATTTTGGTTAACCACATTACAATATTTATGGAAGAAAATTCAACCGAACGTTGGTATATGGATATGCCTTGAAATCGTACCTGCTCCATGATACAAGAAGAACTTAAGAAAAACCCAAATCAATTTGAAATGGACGACATTCCAGCAAGATGGTGCACCCCCTCACTCGTTAGAGAATAGCTGAGACAATTACGCGGATCGATGAAAAGGCATAGTTTTCCCCTGGAATAGACGGCTATTCCAGGGGAAAACTATGCCTTTTCATCGAGCCGTCGATGAAAACGTCGAAGGTAACTGCAAAAAATCTTGAAAAAAATGTATAATTGTCACCCTGTATCTCGAAAACCAATCCGACTGGGACACATGTTTATATGAACTTTTCGTCCTGAAAACTTTCAAAAGTTTCAAAGTGCCCTTCGAAGTTTGTGAGAATATTTGCATCTCAAATTTCTTTACGTTATGCGAAACTGAAAAATGTTCGCATTAATATTTTTCATTGTAGCTCCTGAACCATACAAGTAAATGAAAAACTACAGGAGAACAAAAATGAAACAACATTGATTATCCTTGTCTCATAATATGTCAGTGACGCCGAAAAAAAAATTTTGAAGGGTTGAACAAGGCTTGACTCTGAAAAAATGAGAACCCTGTGAATTATTCGAGAACTGAATTATTTTGTATCATGCGTACTATTGAATGGATTGTACTTGCCTAATTTGAACTAATTATTGTCAAAAATGTCTAAGTTAACTTCAAAAAATCTTGAAACAAATGTATTTTTATCACCCTTTATCTCGTAAACCAAGCCGTTTGGGACATATGTTTATATGAACTTATCGTCCTAGAAACTTTCAAAGAATCTCCTCCCGAAGTTTGTCAACGTACTTAATTAACACCCTGTGTATCAATTAATTATTTTCATTTCCTCATTGACACTTCTCACTTATAACTAGTAGATTATTTTTTAGTACAATTAATAATAACAGACAACAAACGAAAATGTATACAAGAAGTTGTTTTCTCCAAACACCATTCATTCATTATTCTATTTTTTCCTGGTAAATACTAATACCGATGGCCATGGATGGCCTTGAAACAATATGGATCAATAACATCATACAAAATGGACATTTCATGTAGAAATTTTGCGGTATCCCAGCGATTTACCGGCACACGGTTACCACTGAACCATGAAAGTTGACCGACACAGAATCAATACGGAGCCTGTGCATTTTCTATGTCCTCTAATACCTGCTGCATGACTATTACGAAATTTTAAATTTTATCTATATAAATGCCAAGATCAAAAACTCTTCATTCGTTCCCAAATCTCCGAAAAGTTAAGCGGTGGTATTGAGCTGTGAAATAATTTGTGGATTAATTTCGATATAGGAAGAAACAGTAAGTTTATTAGTAATAAATCAACTCCTGTAGAAATAAACCCATTTAAATATGACGTCTGAGTCAGTTTGACAGCGATAATCCTCAAAAACTGACTTCATCTAGTAGGCGGAAGTCCCTTCAATTTCTGTCACGACAGCAATGATTGTTCAGTATTGTTGACAGAATATGAATCGTTTCATCTGAACAGATTACAAAATATAATAATAATAATAAGTCAATACGAAACTTGGACCAATTCATCATTTGTACTAAAATATCGACGTTTGTTGAAAATGGTTCGTCTTTTCACTAGTTTTTTGGGTCAAATTTGATATTTCACTCTCTAAGTTTGTCCATAATTACTATCAGTAAGATTTTATAGCAGAAAATTACTGAATAAATCAAATAATTGTTGCTAAATAACTGAATAATACGAATCTGCGAATTTACGATAACGTTTATCATGAAAAGTAGGAAAAAATATTTTTTTGGGTAGGTGGCTGTGATTTCAAATTTAGAAACTTTTCTACAGTGGAGCTATTAAGAAAATGGGTTGTTGTATGGAAACATAATGAAACAATAAATGGCAAGAATTTTCGTTTTTGAAGCAATTAAAAATTCAAAATTTTTATGAATTTTATGAAATCGCTTTCAGTTATCTCAGGTGTCCATCATACCGTTTCACACAGCTGAGAATCCATATTTTTAATAGCAAACAATACCCTTGATGAAACGGGAATTGGTTTTGAGCGTTCAGTTTTATTTTTTTGTGAAAATTTTGTTGGAACGAATGATTCAATTCGTTTGTGAGAATTCGGGAATCTAACTGATTTTTGGTTTCGATGATTCTGAAGAATTTTTTTTTTATGATTTGACAAATAAAAAAAATAAGCAAATTCCCGAATTATTAAGGAGATTATAGACTGAAGAAGAAAAAAAAATTGTATGAATGTGTGTGATGACGCGCTGATGTTGCCTCTTGAAATGAAAGGGAAAGTTTAGCGGCAATTCAGACACGAAAATGAAAATTTAAAAAACTGAAATAAAATGTGGACCAGCCTGGGATTGAACCCGGGCTTTCCAATCTCTAGTCGGGCGCGCTAACATCTACATTCTACACCACCGGTCCCTGATTCGAAAACCGGCGGCACACACTCTTAGTTCAGTCTTTCATGTTAGTATAATAATAACCACCATTTTCATTTACTAGTTGCTAGTTGTTGGAACCATGATAAACACGAAAAAAAATTGTTTACGAAAATTCCAGGGGTGGAACATATTTTTTTATTCGTGTAAAAATAACTAAATAAACTTTTGCTATAATCTTGGAAAGTATATGATTTATCAAAAAACAACTCAACAGGGTGAAAGACAATTCAATTCTCCACAAAAATTATCCCTAGTATTTTTTTATGAAATGCGCTCCTTTCCTCATAAATCGTGATTGAACGCCGACATCAAATTTCAGGTTCGCTCCTACCGTCTCATGCAAATATACCTAATATGCGAGTATTTGTGTACCTACCTAAAATGTGTTTTGTCGCACTTCACGGAGATGATTGCGGGTGATCCAAAAGAGGATCCGAAAGTCATGAATAATTCAGTAAATATGGAATTATTTATACTGAAGCAGTAACCCACAACCTCTTTGGACTATATGCAACAATTTTAAAGTAGTTTGACAGGTCCCACTTATACATGCAAAAAAAAAACTTTGTTTAACTCCTGCCTTATTTTCAACTTACCCATAAAATCGGCATTCTCTTCGGTAAATGTTGAAAATAATCGCTTATTCATATCCTGCATATATAGATATATATATATATATATATATATATATATATATATATATAGAGGGCGTGTCCATTAAATTTTCCTCTTCTGTTTATTACAGTTCCCCTCGAAAGCACATCTTTTTCTTATATATATATATATATATATATATATATATATATATATATATATATATATATATTCAATAACACTATTGTGAAGTGCAAACCTCAAGCTTGAAATCACATACTTAATTTTCTTAATTTTTTATGTAGGATGTGTATGAGCGATTATTTTCATCATTTACTGAAGAAATTGCCGGGATTATGGGTGAGTTGAAAACTGAGGCAGGAGTAAAACCCTCTTTTTTTCTTTTGCATGTATGAGTGAGACTTGTCTCACTAGCCTTAAATCGTTCCATATGGTCCAAAGAGTGTACTTATTCCTGCTCCAGTATCGACTAAAATATTCATGACTTTCAGATCATCCGTAAATATCGTAGAAGGGTTATGTGAAGTGGGACAAAACACATTTTAGGTTCTCAGATACTCATATGTTTATATTTGCATGAGGAAGTAGAAATCTTTAGGAAAGATATGCACTTTTTCTTTTCCGTCTATAATTTTTAGCAAAGTTATGACAAATCTAATTATTTTCGGCCCTGCCTGAACTTGCAGTGGCGGGTTAGCGCTAGCATGAAATGTGACGTCGGCGTTAAACCACGTTTTCTGAGAAAACGAGTGTGTTTCACACGGTTTTACTAAATATCATTCTTGTGGAGAATTGAATTACCTCTCAACCTTTCGAAATCGTTTTTGATAAATCTTATATTTCCTGAAATAACAACAAAAAAAAATTATATATTTTTTAAATGAAAAATTTTTTATGTTCCACCCCTGATTTTTTGGTAAACAATTTTTTTTCTAATAATAAATGATGTCGAGATGTCATGTGCCGAGTTTCAGAGTGCTACAATTCATTCTTCACTTTTTGCTCGAGTTTCTCTGTGGTTACTGGATTATATATAGTGAGAGGAAAGGCATATGAGGCCATTATTTGCAAAACTTGCTATTTGCTTTGTAGCATTTTTTTGGGAAATAAAAAAAAACGTTTAACAGCTTAGTGGTGTTGTTTTCTGAAAATAAAGTGATTTATCAATGTTGCTTAAAGCTTTTAGGAGTGGAATTAAGAACTTTGCAGCCTAAAATATTTACAACTTTGTTTAAAAAAAATAATATAATTTCAAATAGCCAGTTTTTCAAATAATTGTATAGTGAAAAAAACGCATAAAACCTTTTTGCGTCCTTTTTCGCATGCACAAGGTTCAACAAACAGAATATTTTCAGCTACAAACTCTATAATAATTATAAAACACTATCTCTTTCAAATTCAACGGAGAACCACCTGCTTTGTCTTGTTTGAATGCAAACTACTGAAATCCGTTTCTTATAAAACAATCACTGTAGGATAAATTGTTTTTCCTGCGAGCGTGCTGAAAAGTAACTTTTCCGCACGATTTTTCGTTTTCCGTACGATGTTTACTTTTCCGTACGATTTTTACTTTTCCGCACGATTTTTGTATTGTTGAAAATGATGATATTTAGGACTAACTAAATGATCTATGTAACTATTCTGTCTTATTAGTCATTTTGTAGCATTATTATAAAAACTTGTTTATTAAAAACCTTGTTTTTTCATAAATAAGGTGGACAAAAACACTCGTAGGAAAAGTATTGTATCTAACTCTTACGGAAAATGTCTTTTCCGCCCTTAACGGCTTGCCCGAACTCCTCTCCGCGTCGTTCGTGCAACTGCCGTCGCGCGCGGAAAAGTACTACTTTCCGCACTTGTTAGGTAAATAACTATTTCCAGCTTTACAATTAAAACGTCTTCTCCTCGACTCTCGCGATGTTCTCCAAACAATACAGAATTTTCTTTCTCGTGGAAACCAGAACAGAAAAAGCAAAGAGCAAGTTTTGCACATAACTATAATTTTCTCGACAGTATTTGGATACTAAAGAAAGGGCTTTGGTGAATTCTGATTTTATCATTCGATTCCTCTGTGAAATTGGAAAGAAACTCAATGAAAAAACAGTTTTGGAGATTTTGTCGAATAGCGAGTTTTGCAAAAAATGTACTCAATGTACTCTTCTATCACACCTTTGAAATTATATTTAGTTTTATTTCATAATAGTTACTTATGCAACAAGTGCAAAAAGTAGGTGCTTATTGCACTCGACGTGAAATGGTCCGACGAGGCCATCAGGCCGAGTGCAATAAACTCTTTTTGCACGAGTTTCATACAATATTTTTTCTACGTTCATGCAAAAACTAGAAAATGTTTCATTTAGGTGGCACTAAACTGTAAGGAAGACATTGTTTGTTTAAATCTACCTGCTAAAAGTAATTCAAAAATATTTTGTGTAATTCAGTTGATATTCGAAGGACATAATTTTATTTTTAACAAATTGCATTTTCTAGTAATTTCATAGTCCATTATGTAATGAATATGATGAAACATGCAACTATTTAAAACGTAATATAATCTCACAAAAAATAGGCTAAATTTGGCGTCGATTTGAAAGTTTATGTCTGTCATGATGACAGAACGCTATAGTAGGATGACAGATGAGTGCAATAAACTCTTTATTGCACTCAGTGCAATAAAGAACCAGTTTTTCCACCAAATATAGTTCAATAAAGTTTTGTTTTTTGCATGAACGTAGAAAATGTTTATTATTGTTGTCATTTATTTTTATACATTTGAAAGATATTTAAAAAAAGGTACAGTTCGAGTCTGATATAACATCTTTCATAGTCAAGGTGTCAAGGAAACCTTTCTCGTCACCCAGATGTATTTCACCTCAAGCTTTAAAAAGTATTTCACGAATACGAACTTTTCCAGGGTCTAGAGGGACAATGGCTAACTTGGCAATTGCGTCACTTCTTTTATCAACTGTCGTCCTGGCTGAATCTATGAAAAGGAGCAGCACATTCATCGAAACGTCCGCAAGCAAGGACCTTGAAACGTCCGCCTCAGGTTATTCTTATCAGGTTAGTACAATTGGGAGTAACTCTGACGTGAATACGTTGTTGACAGTTTTTTTATGTAAACGATTAATCTCGGATAAAGATGAGGGAAACAGTGAATGTTATTGACAGATAACATGTGTTTTACAAAGGAGGTGGAAATAATAGAGGTTTCAAATTGTATGCTTGAAATTAATGACCGTAATCGAAATATAGCCACCTATCTACCTTGCTCACACAAAGTTTCTTGACATGGTCCTTCCTTATATACCTTACACGAAAAAACGGTAATTTAAGGAAATTTAGCCAGGAATCACACTGATCAACTAGGACCGACCGTCCACCTACGACCTAAATTTCGTATATTCTTATCACACAACTCACACTGTATAATCGTCATTGACCGTCCTCGACCGTTTTTCAAAGACCATGTTCGAAATTGTAGTCTGCTGGAAATTTTGGTCGGTGTCACACTATCCTGACGTAATGTCATTTTGACACACATTTATGATGAACTTTTGACTTCAACAAAACTCATGTAAATAGGTATATTTCTTACCGGAAAAATAAAATGTTCTTCTTCAGTATCACTACTGCTCATTATTTAAAGCAAAACTATTGATATTATGAATTTAACTTATTTTCAATAAATGAACAGACAATTCACATAACCTTTCGAATGTCAAATTAATGTCAGATTTACAAAATTATTCTAGTGGTCGGTCGTGGATGGTCGATCAGTGTGACTTTTAAAGTTTTCATTGATCTACTTCTACTTTTGGTCGTAGGTGGACGGTCGCGGACGGTCGGTCCTGGTCGATCAGTGTGATTCCTCACTTATAGTTCAGAAGTTCAGAAGGGCAAATTAATCAATTTTTCCCGATTAGTACCTCAACGTTTATACTTCTTATAAGTGTTCTTCATGTCGAGTTGAACAACATGCAATTTGTGCAATTCTCGGTAGCAAGGCGTTTTTTTTTATATCATACTAGTTCATTATTGTGTTTTTATTTCTTAGTTACCAACTATCTAGTGTCGTACTTTATGGCCCGCGCGGGCATAAAGAGAAATAATTTTTTGTTTGACTTATTTTTCGTATTCCATTTCGTAAGCTTCTTTAGAATTTTTTGGTAACAGATTTTCAGTTGCTTTCTTTGCTTTTTCAATAATTTCGTCAGGAATTCCGAAATCTTCGTTCATTTTGACTTCTAACTTTGACACATATAAAAATTATTGTGATTTTATGACATTTACGTTTGTCAACATTCACCTAGCAACGATAGTGTCTGAGTACTATGAAAGTTTATATGTACCGCGGGCATAAACAAATGTGTATACCCTCGGGCATAAACATCTATTTATACCCTTGGTACATAAATAGCTATTAGGGCCCCCGCAAACTTTCAGGACTGTCGATCGGCCATGTTATGACGTCACAAAATGTATTTCCTCACATTTCATTTTTTCAGAATTGGTTAGTAAAAATATGAAAAATTTAGTGGTAATATTGTCGGACAAATTGTTTGGGGCCTCTTTGTTGTTCAACTCGACATGAAGAACACATTTTATTATGATCATAAGGTGGTCAAGCTTGTTAGTTGAACATGTCAACAAGTTTGACCACCTTATGAATTATGATGCCATTATAAAGCAAAATGTCCATCACTTTAAATTAAAAATACAAAAAAATGAAGGCTCGCCCAGATATACGTAATAAATAACAATTATAAAACAAAAACAATAAAAAAAATCATTTTGGAAAATGGAACTATATTAACCAGTAAACCGAAAATCTCAAATAATATAAAGGACATGGCACTGAATACATATATTCCTGGGCTCCATAGATTTTTTTGATTTTTGGATATATCATTCTACAGGTCAAAACAAGCAACTTTCTTCATTAGACTTTTTTTCTGGCTCTACAGCGTGAGCTACAAAAATGGGTTGATTGTCCAACGCTAATTATGGAAAATATTTTCTGCGAATGGATTTTTCTTGATTTTTGAGTATAATATCAAGTGAAAAATATCAATTTCCTTTGATTATATCAATTATGGTGTACATTACTACAGGATAAGGCGATTTTTCTGAAACTCGTTTATTGACTTTTCGTTGAATTTTTTGAGGCATATTGTGTAGATGAACCCAATTTTTCTGAATACATTTCACAACGTTTCTACACAGTGAGCAAAAAATAAGGTGGTTGAATAATGGGATATGATGGGATAGTGGATTTATTGTTGTTATCTGAGTTTGATTTTTCACAGAGAATGAAAATCAAGTTTCGTCTACTATTTTTGTGTGACGCTACACGGTGACTCCAAAAAGACGAATTCTCAAATACCTATATATTTAAACGAAATTATGGGAGAATACTTTTTATTTCTGTTGATATGAAAGCCATAGTACCTATATAATATTTGTATATAATAGTTGCATTGTTTATTTTATATGAGTATATTATTGTATATTACATGTACTGTTGATAGTTTCAACTACTTTTGAGAACCAAATATCAAATGACAATTCGGATTTGCTGCCTATCGATGGTGGTGAGTTTTTTCGAATTTCCACAATCTCGTTACTTGGCTATGCTGCAATGATGATGTTCATAAACACATGCGCTTGCAGCTGCGTCAACACTTTGAATAATCGTTTTCTTGTGAGAGTATCAAGATTGCATTTATTCAAAAATTGCATTCCCTTCAGAAGGTTTAAAAAATACCTCTTCGGGATAACCCATCGGGATCCCTACGGTTAAAAGATCAACTATCAACAGGAATCTACTAGTAATAGAAATTATTAATGTTTTTTGCCTAACCATGTAGACACTTTGGGGAATGTAATTTGAAAAGTTCAATTGTATTCATAGCTTTCATATCAACAGAAATAAATAAGTATTCTCCCATAATTTCGTTTAAATATATAGGTATTTGAGAATTCGTCTTTTTGGAGTCACCCTGTAGCGCCACACAAAAAGAGTAGACGAAACTTGATTTTAATTCTCTGTGAAAAATCAAATTCGGATATCAACAATATATCCACTATCCCATCAAATCCCATTATTCAACCACCTTATTTTTTGCTCACTGTGTAGAAACGTTGTTCGTTGGGTTCATCTACACAATATGCCTCAAAAAATTCAACGAAAAGCCCACAATTGTGCGAAAAGTCAATAAACGAGTTTCAGAAAAATCGCGTTTTTTGCCTCATCCTGTAGTAATGTACACCATAATTGATATCAAAGAAAAATTGATATTTTTCACTTAATATTATACTCAATAATCAAGAAAAATTCATTCGCAGAAAATATTTTCCATAATTAGCGTTAGACAATCAACCCATTTTTGTAGCTCACGCTGTAGAGCCATAAAAAAAGTCTAATGAAGAAAGTTGCTTGTTTTGATCTGTAGAATGATATATCCAAAAATCAAGAAAATCTATCGAGCCCCAGGAATATATGTATCCAGTGCCATGTCTTTTCTACTTTTCAAAGAAATAGAAATAGAGTTGACGTGAATTTGGCAGCAAAAATAAATAAACCAAACCAACAAAACTTTACCTCTGAGCAGTGCATTCATTACCTCTATGTTCTTAAAACTAATAATCAAAAGTGAAATAAAAGAAATGATTTCAAACCTAAGAAATCACAAGTCACCAGGACCGGATGGAATAAAAAATCAAATACTCAAACTTACTTTCAATTATATCTCAGGACCGCTATTCCATTTATTCAATCTTTGCATGCAACATGGCACAGTACCCAAACACTTCAACGAGGCAAGTTCTAATAATCTAATATCCTGCCCAGGTCACCTCACAGAATCATTCAAAAATTCATTCACATTTCAAATTATGAAAATACATAATGGCCTCCCAAAAAAAATCAAATCTCTACCAACACAAAAATTCAAAAAAGAATATAAAAAAATATTACTGCAAGCCCAAAACAATCCTCTCTAGAGGTATTAACCTCGTCTGTTTTCAGTAGTAATAACCCAAGGACATTGATAATTATAGCAGATTCCGAAAACTTGTTGCTTGGAAACAGACCGACGCCGAAGGCGAAGGTCTGTTTTCTATAAGCAACAAGCTTGAGGAAGTTGTTATATTTATCAATGTTCGAGGGTTATTCGAATAGAAAATTTTTTGCTAACCGATACTATGTAACATTGCAATAGTCTATAAATGATCTCCATACAAATTTGTTATTGTAAACAGTTTATTTTGATATATTTGATAAGAAAATTTCATCAATCTTCTCGTCAGTATTACAACCAAATCATGACATCACTGACATTTTGACGTTATTGAATATTTGAAACTTCAAAATCTAAATAAATCAAAATATGTATATCCATAGCAACGTGCCTGAGAGTGAAAACAGACTGTTGGGTCTGTTATCAGTATAATGTTGTTCTTATTGGTTGTATTCAATCACATGACCTCAATTTTACTAATTTCATTGGATTTCCGTTGGGCAAAAAATTTTCATCCAAATGCCGCGATAGACTAAGTTAAAGAAAAAAAATCTTCTTTTGTATTGTGTTCGTCTGATAGCAATTTTATCCTGGAATCATCATGGAATTTTTTACTTTTTTTTTTTTTCTGTTTGTTTTTCGCACAGCTCAAGATGAAAAGCAGCAATTGTGCGTATCTACCTGTAGATACAACCAATACCGCTGATCTTCGGCTTTTTCATCATCGATATGTCTCTGAATACTATTTGTCTTAATTTTTTTTTTTATTGTAACATATTTGATAATGAAATAAAGGCATTATTATTTTATTATTATTATAACTTTTTATATTTTATTCAATTGAAATATACATTTCACTTAAAGAAAGCTTAATATTCAATGATACGATAATAGTTATTTATCTGAGATCAGTAAACTGGTACTTTCGACGAGTAGGACGTGTTGACACAGGTGGGGTGAAGTCCGGCAACTCGTAACGCGTAAAAAATCACCTACATACACCATTTTTTCTATATCTTTCAAATAACACAACCATTTCGATATTTCTTCAAAATGTTAAATGAATTCCGCATATTTGTTGATGTCAATATTATTATATATATATATATTATATTAATCTAACCTCAATTATGTATACTTCGGTTGAATTTGGAAAATTTCCCTCCCTCCTTAAAATATCGAAAACCACTCCAATCCATAAAAAAGGCGACCCTCTGCAAATGGAAACTACAGAGGGGTATCAGTCCATTCTCAAAAATCTTGGAAAAAGCTATGTATGTTCGTCTAATGTCTTTTTTAAACCATTTCAATCTTATTTCGTCATGTCAGCATGGTTTTCGAAAAGGTTTTTGAATAGAAAGTGCAACCTCAGCTGTAGTGCAACACATACATGATCAACTAGATAGAAACTACTTTGTTTCCGGAATTTTCTTTGACCTCTCAAGGGCATTCGATACCCTAGATCCTACATTCTTGAAAGTAAAACTTTATGCTTTGGGCATCAGAGGTTTTATATGCGATTGGTTGATCTCATTCACGGAAAATAGAGAAACGCTGGTGAAAATAGAGAAAACTTTTTCTGAAAAACTGTCCATTGACTTGGGAACACCACAGGGTAGTGTCCTTGGCCCTCTGCTGTTTCTCCTTTTCGTGAATGACTTGCCAGATTTCATTCATGTACGGAGATGACACAACGGTAATAGTGACTGGCACAACACCCCAAGAGATCCGATTTAAAATTTCCTCTGTCGTTCAACAATTTTCACTGTGGTGCGAGATAAACCGTCTCATAGTCAACCTAGAAAAAACTCAATTACTTCATTTCAATAATAGATTTCCTGTAGAAGACAATAAGTTGAAAATAGACAATACTTATATTACATCAAGCAATACCATACGTTTTTTAGGAACTATATAGTGGACTCAATATTAACTTGGTCAAACCAAATTGAACATGTCAGTAAAACACTCAATAAGACATACTTTGCGATTCTTTCTCTGAAAGCTTACCTTGAACAACAACAGTTGCTTTGGTCTTAAATATCAAGAATCCTGTAGGGAAACTTTCAAGAAATATAGGATTCTAACTTTAACAGGAATTTACGTAAATAAGATTCTTATACATATTCATAAAAACATTATTGATGTCTTTACGAAGCATTCAGATGTACATACTCATCATACGTGAAGCCACTCAAATATATACCAAAAAAAATTCAACCATATGTCTTACAAAAAATCATCAAACTCTTCTGGTACACATCTATATAACTTGCTGCCGAGAGACTTGAAAACTCTGTCTCTCAAAAAATTCAAATTAGAATTAGAAAATATACTTGTTAAAAATGTTTTCTATACGATTGCGGAATTTGAGGAATTTTTGCATAAATCAACCTGAATCCATAGGATATTTCATCTTTTATGTTGACTTCTCCATAACTGTGATTTCTGATATTTTTAATTTGTTTACAAAAAAACTGTATTGTATTTATATATATATATATTTTTAATGACGAACCTCACATTTGTAAAAATGGCAAGAAAGGTAATAAATATATCTATCTATCTATCTATATATCTATTATTATCAACGTTGACTTCATTTTCAAATAAGCGAACAATCTCTGTGAATACTCTTCACGTTACGTTTGAGAGCCAGGTAGCCGAGTGATTAGAATCACCGCTTTTCAATCATTCTGGCTGTCGGTCTTGTGGTTTAAACTTCAAAGCCTCGTGATTGCAGAATCTTTTATCTGAAGGCCCAAGAAAGTGATAGGAATCGCACGTTAAAACGTAAGAACTCGTTAATCTTTGACTCGCACAAGTTTTGACTTCTAAGAGCTGCCGTTCGTAGGGGAACGGCGGCTGGTTAACGGAAAAAACAATTTACAAAAAAAGTTATGCCAAGAAATACTCGATTTTCGATTTCGATACGATTTTCTCTGTTCAGTCTTCATCGCTTTCCATTTTTTACTTTTATCATTTCTCGCTTAAGATGAAAAACATTTACAGTGCTATGTGCCACCAGACATGCTGTCATACTTATTATTCCTTGAATTGTGTATTATGTTTATTTGGTTGAGTACAGACCTTTATTTAATAATCCAGTACCATTAAGTTTTGAGACGAGGATCGATTGTAGCACTACCAGTCTTGGTATGATAGTTATTGGAACCATGATAAAAACTAAAAAAAATTGTTTACCGAAATTCCAGGGGTGGAACATGTTTTTTTTTCGTTTAAAAATAAATAAATATATTTTTGCTGTAATCTTGGAAAGTATATGATTTATCGGAAAAACAACACAAGGTGAAAGATAATTCAATTCTCCACAAAAATGATTTCCAGTAATTTTTCCCGAAATGCGCTCGTTTTTCCAGAAAACGTGATTGAACGCCGACATCAAATTTCAGGTTTCCGCTTACCGCCGCTGAAAGTTCTGGTGGAGCCGAATATTTACTAACTCTGCTAAAAATAATCGGAGAAGGAAAAGGAAAAGTTCATATCGGTTCTGAAGACTCCTGAACCTTCTCATGCAAATATAATATGCGAGTATTTGAGTACCTAAACTGTGTTTTGTCGCACTTCACGGAGATGCGGATGATCCAAAAATCATGAATAATTATAATAAAGCAGCAACCCCCTCTTTGGACTATATGTAACAATTTTAGAGTAGTGTGACAGGTCCCACATATACATGCCAAAAAAAAACTTTGTTTTACTCCTGCCTGATTTTCAACTTACCCATAAAACCGACATTCTCTTCAGTAAATGTTGAAAATAATCGCTTATTCATATCCTGCATATATGTTCAATAACACCATTGTGAAGTGCAAACCTCAAGCTTGAAATCACAGACTTCATTTTTTATGTAGGATGTGTATGAGCGATTATTTTCAACATTTACTGAAGAAATTGCCAGGATTCTGGGTGAGTTGAAAACTGAGGCAGGAGTAAAATCCAATTTTTTCTTTGGCATGTATAAGTGAGTCTTGTCTCACTAGTCTAAAATCATTGCATATGGTCCAAAGAAGGTACTAATTCCTGCTTCAGTATGATTATTCCATATCAACTAAAATATTCATGACTTTCGGATTCTCCGTAAATATCGTAGAAGGGTCATGTGAAGTGGGACAAAACACATTTTAGGTACTCAGATACTCACATGTTATATTTGCATGAGGAAGTAGAAGCCTTCAGGAACGATATTTACTTTTTCTTTTCCTTCTACTATAATTTTTAGCAAAGTTATGACAAATCTAGTGGTGGGTTAACGCGAGCCTGAAATTTGATATCGGAATTCAATCAGGTTTTATCTTCCGCCTTGTTGAAACTGCTCATTGATAAATCTTATACTTTCCGAAACAACAGCAAAAAAAATTATGTTTTTTTTAAATAAATATTTTTTTGGGTTCCACCCCTGATATTTTGGTAAACAATTTTTTTTAACAATATATGATGTCAAGAAGTCCAGTTTCTACGATTCATTCTTCACTTACATTTGTGGTTACTGTACTATTCAGTGAACAGCATATAATGAAGAAACAACCAAATATGATACTCGCCCTTCAAATTCAGTTCTTCATTCTTTCGAACCATTTTCAGGTACGATCTGGAAATCCTGCAGACTACAAATCCCTCGGTGAATCAGAAGAGAAACTGAGTGACTTTGGATACCCATCCATTCATCTACGTCGTTATTCAGAACACCCCTTACCACTTGGTCTTCTAGGGGGGAAATCAAACTTATTTTCCGACTACAAATCAGATTCTGTCGAATCTCAAGACGCACCATTTCCCTATGCCAAAGGATTCGAGAACTTTGTAGATGATCCACTTAAGAAGTGAGTATAAATATAGGGATATATTATATAGTCATGGCATTTTATACGCGATAATCCATCTTACTGATAGAGATAATAGCTATTTGTATTACTAAGGAGGAAAGTGCCACTTTTCCTCCCGCAGGATGTAGTTTACAGTAAACATCCAAGGGAGGAAAAGGCACTTTACTCCTAAGTATGTAATACTGTGATTTTTCCTCCTACCCACTTAATAAACCTTTTCCCGCTGCCGATACTGTAAATAGTCCATACATGCTTAGCAACAAAACAGGTAAATGGCCTATATAATTCGTTTACTAATTCATCTTGACAACGGAATGTTAATAGTGTCATTTACATGGCTATATAGGGTAATAATGACTTTCACTTTGACAAGTAATACCTTCAGCTTCATTTATATCAATTTTTAGGTTATGAGACTTCTTGAAAATTATTGTTGTCTGTTTATTCGGTAACTTAGTTACGCGCACGTGCAACTTAGAATGAAATAGCGGGACGCATAATCATGCAAGAAGGGTAAGAAAACAAACTTCAATCCAGGCAAATTTTGAGAAATGTCAACAAGCAGCGGGATAAACGTAATAAGTAACACGGAATGTATCGACTGTTAACATCCTCGGCAAGCGACAAGCCTCGGCTTTGCCTCTGCTTGTACTTGCTCACCTCGAATGTTAACACGTCTTTACATTCCTTGTTACTAAAATACCTATTCTGAAACAGGGTAAGGATGGCCATAAACTCGACAGTTATCGCTCCATCTCACTCTTGAGTGTGATCGCCAAGGAGATAGAGAAGATCTTTCTGAGACGGTTGTTGAGTCTCGGGGACAAACTCAAAATGATCCCAGATGTGCAATTCGGCTTTAGAAAAGGTCATAGTACCACGTCTCAAGTCGTAAGAATTGTACACGGGGTGAAAGAGGCAGCTCAACGTGGACTCAACACAGTCATGGTCCTGCTGGAAATGAAAACAGCCTTTGACTCAGTATGGGTTGCAGGTCTGATCTCTAAAATGCTGTTGGCAGGCATGCCCTCATACATAGTAAGACTAATAAATTCTTACCTTGTTGGGAGAACTTTTATGGTGCGAGTAAGTAAACAACACTCGCTCCGCTGAGTTTCCGATCGAGGCAGGTGTCCCGCAGGGTTCAAGTTTATCACCACACTTGTACTCTCTAAATACGTATGACTCACCTCAGTGCGAGAGAAAGGATATGGACACGGCGGTATATGCAGATGATACCGCCATTTTCGCCTATTCCTTCTCGAGCGTCGCTGCCCAATACAGGATCCAAGTTCACTTGGATAGGAAGGTTATCCCTATTTAGCGGAGAACAAGATAGTGGTGAATCCGGCGAAGTTGGAGACCATCAACTTCACTAAAAAGTATACATACTCGAAGCTTTATAGGAAGTTGATGATCAACGGCGAAACACTGAGAACCTGAGAGTACAGCTGGACAAACGTCTTAATTTCGGCAGGCACATAACCTTGGCTATTCAGAAGGCTGGAGCAGATGAGCCAGGAAAATAAATTGCTTGTCTACAAGCAAATCATTAGGCCCGCAATGACATTCGCTTGTCCAGTGTTTTGTAGCCTGAAAACCACCCCACTTATGCGGTTGGACAGGATGCAAAACAAGGTACTCCGTATTATCACTAATAGTAGGAGATACCTTCGTTTGGAAACTTTAAGGGAGGTTGCTGGCGTCGACTCAGTTCCGACATACATAAAGAACTGGTCTTACAAGTTCTATAAGTACTTCATCCATAACAATCCTCTCACCAAGTATATTAGCAAGCTCAGGGTATACGATAATGAGCCCCGCAAACACGGCGGGCTCATATATCAGGCGCTGAATATTTTACAGGAACGACGGGAAGAACCGGTTCCGTAGGGAACCAAGACGAAAGGAGTAACCTAAAACGCGAAGTACCTTGACCCGGTTTTTTGCCTCAGCCTTTTCCGGGGTTTATCATCGAAACAACCAGCCTCAGAAATTTACTGCTAGCAATCATCTACATTGAATATCATGAACAACACGCATAAGCTATGCAGGAGGCGTGTATCCTATTCAGTACCGCAATTTCATAAAATGTCCGGTTTTCCGTTAACATCAGCGGGGCCGGGCATCAGCGCCCCCCTCTTGGAGGTTTCTGGGCTCGACTTGGCAAGGCGTCCTTCTAGCTCCCCTGAAAAGGAGCGGAAGGGCTGCTACTTCTGCACCTATTCTCCCCATCCTCCCGTGACCCCGCTGGGTTAAGAAGCATGCGGTTGAGATATATGTGACATGTTATGTTTTGTTAAATTGTTATTTTAAAACCCCTATTTATTTATTTATTTAGTAAACTGAAAGTACCGGGTTCGAGGGCGGCAATCGGTAATTTATTTTTTGTACAACTGACATTAAAAATGACGTTTTTAATTCATTGACACATGAACTAAAAACTGACGTTTTCACAAAATCACTATTAACACTAGTGTTAAAAGTACTTTTAACACTAGTGTTAAAAGTAAAATGACAGATGAGATGATGGATACTCAGTAATATAGATCTCTCTAATAGAAACACTTCAATCAGATATTATAATCAGAACACCTACTCAAGAGGAATCGTTTATAAAAGTTCACACATGTATTTGGTCGTTTGCGCAATTGATAATACTAATTCCTTTTGAAGTTACAAACGAAGTAGTATTTAGTCCAACTGTAGAATGTCCTTCATCACTGACAAATAATGACATTCATAAATAAAGTGCGTTGGGGTTTATTATATTTGAAGTATCTGTCAGTCAGCCTTGTAATCCAAAGATCGTGTGTTCGAATCCTTATGGATCTTATTTTTTTTTTGTTTTTTTCTTACTAGCAGTAACTGTTGAACAAAAAATTTTGTATGATACATTTGTTAAAAGTGATTTTATTTTGCTCGTGGGGTTGCTCCACTCGCTAACGCTCGTTTCGCAATATTCCCCACTCACAAAATAAAATGCCACTTTTAACACTTGTATCATAAATAACTATTAAACAAGTTATTTTCCTTTTTTTCTTCTGTTAGAGATATAAATATTGGATAGCTTATCTATTTGGGAAAAGTATGAGTTTCCTCCCTGATTTGAGGGAGGAAAGTGTGTTCTTTATATAGGGGTAGGAGGAAAAATGAATACTTTCAATTTACATAAAAAAATACACACTGTAATGGAGCTTGCATTTATTTTAACACGCATCTTAGAACCAAGTTATGAAAAAGCCTACCTCGTAAACGGATGAATATGATAGATTGAATACTTTATATGGATTATAGTCATCTAGGTAGTTAATCATATAGTCTACCACGTCATACGTCATTGAGAAACATCTACGTTGCAATAACAATTTAGATCTGAATGGCAAAGTGAGCTTGTACAATTAATTCTCCAACGATTAACTACCTCAGTGATAATAACCCGACTGTCCCTTGATGATAATGATCCATTTAATTAATTCAATTCATCTTGTCATTATCTGGGATATCCTGTAAAATAACATATAATGACGTAATCTATTCAGTCAGAAAACATCTGACAGAAGACAACTACTTCCCTGGCTAATACCACGACGGACATTAAATTACATTTGACAAATGTGCAACGTTATTTCAAGAAGACTGAATCAGTTACTACTTCCCTGGCTAATACCACGACGGACATTAAATTACATTTCACAAATGTGCAACGTTATTTCAAGAAGACTGAATCAGTTGCAATTGCTTATTGTAATTATACAGCAAATTATCCTTCAATTGGCTGGGGAAGACCACCTGCAGACGTGTTTTGCGGTTTTTGTCGCTCGTCATTGACAGAGTAGGTCGGACAACATTAAAGTCGTCCTGCCCCAAGTCCAGTGAATTATAATCCACTGTATAACTGATATTTTCCCACAAATGAAGCAGCGACTTATAGTAAAAGTCAGTCGCAGCGCCACCAGTGGGGAAACCAACAAGCAATCTTCGGTAGGAAAGACACCAGGAAGTGAACAGAGTTCGAGAATTTTTGCCGGAGAGTATCAAAATAGTAAAATTGACTGTAAGTCGCTGCTTCATTTGTGGGGAAATATTAGTTATACAGTGAATTATAATTCATTGGGCTGGGGCAGGACGACTCTAATGTTGTCCGACCTACCCTGTCACTGACGAGCGACAAGAACCGCGAAACGAGTCTGCAGGTGGTCTTCCCCAGCCAAATGAAGGATAATTTGCTATATAATAACAATAAACAATTGCAAGAGTCTTCTTGGAAGATCGTTGCACAAATATTTGTCAGATGTAATTCAATGTCCGTCGTGGTATTAGCCATGGAAGTAGTTATTTTCTGTCAGATGTTTGCCTCTCATTTTCCTCATGGTGGAAATATTTGAAGAGAAGGGTATTTCGACATCGTTGATTTCACTATTTCATTTATTTGATACTCTCCGGCAAAAATTCTCGAACTCTATTCAGTTATGAAGATGATAGAATAATCGAAACTAGTCGAAAATTATAAAATTATTAGTGGAAAATGGGCACTAGTGTCTCATTCTATTCCTAGAGACTTATTGCAGTACTATACGTCATTAATTTTCTGTTCGATTAAAAATGAATAATCATGCATATATTATCAAAATTAAATAGGAAATAAAAATATTTAGTGCAGTGAATCAAATAATGATTTCGACACACCGTATCATCCTAGGAGATGGTTGTGAACTGGATTAGCTCCGAAACTTCTCTTGAAATCCAGTGTTATTGCAAGGGCAGGTATGTAATATTACTGTAACGAACTGGAGCCGCACCTGTCCAGTACATGCGATCACCGTCTTGTTCTCTGCTACTGTCTAACTCACGTTGAAGAATGTCTGATGTGCATCGCCTCTAGATGTCTCTCATCGATTCTCGAAATGCATAGAGCCATTTTAGGGCGATGAGTAGTGCAACTATGCCGGTTTTGGAGCCGCTCCGTATATGGGCATAAGGGTATAAGCTGACGTTCACGCCGTATAAAAAACATATACGGGGTTTCTCGAATATATAATTATAATCTTTAATCTTTATCATATCATCAACGAAATAATATATACAGGGTGTTTCAACGTGAATAGATAAAGAAAAAACACATACAGGCTGTTTCAAGTACATCGTTACAGAAAAAAACACATAAGGAGTGTTTGAATACGAACAGGCATAGAAAAAACACATACAGGGTGTCTGAAATACAACATGAATGAAAAAACATATACGAGGTGTCTCAAATACATCATTAAAAAGTAACACATGCAGGGTGACTCATATACAACATCAAAGAAAAAACATGTTTGAGTGTCTCAAATACATGATCAAAGAAAAAGCAAATACAAGGAGTCTCAAGTACATCATTTAAGGAAAAAACATTTACGGGGTGTCTCATAATCGATCATAACAGAATAAAACATATACAGTGTGTCTCAAATACAGCGTTAAAGAAAAAAACATGGCAGTTGCTTGTCATCAACAATGTATACAGGGTGTTTCGTGCCAGACAAAAAATTCTAGACGAAAGAAAAGACGCAGCCGTCGCATTTTAACGTACGATACCATGCATTCCATTAACCGTCATAGGTGGCGTATCCCTCGCGTTTTAACGTTCGATCCCATGTATTCTGTCAACCGAGTTTCTTTTTTATGATGTATTTGAGACACCTCGTATATGTTTTTTCTTTGATGATGTATTTGAGACACCTCGTATATGTTTTTTCATTGATGTTATATTTGAGACACCCTGTATTTGTTTTTTTTATACCTCTTCGTATGCAAACACCCAGTATCTATATTTTTATTCAACGATGTACGTGTGATACACCATGTACGTGTTTTTTGTTTACCTGTTCACGTTGAAATAACCTGTTTTTTCGTTGATGATATATTCGAAACACCCGGTATATGCTTTTTATACGGCATGAACGTCGGCTCATACCCTCATGCCCATATACGGCACTACTGCGATAACGTTAGGCATTCTTTCAACGTGAATTGGGCGATCATATGTACCGAGCAGGTCCGGCTCAAATTCGTTACATTAATATTTCATAACTGTTTTTGTAACTATATGATATTGAACATGGTGATGTTTCGGAGTTATGCTTGTGTATTACTCGCTTCGAGGATGACACGATTTGTCGAAACGGGAAGGTACGCCTCCTAATTTTTCTATAATTTAGAAAATACAGATTTTGAATTTGATATGATGCTATAGTATTCAAATACTCATATTCTGACGCCACTACTGATAACTTACAGATTTCGGTTTTTCCGGAAATTAATTCATTTTTCGATTTTTAATTGGGACACTCTGTATATTAATACACGATCGGTAAGCGATGATCATGAGGAATACAACGATACTAGGAAACTTAAATTACTTGTGCTTACTTACACGCAGTGGGGCGATGTTTAGATCACTGGCTTTTCGGCCAAATTATCCGTGAGGCGTTTTTAAGTCTATTGATTTTTGTCGTAGACATTCATCTTCCGTTTCATACAATATTAAAAATTCAGACAGCTCCTTCTGCTGTAATATATTACAATGAAATAAAATCGGTGTCAAAATGCAATTTCGGCATATTCTATTTTCATATTTTCCACACTTATAAATCAAGTGGGATGAAGCGAACTCACGACAGAATTTTTATTAAATCATTTTATCCATTTCTATATATAAGTTTGAACACTTTTGGTATAATTACGCGTCAATCAAAGTTTATTTATTTAGAGCGCCAGCATATTGAAATTAATTGAAAAATTGCCATTATACAGTCTGTCTCTGTTAGCTATTGAACGGATTGGAATTTTCACTTATAATATCACAAGAGCTTAAATTATTTCCAGGAATAATTCAAGCTTGCGTGGTATTCGGTAAGAAAATTTCACAACATAATTTGGAAAAAAATTATTAATCCAATCTGACCTTTTAAATTAATTTCACCATGTTTCGTTAAATAAAAAATATTACCAACTTTAGTTACACCAAATGCTAAAACTCAGATGGGTATTAGATCAGTCTATCGCCCTTTCATAATTTTAGGTCACTAAACGTGGTAGAAATGTATTTTATGTTAAAAGTAATCCATAACACTTCTAATGTAAAAAATAGAATATTAACATGGTTTATTGCAGTAGGTGGCCGTGATATAGGCGGCCATGCTTTTGACAGATGAGGTTTATATTGGTAAATTACATTGAGTTACTGTATAGTAAACCAGCAAACAAAGATATTCTTATGTAAAACATTTCTTGTAAGCATTTGCGTTAAACAATTTGAGAAGAATGAAATGCTTTGAAAAGTACAATTTATGTAAATACTGCGAAGAGTTGAGTCAAGTGCAAATATCTCATCCAAAATTAATATATTTAACGAATTTAATGAAAGATTGCGACCAGGAAGCGTTAGAGTCGAATGGTTTGTTGACGAAAATCCAAGAAAGTCTGCTGCAGATGTCAAGTAAATATGTCCTTTGGCGTAAAAGAGATTTGAAAATTGTTTCAAAATATTACATATATGTCTTAAAACACATACATCTAATTAATTCGTCACCTTCCTATTCACCATTAAAAAGAGAGGATGGGTTAGAATTCATGCATCTATCATATTATCTGAGTACCCAAAATGTGTTTTATCCCACTTCACATAACTTCCCCGTGCAAATATAAACATGTGAGTATCTGAGAACCTAAAATGTGTTTTGTCGCACTTCACATAACCCTTCTACGATATTTACGGAGGATCCGAAAGTCATGGATATTTTATCAAAAATTATGTGATTTCAAGCTTGAAGTTTGCACTTCACAATAGTGTTATTAAACATCTATGCAGGATATGAATAAGCGATTATTTTCAACATTTACTGAAGAGAATGCTGGTTTTATGGGTAAGTTGAAAATGAGGCAGGAGTAAAACAAAGTATATATTTTTGGCATGTATAAGTGGGACCTGTTACACTACTTTAAAATAGTTGCATATAGTCCAAAGAGTGTATGGGTTGCTGCTTCAATATAATAATTCCATATTTACTAAATTATTTATGATTTTTGGAACATCCGCAAACATCTCCGTGAAATGCGACAAAACACATTTTAAATACTCAAATACTCGCATATTATATTTGCATGAGAAGGTAGGAGTCTTCAGAAACTATAAGAATTTTTCCTTTTCCTTCTCCGATCATTTTAAGCAGAGTTATGACCAATCAAATATTCGGCTCTGCCAGAACTTTCAACGGCGAGTAAGCGTGAATCTGAAATTTGATGTCGGCGTTCAATCAGCTTTTCTGCGAAGCGCATTTCATAAAAAATTACTAGCAATCATTTTTGTGGAGAATTGAAATGTCGTTCACCTTGTTGAGTTATTTTCTCGATAAATCATATACTTAACAAGATTATAGCAAAAATCTATTTATTTGTTTCTAAGCGAAGAAAAAATATTTTCAACCTCTGGAATTTCGGTAAACAATTTTTTTTCGTGATTATCATGGTTCCAACAACTAGCATACCAAGTTCGGTGGTGCTACAATCGATCCTCGTCTCAAAACCCAATCGTACTGGATTACGAGTTTTTCTTCCTGTTTTATTGTTGTGAGCTGTGAGGTCTCCTTTTACCTGCACGATTGTGGCATTGTTTTGGATTCTTGCGGTCAAAGCCCGAAAAACCTATCGACCACGGCATCACACGTTGAAAGATGAGGACTACGTCTTCCTTAACTCGCACAAGTCTCTCGGAGACTGCTAAGGGTTGCTCATAAGGGTGCAGCCAGTTGATGGAAAAAACAATTTGGAAATAAAACCGATATCTGGTAATGGAAATAGTTTTATAAAAAACACTCCACATTTCTTAGAGAAACTAAATGAGTTACAAATTAATTATACAGATATTCTGGTTAGTTTTGATGTCGAAAGCTTGTTCACAAATGTACTAATTAAAAAAACTCTAGAAATTGTCAAAACTAAATTAGAAAGAGACATATCATTGAATACTAGAACAAAATTGAATGTTGATTCTATTATTGAACTCATAACTACTCTGTACTGAAAAAACTTATTTCCAATTTAAAGATGAATTTTATCAACAAGAATTTGGTATGGCAATGGGTTCTCCATTATCACCCATTTTGAGTAATATGGAATATTTTGAAAAATTTTTTGTTTTAACGTACCAGAATGGACCCAGAGTATGGTTGAGGTATGTTGATGATGTTTTTGCTGTTTGGAATCAGAGTAGAGATGACTTGAAAATGTTCTTAGATTACATTAATAAACAAGAACCAATGATAACATTCGCATTAGAAACAAAAAAAGATGATGAACTTCCTCTCTTAGATGTTTTGATAAAAAAATCAACATCTCGAGTCAACACAACTGTTTATAGAAAGAAAACACATACCAATAGATATCTCCATTATAACTCAAATCACCACACCAGCGTGAAAAAGGAAATTGTCAAAATCTTTACAACAGGGCACAAGTGTTTTGCAATTCAACACAAAATCTGATAGAAGAATTGAATTTTATAAAGTCCGTTCTCAGGGAAAATGCTTATCCAAATGAATTCGTGGAAAAAACCATTAATGAAATTGAAAATAGTACAACACTTTACAATCGAACAACACAACACACAGACATGCGACATCTCCTTACACATCCAACAAACAACATTATACCTTATGTCCCTGGACTGTCTGAAAAGATAAAACGGATTGGCCATAGGTATGATGTAAGAACAACATTTTAAACAACCAATACATTGAGATCAATACTCACACATACAAAACCCAAAAACGCTGGTGAATGTTCAAAAAATTGTGTTTACAACATACCTTGTTCGTGAGGTAAGAGTTATATAGGTGAAACATCAAGACCATTGATTGTGCGCCAGGAAGAACATAAAAGTTACATCAGAAATCGAAAAATAACGGGTTCGAAAATATCCGAACATATTCTAACATCTGATGCCGATCATATGATGGAATGGAATAATAACAAAATTTTATTGAGAGAATCAAATCAAGAAAAAAGAAAGTTAAAGGAAACTGCGTGCATTCTATTATCGAACAACTGCTTTTCAACCAATTCCATCGAAATGGACCGCACCTGGTTACCTCTCCTCAGAGATGAAATAAGAACTAATGGAATGGCGATTGATTGATACCGAACACCCTATGTATCAAGATACCAAATGTCAATCAAAAGAATGTATGACAGATTTCATTTGACTCTGTCAAAGAAAGATCTTATTTCCAAAAACCGCAATTCCAATTCAGTTTCTTCAGCGTCTTTCCAAGAAGTTTTGATAACGGAGGCAGATACAGCGTCCAAAACGTCAACATTTTTCAAAAAAAGAGAAGTATTCTTTGTTAATTCGATCTCATTTTTTCAGATAGGCAAATTCAGTGTATGGTACGTTACTGACAAAAATTAATTTCTTTCAAGACAGCAGTCTTGTGAACGCAGTAACTTATCGGGCAAATTAATTAATTTGTCCTTCTACACTTGTACAGATTTCTTTGGATTAGTTAACATTTTTTCATTTTCAGATTGTGGAAGGTCATAAACCCAAAAAATCATGTCAAAAATCGGATTTCCTCCACAAAATCAAACTTTCAATAAATATTTAATATTTTCTTCCTTGTCTGAATGTTTTCTCATTTAATTTCACCGCTGAAAATCGATTATGTTCTCGCATGTAATTATAAACACTGTGCAGTGTTAGCGTCCTTCAGTGACAGTTTACTTATTTTGTCCTATTTCCCTCTACGTCAAACCCCAAGTAATTACTAACTCGAGAGAATGTTTCGTTAGTGTGAGCACGTTCGTGTAGTATGTCCTCAGTGAACTATTAGGAATTTCTGTCCGATACTTACCGACGAAAATACTATGGTATTAGTACAATCAATAGAGGTTTTTTTCATGATAGAAGTACCGGCACCGGCAGAAAACCGACTATGAGGCCTATTCTGCAACGCATAACGATATCGTTAGTGAACGACAAGCCTTAACTAACGATATCGTTAGTGAACGACAAGCGTTAACAACGATATTTGCAATTCTGTGTAGCTGAAGATTGTTTTTATTGCCCAATAAAATAATTCGTTTGTATCACGAACCATAAAACCATACGAACCATGTATGGCTTGTGATACAAACGATAAATTTTATCGTGAAATAACGACAATCTTCAGTAACAGAATCAGAAAATATCGTTAATTAACGATTGTCGTTCGCTAACGATATCGTAATGCGTTACAGAATAGTCCAAAGTCATAACATGAAAGACAGTCCTAAGATGTCTAAAAACCCTGGTGTACCGACTGATTAGATTTTGTTTAGAATTTTTTAAAGACAAAACAAATGAATTAGTGGTCTACTTTTGTAATCGACTCCTCTTCGCGTCCTCTTTCCGTGTCAACACTGTCAACATTCCAAGGACATGGTGATTGTGATTGCTAATTGAATTATAAGAGATTTTATTAAACTTTTGTATGCCAAGTTTTATTGAAAAAATAACACTACTAAAATTGTGTAATTTTTTCCAAAAAAAATCTATAAACCATTTGAAAGTCAATACTTAATTGTGGTATAATAAAAAAAAATGTTGTGCAACTTTCTTATATTATTATTGTATTTCTTCATTTTCCGTATATTTTAATAATTTAATCATGTTCCGTTTTTGTGCCGACAATCCAGAAAGATGAACAAAGTAGGTAACTAATTTATATTCAGTATAGAAATTGAGTACTCACCACTAAGAATCTGAACATAATTTTTTTTCATGATCACAAAACATTTCAGTAGCGGAGAAACGGAAAATTTTACCTAAAAGTAAAAGAATTTTCCGAGGAAAATCGAAAATTTTATTTTTTCCAAAAACAAATGACGCTTTGATATACTCCATAAAATTCTCTACAAAAAAGGTCACAACAAATTTTTCTTTAAATTGCACCGTTTTTTAGTAAAATGTGCTCGAAATTCGAAAAAATGCGATTTTCTCCATTTTCTGTGCTCTCTCATTCAGTCACATAATGATATTTTCAGGATCACCTCTTCCCAAATTATTCATATATATCTCGACTATGAATAACATTCTTGAAAAAATCATTCGTGTGGATTTTCCGGCACTGAATTTCTCGATACTTTTACCTTGCATGCATGGAACCGGCATTTTTTTATTCGCGAATCTCAGGTAGTGGACGAATTCCTTATAGTGTCAATAAAAACGGGTTCAGCACATAATTTTGCATGATCACAAAGCATTTCAGTTGCGGAAAAACGGAATATTTTACCTAAAAGTAAAAAAATTTTCCGAGGAAAATCGAAAAATTAATTTTTCTCAAAAGCAAATGACGTTTTAATATACTCCATAAAATGCTTTACAAAAAAGGTCACAACAAATTTTTCTTTAAAATGCACCGTTTTCGAGTAAAATATGCTCGAAATTCGAAAAAATGCGATTTTCTCCATTTTCTGTGCTCTCTCATTCAGTCACATAATGATATTTTCAGGATCACCTTCTCCCAAATTATCCATAAATATCTCGACTATAAATAGAAACATTCTTGAAAAAGTCATTCGTGTGGATTTTCCGGCACTGAATTTCCCGATACTTTTACTTTGCATGTCCCCCATGCAATAAAAATCAACGGATCTGAGCTTTTTTTTTTCTTACGAACGATAAATATGAAATATCGGCCCTGTTCTGTTTTCGCTGGCCCACCCTGTATATTTGGCTTAGGGCTGCTATTTTCTAACCGTGCGTTTTCGATTCGTCTACGACTGAAAGGGGACAAACATACACACTTCATGTGCGTTGAAGTGAAACATTCAATCAAATTCGTATAGATAAAAGTTAGAAAATACCAGCCCAGGAGCAAAGATGGAATTCAATTATTCCTAATCAAATTACCTCCAAGGCATTAGTTTGTTATTCACAAGGGATTAAAACTCATTCAAGAAATTTGTACCAGTGTAATTAAGTAACTCCAACACGGTTTTATGTCTCGAAGAGAATGAAAGAAGAGAAATGTTCGAAGCAATTAATATTCTAAAACTAAAAAAGTGTCCAGCAAGGATGAAGCCATTTAGGAGGCAGGCGTTAAAAATGGCATCATGTTTATCCCCGATTCTGTAGAAACTTTGAATTACTTTTCACGTAAACTAATTCGGGATGTTTTATTCAATTCATGGCGTTTTTGGGACAGAAAAGTTTATTTGGATAATGGTTAGCAGGGGACTGATGAAAGGTTATCTGTTGGAAGTTGGAATTCTAACCCTACAAATGTTTTTCGGTTGATGAATGGCCAACTTGAATTTTGACCCACTTCGGTCGTCTGATTAACTTGTTGAAGCTTCTGGAAAATTCTAAAAAACCGTGAAATCAACCATAACCAAAGCTCCGGAAGCATCTAAAAACCACCCATGTGAAGTTCTCGAAAGTTAGGCCACCAGGAAGGGGACGCACGAGGATTGGAACTTTCTAGAAACTTCTGATCTTTGAGGAATGCTCTAGAAAGCTCTGAAATAATGGAGAAAACCTTGAAATGAACCATTACCAAAGGCCACCAGAGAGGGAGCGTATGACAGTTGGAACTTTATGGAAATCTCTAGAATATAAGTGACAACTCTGTAATGTTCTTGAAGCTATTAAAAGTTTTTGAAAAATACAAGACACTGTGAAATGAAGCAGATCAAATGCTCCAAAAGGCTCTCGAATGCACTAAAAAGATACTCAGGTGGAATGCTCGAAAATTTGCCCACCAAGGAAGGGGCGTATGAGGTGTAACTTTCTAAAAGTTTCTAGAATATAAGTGAAAACTGTGGAAGGTTTTCGAATGTTCTGGAAAATTTGAGAAAATTGTGGAATAAACCAGAGCAGAGGCCTTGGACAGTTCTAGACCGTACTGAGAAGGTACTCTCAAAAGTTCGACTACCAGGGACTGGGTGCATGATGGTGAAACTTTGTGGAATTTTCTAGAATATAAAAAATTAAATTCAGAATATTCTCGAAGATTTTGAAAACTTCTAGAAAATTCGAGATCTTCCTGGAATGAACCGAACAGAGGCTTCGAAAAATTCTTCAACGTACTAATTCTCGAATGCCACCAGGAAGGTGACGTGGAACTCTCCAGAATCAGAATATAATAAAGAAAACTACAATATTTTCTGAGCTTATGAAAAATTCGAAAAAACCTCAGGATAAACCAATAACAGACGATCTGAAAGGTTCTACAACAAACGTAAAACACCCAATCTAAGATCATGGAAGTTTTTCCACTAGGGAAGTAGTGTGATGGTTAGCCTTTCTGGATATTTTTAAAACGTTTCTGAAGAATTTCGAAAGTTCTGAAAAATTCGGGAAAACCGTTGGGATGAATCAGAACAGAGTACCCGGAAGGTCCTAGAACACACATGTAACATTATCTAAGAAGTTAGTATATTTCTATAAGGACAACGCCGGGTGTTGAAGCTACTATGAAAAAAAATATACAAAATATCACTAAAGGAAAATGTTAGTTCTTGACTCAATCAGTAAATAACTTTGAGTTCGTCAATTTTGAATAATCAAACGATGAAACTTTCAGTATGATTATTGGTTTGGTCAAATTTTCATTGCAGAACATTAACGTATATAGTACAGTAACCACAGAAAAATTTAAGCCACAAGTGAAAAATGAATTGTACCACTTTGAAACTCGGCACATGACTTCTTGACATCATGTTTTGTTAGAAAAAAAATTGTTTGCCAAAAAATGAGGGGTGGAACCCAAAAAAAAATTTATTTCAAAAAAGTATTATTATATTTTTTTATGTTGTTTCGGAAAGTATAAGATTTATCAAGAAACAATTTCAACAAGGCGAAAGATAATTCAATCCTCCACAAGGAATATACTCAGTAATTTACCACAAAATGCGTTCGTTTTCTCAGAAAACCTGATTGTATTCCGATATCAAATTTCAAATTATTTGAACATTTACTGAAGAGAATGCCTGTTTTATGGGTAAGTTGAAAATGAGGCAGGAGTAAAACAAACTTTTTTTGCATGTATAAGTGTCACACTACTCTAAAATTGTTTCAAATAGTCCAAAGAGGGTATGGGTTGCTGCTTCACTATAATAATTCCATATTTACTAAATTATTCATTATTTTCGGATCATCCGCAAACATCTCCTTGAAGTGCGAGCAAACACATTTTAGGTACTCAAAAACTCGCATATTATATTTGCATGAGAAGGTAGGAGTCTTCAGAAACGATATGAACTTTTCCTTTTCCGATCATTTTTAGCAGAGTTATGACCAATCGAATATTCGGTTCCGCCAGAACTTTGAGAGGCGGATAAGCGCGAACCTGAAATTTGTTGTCGGCGTTCAATCACGTTTTCTGGGAAAACGAGCGCATTTCATAAAAAATTACTCGGAATAGTTTTTGTGGTGAATTGAATTGTTTTTCTCCTTGTTGAGTTGTTATACCGATAAATCATATAGTTTCCAATATTACAGCAAAAATCTTTTTGTTTATTTTTAAACGAAAAAAAAAAAATATGCCCCACCTCTGGACTTTCGGTAAACAATTTTTTTTTCGTGATTATCATGGTTTCAACAATTATCATACCAAGATTGGTGGTGCTCAATCAATCCTCGTGTCAAAACCGAATCGTGCTGGATTAATAAAATATCTTGCTAAGAGAAGTAGTACTTTTGAAAAAAGGCATATTTTCAACTTCAACACCCTGTATCTCGATAACTAGTCATGGGATCGAGTAGTTTAGGAGATCAAACTTTTCAACATACTAAGAATTCAGAAAAATTAACCAGTACCTAACAATGTTTTCATCAACATTTCTACATGATTGTGTATTCTGAAATACATCAATACATTTATTGGAAATTAAGGTAACGTCCCCATGAATTTCAACCTGTTTATCGTTTATAAATCAAACACTGGTGACGTCAATGAGTCTAGGAAAAGAAACAGATGGTGCCATAAGACAAGCAAATATTTATCAAGGGTACGGCTTATCGATCAATGTAACGAACGACAAAAAAGAGACACACGGCCGAGGAGACCAAACTGACGTGAAATGAGAAAACTCATATTATAAGCAAAATAACATCTTTTACAAACATCACATGGTTTGTTATGAGGCGCCGTTCGGGTAAAAAGTGTTTTGCAAGTATAAATAATTTCTGTCAATATATTTATTAATTGTAGCAATATATATTATTTTGCGTGCCGGTATTTATTAATTCTAGCAATATATATTATTTTGCGTGCCTATACATTGATTTTGGATCGAACACAATATATTTACATTTCAAGTGTTACTAATATCATTGTTTAAATAAGGGGGATAGTTAGTTAATGCCTGTGGAATTGGTATTGGAGCCAAACGCGAGTGCCATCTAGCGTAATTAGTTGCTGACATGAATATGTGACGTCATTTTAGTGCTGTACTGATGCGACCACTATAAGAAATGTGGACATTGAAAGGAACTACAAAAATATTGTAGAAGGTTTCTACACGTAAACAAAACACTTCCTAAAGTTTCCTTCTTTGCAATTTCAACACACCTTCATATATGTTTATACCATTTATTTTAAAGCAGTGGAAGCAGAGTTGGACTTGCCTAATGATCATGAAGAAGTTTTGAGAGCTATTTTGTTTGAACTTTTCATTGGATATTTTTCAGTCGAGCAAATTGTCTCTGTTAATTATTGAAAGTACAGTATATTTCAGGATTGAGTGACTATTTTTGTACTTACACAGTTCTTTTTGTAAAAGAACCTTAACATGGATAAGTTACACACAAACCTAACCTGAGCAAGCTAGCCTGGTCATCAAATATCACTAGCTTCTTCAGTGGGTTCAGCGATGTCTTGTACTGTCTCTGGGATATATTGTAAAATATTAATAGTTTACACAGGGGCACAGGGTACTGCGATGTAGCCAAGTACATCTTTGAAGAAATCGCGCTGGTCATATAATGGATTGGAATTCACAGATTCGCATAACTAAACTGGTAGCCGCGAGCAATAACGCAAGCAAATAAGTAGCTTTTGTAAATATGCTTCTGGATGAGTTTACTGCAAATGTATCATCACTCAGGCACGGATCCAAAGAAGAGTCACTCATGAGAGATTTTAAGAGATTTTTTAATATTGATATCTTGAAAAAAAATGTATTATAATTAAGTAAGACCACTGTAGTCGATGCCTTAAAAAAATAATTAAGTAACAAATTTAATATTTCCTATTTCATACGGAGGAGGTTCGTTTTATGTAAAAATGACTCATGAATAATAATATGAAGTATTTTTTCTGAAATACACCGAAATATATAATTTGAGAAAGCTAAAATGGCATGAAAGGTGTTATCGAATACGAAGTCTAAATTCAAGATTATTAGTTTACATATATGATACGTGTAGTGTTATTTGCTCAGGTTATCTTAAAATGTGGTTCAGGCGAACCTGTTAGCTTGATTTGATATTCTGGCACCATACCTATTTTTGAGGTTAGAAAGGGGTGATTGAAGATGAGGGCTGTTTAGAAATATCAATCTGATTATTTCTCGTTTGCAAACATTAAACAATACCCTACCTAACGCCTCACACCAACCTGACTGCAAACATGCAGTGGAAAATGGAGTGGATTATTCAAAGTCAAAATACCTAGATCTGAAAAAACGTGTTAGTGTACTGATGACTGTCTAGTTGCCATGTTGCCACATGCTCGATCTTGGACAAATCGCGTCGGTTGCGCCATCTCTTGACTACATAAAATAGTTCGAATTTATAAATATATGGGAATTAACGTTTTTAAATATTTTTAATGCTTGGAAAGTAAATATATTGTGTTTTATCGAAAATTAATATATCGGATAGCAAAATGAAAATATTTGCTACAACTAATATATTGACACAGAATTAAATATATTTGCAAAAACACTTTTTACCCGAACGGTGCCTCATAGTTTGCTGTCGAAAGTTCTTTTTTTTTACTGCTGAACAATATTTTAGTTACACGTCCTCGAGAGCATGAAATTGCTTCTTGTCACAGAAGTGCTCGAAGAGGGTAGGATCTCGACAGAAGTTCGACATTTTTATAAGTAATTCGCCATTAAAACTGGAAGTGCACTTGTTACTGCTCAAAGGCCAGACTGCTTTCAAAGTAATTATATTTCAAGTGATCTTTGTTTTTAGCTATCTCACATAAAGCATACTTTTCCGCTTTTCAGTGTTTCTCTTACAGACAAAGGTGCCTGAACAACGCTGAACATTTTCCAGTGAATTCTTTAGAGAACTAGCTCACAGACGAACATTAGTATCGCAACTCATTGTATCTTTCAAGCGTGTTCCTGAAAATAGTTATTTATTATACAAGGGAAAAAAGTAATAGATTTTAGCTCGAGGTAAAAATCTATAATTTTTCCTATTTTTCTGTGACGGGAAAAACGACGATTTAAAAGTGAAAAAAATCAAATGTCTACGGCTTAAGACCTAAGAAGAGAGGTCGATCTTCACCATTTCTTATGAAGTTTCATAAATAGACGAATACGCATAAAATGGGTTGCCTATCAAAATGAGCGAGTTTCAAAAATTTGCACCATAATTATGGCAAACTTTTTCATTATCGATTTGTCAGAAAATTTTATACTTATTACAAAATTAGTGCATTGCAGAATACTTGCGTATGAGTTGTCAAAATTTCGAATTTCCAAACGGTGTACAGGGGGGAACAAAAAATAAAATAAGAGTAAACTACGCTGGCTGTGACTCCAAATTTCAATATTGTTTGCAATTCTGAACAACCTTCTTGAATGAACTTTTTGATAATGTCAATAATAAGGGGTAGGTATTTTACTCTTGATCAAAATTTCTATTTTTTGTTCCTCCTGTACACCATTTGGAAATTTGAAATTTTGACAAGTATTCTGCAATGCGCTAATTTTTATGAGGAATAAAATTTTCTGGCAGATCGATAATAAAAAAGTTTTCCATATGGTGCAAATTTTTTAAAACTCGCTGGTATATAGTCTGGATCACATTTTGATAGGCAACTCATTTTATGTGTATTGGTCTATTTATGAAACATGATGAGAAGTATGTTTCACCCGTTAAACAGAACGGTGAAGGTCGGCCTCTCTGGGGAAAAAAGTACCCACTTTTTTCCCGGGGAAAGAAGTAATTTTAATACCTGTCAACAGAGATAAAATGTCAAACTTTTTTCCCGTCACAGAAAAATAGTTATTTATTCTAATTAATCCAGTACGATTGGGTTTTGAGACAAGGATCGATTCCATCAATCTTGGTATGCTAAGTGTTGAAACCATGATAAACACGAAAAAAAAATGTTTACCGAAATTCCAGGGATGGAACATATATTCTTTTTCGTTTAAAAATAAATAAATATATTTTTGCTGTAATCTTGGAAAGTATATGATTTATCGAAAAAACAACTCAACGAGGTGAAAGACAATTCAATTCTCCACAAAAATGGTTCTTGATAATTTTTTATGAAATGTGTTCGTTTTTTCAGAAAACGTGATTGAACGCCGACTTCAAATTTCAGGTTCGTGCTGACCCGCCTCTGGAAGTTCTGGTGGAGCCGAATATTTGATTGGTCATAACTCTGCTAAAAATGATCGGAGAAGGAACAGGAAAAGTTCATATCGTTTCTGAAGACTCCTACCTTCTCATGCAAATATAATATGCGAGTATTTGAGTACCTAAAATGTGTTTCCTCGCACTTCACAGAGATGTTTGCGGATGATCCGAAAATCAAGAAATATTTAGTAAATATGGAATTATTATACTAAAGCAGAAACCCATACTCTCTTTGGTCTATATGCAACAATTTTGGAGTAGTGTGACAGGTCTCACTTATACATAACAAAAAAAAAACTTTGTTTTACTCCTATCTCATTTTCAACTTACCCATAAAACCATCATTCTCTTTAGTAAATGTTGAAAATAATCGTTTATTCGCATATCCTGCACACATGTTGAATAACACTATTTTGAAGTGCAAACCTCAAGCTTGAAATCACATACTTCATTTTTTATGTAGGATGTGTATTAGCGATTATTTTCAACATTTACTGAAGAAATTGCAGGGATTATTAGTGAGTTTAAAACTGAGGCAGGAGTAAAACCCTGTTTTTTCTTCGGCATGTATAAGTGAGACTTGTCTCACTATTAGTCTAAAATCGTTGTATATGATCCAAAGAGGGTACTGATTCCTGCTTCAGTATAATACAACAAAGAATTAAATATTATAAAACAGATAGCAGTTAACAATGGATATCAAGTTAAATTAATAGAAAATATTCTTGCTAAAAAAACTACATAGAAAGGCTATCCAGGAAGTGTACCCCACTTTGAGGAAACTTGACAATAATTATAAAACTTTAACTTATTCAGGACCCGTCACAGAAAAAATAGCTTCATTTTTGCATAAGCAAAACTTAAGAGTAGCATATAAAACAGATACACTGGGAAAGTTTATCAAGAATAACAAAGATAAAACGCAGAAATCTGAAAAATCTGGAGTTTATAAATTGAATTGTGGATCTTGCTCCAAAGTATATATCTGCCAGACAGGTAGACCATTTAAAAGCCGCATACGTGAACACTGTATATGAATTATATAAACAATAAAGCACACTCATCATATGCCAATCATATTTTGGAGCAAGGCCATGACTTCGATGAAAACTTCGAAATTCTTCATGTGGAAAATAAGTGCATTAGGCTTAATTATTTAGAATTCTTGGAAATTAATAAATTGAAAAATTCATCTTGTTTATTGAATGATCAACTAGACCTGAACGGTTCCCCTTTGGTAAATTTATTCAATTAAGTAGTAGCTATATTTTGAGATTTCCAGGTAGGTTCATTGTTATGTCAATTTTATAAGTTGTATGAGTCTAGGTATTAGCGATAATTATAGGTAGTCCCTAATTATGTTAATTGGTGAGAAAGGTATTTAAGTAATTTCAATGAAGAATAGTTTAATGTACTACATTCGCTTGAAAAAGATACTGTGTATCGAAACATGTCGCAAAGACAATAAATGTTGTGGAAATTTTAATCGTTTTTTACCTTAGTGTAATAACTATGGATTTCCATTAAGTAACGGCCACGTCAATCCAAAAAAATGCCGGAAATGGTAGTGGATGGTTGAAGCGAGCCTGAAATTTGATATCGGAATCCAATCAGGTTTTCTGAAAAAACTAGCGCATTTTGTGAGAAATTACTAGGTATATTTCTTATGGATAATTGAATTATCTCTCAACCTATCGAAATCGTTTTTTGATAAATCTTATACTTTCCGAAACAACAGCAAAAAAATAATGTAATTTTTTTTTGGTTCCACCTCTGATTTTTTGGTAAACAATTGTTTTTCTAATAATACATGATGTCAAGAAGTCATGTGCCGAGTTTCAAAGTGCTACGATTCATTCTTCACTTGTGGCTTAAATTTCGAATTTGAAACCTTTATCAATTTTCGCTGGGCTCTTTATCTCAGAGTGATAAAACACCATACAGATGCCATCTCTATCCTTGTCTTGAAGTCAACATAACTTTGTTTACAAGCGAGGGCCTTATCCATGTTAAGTCCGTATGCATTCGGGTAGTTTCGTGCATGCCCGCTCATTTCATTTAGATCAAATTTTGTCATTCTTCGTTTGTATTATGGTCCTTCTTACTCTGATTATAAACAAACTAACTGTCCATAACATTTAACCACCCGTCACCCCCCCTCGCCCACAAATTGTATAGAAAAGGATAGTTCATCCAATTTGTTCACCCCTCTTTGCTTGTATGGATTTCCTGGATTTGCCACTAGCACCTTCACCCAAAATTTAAATTCAAGTTTTTACCGTAGGAATGTAAAATATCAACGCTTCAAACACATGTAGACCTGCAACCATCCACGTACGACGTAATTAAAAATTCCGTCAAGTTAATGAAAATTCCACTGGATAAAAACCATCGACGCTACGAGCACGTTAAATATCCGCAGACTGCAGATAGAGTATCTGGCAGCACATAAAAACGCATTTCCGAATTCACTATGAATTCTGCTAACAGATATATGGATACCTCCGCTGAAACGGTGTACAGAATGCAAATGAGATATTCAAGAGACATCAGAATAAAAAATAAAATTGGACGTAGTTATCTCTACTCAAATTCCCATAGTTATCCTTTCTATACGCGTCAGAACTCAGTTCACTTCGAACTTTTAATGAGGTATTCCATCATCCTACAGAAAATAGTTGATCAGGTTTCATCCAAATATATTTTTATTTTTTTATTTTCTTCTGATATAATCCTATCTTAGATAATGAGACAACCGGAGATGGAACAGGTTATGATGCATAACTGATGGTTCAGTGAGAAATTTGCGCATCTTTTTTTATTTAAAGAAAAAACTGTTTTTCTACTTTGATTTAAAGAGTGCATTAAATTATTGACAATAAGTGGCCTTTAAGAACTTTTAGTTTATCCTAAGGTTACTTTGAATCCGATGTCGATTTATTGAACATATCAAAGTATTTTTAAAACCTAAATAAATAAAAACTGTCTTAAAATTGTTACTTGGGTGTATTTCAGAGGAGATGCATTTCAGGACATACCTTGATTGGAACTTTTCACCTTGAAATCCGTTTTCGGAGTTTGTCGATCTTATTCTGACTCACCTTGTATATATTTTCCAAAGACCCTGATGGATGAAATTGTGTCGCATTCCTCTAACCGCATCAATTACTGCCCTTCCAATGAATATGAATTGAAGATTATATTAAGAAAGCCGGATTTTCATTACTATCTCCAATTCATTTCAGCTTCCCTAGCCCGAGTCATTACACCGCAAAATCAACAAATTACATCAAAGGCGGCGGATCAAATTACGAAGACGCCGAAAAGGCAAGTCGCGGGGAAAGGGGGGAGAAGGGATACACGAACAGAGATGAATTCGCAAAGGGCCTGAAGGGTCAACACGACAGGGAGCAGAAGGAAGATTTCTACGACGTCCTGACAGGAAACAAAAGAGGACATCACGAAGAGGACGGGAACTACGTCAGTAGACACCATTCTAGCAAAGGCAGCAAGGGCGGCTCCTTCTCAAACGAAGGAAGTCACGATAAGGGATCAAAAACGACCGGCTTTCACAAAGTTTACCACAAGGACGAGTATAAGAAGGATAACAGCTTCTACGACAAAGCTGATAAGAAGGGTCACTTCAACAGGTAAGGCTTTTTTCCACTCACTTTGTTTGTTTTATTTTCTCATTATCCTGGAAACTATGGCGAGATAGTGGCGCTTAGGAACGCTGGGAATTTGGTGCAATATATACAGACACAATTACTAGTGAGACGTTGACAATAAACTTGGCAGGGTATTCATTCGAAGAGGTGATTAATTTTCATGATATACGTCTCTCTTGCTTTATGTCTTTTGGAAAAAATATGGACTATTTTTGATTTCGAAAATACGTCTATTGTTGATGTGTCACATGTTTCGGACCACTACATGGTAACTTGTTCTCAGCCCGCATTACACACTTATCGCGACTTTAAAACCATTGGCAAAAATAACTTCTTGATTGACTTTCCAGATAATAACAAAATATTGATTTTTCTCCTATATTTCTTCTTGATAACATTCATTTTAAAGTTAAAATAATGAATGAAATTCTACTTGCGATTTTTGCTGTTCATGCTCCAATGAGAACTGTGAGAATAAGCAGGCCTCATGCCCCGTTGATTACTGAGGTTATTAAAAAAATTATGTCGCTTAGAGATGAATCATTTAGTAGATATAAGCGCACAAGACGCACAGAATACTGGAACTACTACAAAGTCTTAAAAAATGAAACTGAATATGTCATTATTGATTGAAAGTTTGATTTTGTGGAGGAAATCCGATGCTTGACATGATTTTTTGGGTTTATAACCTTCCACAATCTGAAAATGAAAAAATGTTAATCCGAAGAGATCTGTACAAGTGTAGAAGGGCAAATTAATTAACTTGCCCGATAAGTTACTGCGTTCACAAGACTACTGTCTTGAAAGAAATACATTTTTGCCAGTAACGTACCCTACACTGAATTTGCCTATCTGAAAAAATGAGATCGAATTAACAAAGAATACTTCTCTTTTTTTTTGAAAATTGTTGACGTTTCGGAGGCTGTATCTGCCTTCGTTATCAAAACTTGCTGGAAAGACGCTGAAAAAACTGTCGATGTTGTTTGTTGGATGTGTATGGGGATGTCGCATGTCTGTGTGTTGTGTTGTTCGATTGTAAATTGTATTACTATTTTCAATTTCATTAATGGTTTTTTTTCCACGAAAAATTTTGGATAAGCATTTTTCCTGAGAACGGACTTTATAAAATTCAATTCTTCTTTAAAATTTTGTGTTGAATTGCAAACCACTTGTGCCCTGTTGTAAAGACATTTGACAATTCCCCTTTTCACGCTGGTGTGGTGATTTGAGTTATAATGGAGATATCTATTGGTATGTGTTTTCTTTCTATAAACAGTTGTGTTGACTCGAGATGTTGATTTGTTTATCAAAACATCTAAGAATGGAAATTCATCATCTTTTTCTGTTTCTAATGTAAATGTTATCGTTGGTTCTTGTTTATTAATTTAATCTAAGAACACTTTCAAGTCATCTCTACTCTGATTCCAAACAGCAAACACATCATCAACATACCTCGACCATACTCTGTGTCCATTCTGGTACGTTTCAAAGAAAAATTCTTCATAATATTCTATGAATATATTATTCAAAATGGGTGATAATGGAGAACCCATTGCCATACCAAATTCTTGTTGATGAAATTCATCTTTGAATTGGAAATATGTTATTTCAGTACAGAGTTTTATGAGTTCAATAATAGAATCAACATTCAATTTTGTTCTAGTATTCAATGATATGTCGCTTTCTAATTCAGCTTTGACAATTTCTAGAGTTTTTCTTATGAATTACAAATTAATGATACAGATATTCTGGTTAGTTTTAATGTTGAAAGCTTGTTCACAAATGTGCCAATTAAAAAAACTCTAGAAATTCCAATTTGAAGATGAATTTTATCAACAAGAATTTGGTATGGCAATCGGTTCTCCATTATCACCCATTTTGAGTAATATATTCATGGAATATTTTGAAGGATTTTTCGTTGAAAATGGACCCATAGTATGGTGGAGGTATGTTGATGATGTGTATGCTGTTTGGAATCAGAATAGAGATTACTTGAAATTGTTCTTAGATTACATTAATAAACAAGAACCAACGATAACATTCACAATAGAAACAGAAAAAGATGATGAACTTCCTTTCTTAGATGTTTTGATAAAAAAATCAACATCTCGAGTCAACACAATTGTTTATAGAAAGAAAACACATACCAATAGATATCTCCATTATAACTCAAATCACCAAATTAGCGTGAAAAAGGGAATTGCCAAAAAATGTCTTTACAACAGGACACAAGTGGTTTGCAATTCAACACAAAATTTTAAAGAAGAATTGAATTTTATAAAGTCCGTTCTCAGGAAAAATGCTTATCCAAATGAATTCGTGGAAAAAAACATTAATGAAATTGACAATAGTAATACAATTTACAATCGAACAACACAGCACACAGACTTGCGACATCCCCATACACATCCAACAAACAACATTATACCTTGTGTCCCTGGACTGTCTGAAAAGATAAAACGGATTGGCCATAGGTATGATGTAAGAACAACATTTAAAACAACCAATACATTGAGATCAATACTTACACATACAAAACCCAAAAACGATGGTGAATGTTCAAAAAATTGTGTTTACAACATACCTTGTTCGTGTGGTAAGAGTTATATAGGTGAAACATCAAGACCATTGATTGTGCGCCAGGAAGAACATACAAGTTACATCAGAAATCGAAAAATAACGGGTTCGAAAATATCCGAACATATTCTAACATCTGATGGCGATCATATGATGGAATGGAATAATACCAACATTTTATTGAGAGAATCAAATCAAGAAAAAAAGAAAGTTAAAGGAAACTGCCCACATTCTTTTATCGAACAATGTGTACGCTAATTTCGATTATAACGCTTTGTATAAACTTTTCGGAGTCATTGTAGAGTGACAGGATCTGGGCTGCGAGGAAACAAGTATAAAAAAAGAAGAATAATTTTTGACAACAAAAAAAAACTCAACTTTTGACGTTTCTTTTCAAATATATTGTAATTTTCTTTCTAAATAAAGCGAAGCAGTAAAATCCAAAACGAATCTACAGAAATGGACCGGACCTGGTTACCTCTCCTCAGAGATGAAATAAGGATTAATGGAATGGTGATTGATTGATACCGAACACCCTATGAATCAAGATACCAAATGTCAATCAAAAGATTGTATGACAGATTTCATTTGACTCTGTCAAAGAAAGATCTTATTTCCAAAACCGCAATTCAAATTCAGTTTTTTCAGCATCTTTCCAGCAAGTTTTGATAACGGAGGCAGATACAGCCTCCGAAACGTCAACAATTTTCAAAAAAATTAAGAAAAGTATTCTTGGTTGATCATTTGATCTCATTTTTTTCAGATAGTCAAATTCAGTGAAGGGTACGTCTTGTGAACGCAGTAACTTATCGGGCAAATTAATCAATTTGCCCTTCTACACTTATACAGATTCCTTTGGATTAACATTTTTCCATTTTCAGATTGTGGAAGGTTGAAAACCTCCACAAAATCAAACTTTCAATCAATATTATTCATGGTGTTGGATCAATAAAATGCATTTCGTTCATTTAACAATAATAACAACAAATATCAACAAAATAATTTATTTATTTTGTCACATGAATCCAGTTATTTTGTCCACTGAATCACTTGCATATTAGAAACAAATTCCATATTTTGTTAACACAACAATTCCATTATCTTGCATGATCAATGTTTTTATTTGAACAGAAATACATATATTGTTGTTTCAACATCATGCTCTATGTTGAATGTACAAAGCAAAGCTCTGAGTGATCTCTATACCCGGAGTGCTTCTTCTACCTCTCGCAAGGTGGCGCGGCCTAGAACCCGTTCCATCGCGTAGGACCAGAGTACGTAAATAACCAGTCTGAGTGATGTTAATTGTAATGATCCGGAATAGGAACAAATGGCAACAGAGTCATCTTCACTTAGATTTGAAGATATCGATTCCATATTTCAACTAGAAATTGTAAAATTTCATCAAAACAATTTGTTAGATGAAAAAAAAACGTGTCAATAAAATGATGACGTTATATTGATACAAAGAAGTTTTTTGTTGAATCCGCATAACAATTTTATCAATTCGACAATTTTAATGTTATTGAAACTATAAATTTTGTGTAATACTTCAACTAAATTTATAACTGAAATTTTTGTAATGTCTATTCAATTCGTAACTAAGTCATTCCAACAAATAAACTGAGTTTATAACAACAGATATTTTCATTTTATATTTTTGTAACAAAATATGTTTTATTCTTTCAACCAATCACTATGTTAGCGTCGACATAATAGTTCTTTACGTAAACAAAATATATAATTGGAAAAAAAAAAAAAAGTTGTTATAACAAATTATTTTGTCGTGGATATATGACCCTCAGGTTTTGTTAAATCCATGCAATTTTTGTTAATTGAAACCATTTTTTTTCTGCGTGTACACAGACAGGCAAGCCACAAAAAATAGCCATATGTAATTTTGGGTTTTATAATGGCGGTGTACAGACGGAAGAAGTTGAATTGTAATTCTGGGTCTTATAATGGCGGTGTACAGACGGAAGAAGTTGAATCGAAGATATGTTCAAGATAATTCAGCGAATAGAATCCAGTGAAGTATGCAGGCTAATTATTTATCTGTATCAATTGATGAGCTGTAAATAAAGAATGATTTTCGGTCAGGTGTTGCTGTAGCCACAAACTATATTTTCTGTATTTTTTTTGTTACTAATTACGTCAACAAATATTTTTCAAGGTATGGAAATTTTGATACCAAAGGATCTGCGGAAGCTGATGTTTATGCCAGAGAGAAGAACCTTGAGGAGAAATTCAAAGATGGGAAATACGGCGCCAAAGGGGATAGCGACAAAGGCCATTTTCTAGATGAAGCAAGTGGCTTCAAAGGATCTGAAGCAGAGGGGAAATTTTACAAAAATGGAGCTGCCTTCGCCAATCGCGCTGGAAAATCGCTTTCAGCTGTTGGAGGATTCAGCGAAGGCAATGAAGCCGAAAAGTTTGGTGAATTTGCTGACGAAAAGTAACTGTGTTGTGGACACTATCTATTTAATTCGTTTTTAAAGTTTTTGTTGTGAGGTATTATCTATTATATATCAATATTTATTAAATATGTTTCTAGTTGTGGATTCTTTCATTCCGAAACTTTTACTTTCATGGCAACTACTGAACGAACCAAGTCAAGAAATCAAGAAAAAAACGACATGATTATTTTATCTAATAAAAACTCTCTCCAAAGAATATATTCGACAACTCAACTTTATGACATTTGGCAAATAATAATAATAATAGCCGTCCTCTACCCTCACAGGCTATGCCTTTGGGTACACTCTACGAGTGTTTATGAGGGAGTATTATTATTATTATTATTTGATGCAACGGCTAAAAAATAATGAAACAGGTATCCAGTGTTGCAAAGAGACTTTGAGGACGTCTCTTTTACGAAACGGATTTCAATTTAGAAAACTCAGTAGTGGCAGAAATATCATAATGGAATTTGCGCGCCTCAAGAAATGGAGATTTGAATATTTATTGGCTATAAACGAGTTTAGAGAATGTGGTAGAACGATAGTTTATTTGGATGAAACTTGGTTCGATACACACGATATTCAAAAAAAAAAATTGGGTAGACTCATCTGACTTGTGCCAAACTAATGCGCCGTCTGATAAAGGAAAACGCATTACGACAATTCATGCAGGAACCGAAAGTGGTTTCATACCAAATGCGTTGTCTTTATCGGCAAAGAATATTAAGGACTCTTTAGTCGATTATCATGATGGTACTACAGCCGAATTATTTGAAGACTGGTTCCAAAATAAACTCATACCACCCAACAGTATTATCGTCATGGATAATGCTAGCTACCATAGTCGAAAGCACCATGGTTAAAAGACACCAAAGCCACTATACAAGAATATATGTTAAATCATTGTTTTGTTTTGTTTTGTTTTTTCCGTTAACCAGCGTTACGAACGGCAGCCCTCAAAAGTCGAAACTTGTGCGAGCCAAGGATTAACGAGGTCTTGCCTTTTAACGTGCGATTCCTAGCACTTTCTCGGGCCATGAAAATCTGAAGTCGCTAAGGACAGAAACAGAAACTGCAAACATTCCTGACAGCAGCTGGGCCAACTGTGTTTTTCATATTAAAAAGGTGGAAAAATCATATATGGATACATTTGGGTGACGACAGTGAGAGTGAAACTGATCTTAGTGAGTAATTTTGTAAGTGTGTGTATATTAAATTTAATTCTTAACAACTCAAAATTATAAATTTTCTGAACTCTGATCGCATTCATTATCGTGATGTTTATAAATGTTTGTGTGTTATAAATGATAATATATTATAATATATTATATTTGAAGATAGATAATTCTCAATTATAATCAAGCGATTTTTCTTAACCCAATATTATTATACCTATTTATTTAAATACAAAAAAAAAATTGAATGGTTAGGGCAGGTACAACTCTGCGTAATATGGACGGCCTGACCGCCTGCTGATATCTCAAGTGGTTGGTAATTAATGGCCTTCTTATAATTCTGGTTATACTTTACGTAAAACAAGAGGACGATATTGTTGTCACCCTCCGATTTTTCACAGGTATCGATGGTTATTGCATTTTCTAAATAAATAACAATTATTACTCGTGATGCATGAAATTTCTTGAAAATCACAAAATAAAATCGCCGACGCAGTAAAAGGACTTCGCAGTATCTAACACAACCCATCGCATCTAAAAAATCCATTAAACGTAACTAACACTTATGTTTACTGACACCAATCTCGTCTTAGTCGATTCGAACACGCGAGATTTCCCAAGAGCCAGCAAACTTTTCCTGGAAGTTGGAAGCTAAGTATGGCAAATCCATATGAAATGAACTTTGTCAAATATTTACTCACTATAGAATTACACGAGACAAGATTCCATACAGTACATTACCTACAAGGGTTCATACAACAATAGGGTGAAAGTAAACTGGCTTATGATTAGGTTGTGATTTAATAAGAAATTGGTAACAGGATCTCAGTTGAGGGAGTGACGGTTAAAAAGAACGCAAACTAGGGGGAGTTTCAACTTAATTGTAGGTTTATATTTTTCCTTCACTATGAGTTGAAACACGCTTAAGAGGGCGTGAGCGCGAACACATTTGTGAAGCTTTTTAGGGTGAAAGAGTCGATTGATAACTCAAAAACGGTTCGTCTTATCGTACGAGCTGTAATTGAATTTTCAATCCACTTTTTCATTAAAAAAAAATCTCAAAAATGTCCCAAAAATGCAGTTACTTTGAAGCAATTTTTTGGGTTTTTAAAAAAATAATTTCAAAAAACATTACAGCACGTACATAGATCAACGTTTTACCTTTCATTTGATACCAAATTCATTTCTATTGGACAAAAATTGCTTCAAATTTTAATGGAAGAAAAATCTTACTGTACCTACCTCGACTATCTATGAAAAGCATCGTGAGGTGCTGCCGCAGATATATAGGTACATAGATTCATAGGTCCTCTAGAAGCCTGTCCTTGTTTGAAATCGATGCGATGAACCGTTTTTGAATTATCGACTCTTTTACCCTAAAAAACGCCACAAATGCGATCGCGCTCATTGCCTCTTACGGCAGAATAAAGAATCAACCATGTAGTAAGTACATTTATTTCTTGAAAATTTATTACATATAACAAACTGAACATGTTATGGGGAAAGGTGTTTTTCTCCAAATGACATTAAAAGCGGCCTTTTAATGACACTTGGCAGGCTTAGAAGTTGTACTTTTAATGCCTAGGCAGAAAAAGTCCACTTTTACTGCCTAGGCAGAAAAAGTTCGTTGCTAGGCAACCTTCCAAGTAATAATTTAAATCAAACTGGTTATTAAAATTGACAATGACATTAAGAAAACTCAAAATGATGCTGATGATAATAAACTGGTTTTATTGCATTAAAACTACAAACTACAACACGAAATTTTTATTTATTAGATATATTTATGGTGAATTGTGAACAATTATTTAATACAATTGAACTCTGTCCACTTCCCTCCTTTCCAGTAAAATTAACAAATTTAGTATCAACACTTGATACTCCGGAAACGCCCGAAAATATTTTATTGCCGATGTTCGACTTATTGGCTAGCGAGTGCTCAATATAGCCCTCCGCGACAACGGAAGACTTCCATCCTCCATGTTGCTTCAACATTGTTATGTCCCCACCAGAATGCACCAGCAACGTGGCCGAAGTTCTGCGAAAGCAGTGCCCGGTATACTCTTTCGCATGGGATAGTCCCAGAAAAGTAGCAATTTCTTCTGGCATTTTACCGAATTTGTGAATGCCAATGAATTGATGTGCTTTACCGTTCGCATACTTATAGAAGACACGCCGATTATTTAAATTCGAGGGTCTGGAGGCTGCATATTTTCTGTAAACGCTTAAATATTCCGTTACTACAAAAGATCTTTTGGTCTTAGTATTTGGTAGCATAATTAGCAATTTGTCGCCCATATCATTTATATCATCTGTTTTCATTTGCAAAAGCTCATCACATCTACAAGCCCCAGCGACTGCAACAATAAGTACAACCTAAAATATAAATTGAAAATTAGTTCTTTAATCCATAATAGATCATTTTCAATATATTCCTACCTTCGTACACAAATACAGTTCATCTGGGGCATCTGATAAAAATTTCTCGATTTCTTCTCTTTGAAAAACTCGGTATTTTTTGCATGGAAGCCGTCTGACTGGCGTTTCAAAAAAGCCCGCAACTTCAGGTATTTTGCCAAATCAATGTAATTTTTTATGTTCAGGGTAGCTTTCAACATCGAATAGGTAGACCATAACGTTGAAGGCTTCATTAAAAAATAGACAATCAGCACATTTTCAGAGAAAAATCCTATATTTTTCTTCTGTCTATATTCCATGAATCTGCTGTATGTGAGTTCATATACCGGTAAAAGGTTAAATTCCACATCTCGCGCCTGGTCTCTTATCTCAGGTGATGTTAATTGCATCAATGCATCCTCACTTTGCAGTAAATCCATTTCTAACATGACAACTTTTTAAAATTGACAATGACAAAGTAAACAGTAAACAAACAAATTCAACAAACGTCATCAGCGGTAAACATAGTAACGCAGGGCCCAGTTACCTTTGATGAAATAATTCAGTTATTTGGATATTGATAATGAAACGCAATTTAAATATGAAAAAGTCGATTTTGCGTGGAATTGAAACAAATTTGAAGAAAAAATTATGTTTCACACGGCAGAAAAGCAGATTTAATGCCATGGCTGGTTTCATAGCCTCGCTACGCTTGGCTATGAAACACCAGCCGCGGCATTAAATCTTTTGCTTTTATGCCTAGTAAAACAAATAACTATTTAGTTGTGGAGTGAGTTGGAGGTAGTGTTGCCGTCTAGACTTATACATTCTAGACTCTTGTCTTGTCTTATCTAGAATATCAAGACAAGACCATCAATATGTCTTATCTAGATTATCTAGACAAGACAAGACTTTTCATTTTCCATACAAGACTTTTATTCAAAACTCTTGATTAATTTCAAATCTATATTAGAAAAAATACAAAAAAAAACTTACCAACGTTTAATATGTTTTAAATTCAAGTGCGTTAAAGAAACAATTTGAATTTCAAACAGAAACATATTTTTCAAAACTTTCATGAAGCTGACAGGTAGCCCATGAATTGATACTGTTCCAGACCTGAAATTTGATAAAGACTTCTCGAATTGTTCGAGATCGTTCCATGAATTAGATGGAAAAACCTAGAAGCACTAACTTTTGTTCTGGATCAATCGTCGAACATTCTATTTGTGTTCTATTGATTTCTTAAGTTTTCTAGAACTTCATTTGTATATAAAAGCAATGCATTTGTGAGATGAAGTAAGTTAGTTAGAAAGTTACCTTGAGTTACCTTGGATACAAGTATTTTGACAGTGACTTGTATTACAGTGTTGTCAAGTAAAGTATGATTAATAAAGGCGAGTTCATACCAGAGTACACTTATTTTTGAACCCGAAGACGCAACAATACATAGTAGTGACCTGGATGAATCGGAATTAAGCCTATTCCTGTTTCCGAATGGTAAGCGAGGCTCTGGAACATAAGCGTTCTGCTGGAACAGATGTAGCAGGATTACTTAGCAAATCGCGTGCCATTTTGGCTAATATAGGATAAGCAAACTGATGCTTGCGCCACCAAACAAGAATATCTTCTTCTCTTGGAGTACGTTTACTTGAAAGGTACTCATCAATTTCTTTTCTCCAGAGATTTGGGTTGTCAATAAGATTGTCTGTAGAAGAGGAAGACCTTTCAAATAAAAAATTGAAGTCAAAAGGACTATTATCTTTAGAGTCAGTTGTTAAATTCTTGGATTACTTCGTCAGCTTCAGCTTGATCTGCTTGATTAGGAGGTGGAACATAATAATTTTGTTTGTACAACTCCTCGAATTTTGTTGGAACAGAGCCATCTCGCAAATCACGTCCCCATTGGGTCGTACACCCATTTTGTCTTCGCATAGTGCTTGAGAATTTTGTCGTTAGCAGCTTGCAGAGCTAAAATTATAGCTTCGTCTACTTCAGTTCTATCAAGTTTTTGATCTAGATGATGTGCGTCCTCTTCTAGTTTGTCGAATGCATTGTTGAGGCTCATCACTACCATTGGTAGTGTAACGTATTTTTCTTCACCAAGAAGAGTAGACAAGGATTTGAAACTATGAAGATGACCACATATCTGTTCCCACTCATTGTCATTTACGCGTAAAAATTTCAGTTTGGCGTTGTTGCTCAAAGAGCGTTGATGGGATGTCGCATTTTGAATGATACTTTATCATGTCAAACGTAGAATTCCATCTTGTAGGCACGTCAATGTAAGCGTTAACATTTTGACATTAGTTAGCTTGCAACAGGTTTTTAATTTAAGCTGCCATTGCTCCGACGCCTTTATTTTTTTGCATGATGCTCGAACTTTCAAAATAGCGGAAATGTCAACTTTGGTATTTTCTTTTTCATCACATTTTTCCGTTTCGATTTCCATTTCTTCTTATCTAGAGTCTTGAATAATAATCTAGAGTAGATAAACTCTTGTCTTGTCTTGTCTAGACGGCAACACTAGTTGGAGGAATTTTGTGAAATCTATGGTAGATTCATTCAGTCTGATCTAACCAGAACGAACTAACATTTGAGTGCGTGGAAATTGAATTGGCGTTACGAATTGTACCGTTATGAATAGTTGTAGTTATGATGTTAAGAAGTGTTGCCGTTACGAATTGACGGCGTTACGAGTTGTCCGTTACCGTTTGTGAGATTACGAACTGTCGCGTTACGATATGTCTTGTCACCATAATTCGAAATGAGGTATCACTTAACCACCTTTTCTGGGGGGGTTGGCTGCCACTCTGAGGGGGTGAAGAAGGGGCAATTTTTTTACAGAGTGTGTTTTTAAGAACATGAATCGACGTAATTCAGGGTTTTTCTTGAAAATGATTAATAACGTAGAAAATGAATTCAGCCGTTAGGGTTGGATGGAAGAGCAGTTACCAATGTCCTCCAATAAAACTTTCATTGTGTTTTTAGTTATCACTGTTGGTGATATGATTATGATATTGTTTTTGCGTCGACTCTCGAGAGATCTCGGCTCACAACGTCTTTTCGAATTCAAATACCTATCAAATTTAATGAATTAAGGTTAGGTAAGGTAAGTTTAGTAGGGTGGGTTAGGTAGGGTAGGTTAGGTAGGTTAGGTTAGGTAGGGTATGTTGGGTAAGGTAGGGTAGGTTAGGTAGGGTAGGTTAGGTAGGGTAGGTTAGGTAGGGTAGGTTAGGTAGGGTAGGTTAGGTAGGGTAGGTTAGGTAGGGTAGGTTAGGTAGGGTAGGTTAGGTAGGGTAGGTTAGGTAGGGTAGGTTAGGTAGGGTAGGTTAGGTAGGGTAGGTTAGGTAGGGTAGGTTAGGTAGGGTAGGTTAGGTAGGGTAGGTTAGGTAGGGTAGGTTAGGTAGGGTAGGTTAGGTAGGGTAGGTTAGGTAGGGTAGGTTAGGTAGGGTAGGTTAGGTAGGGTAGGTTAGGTAGGGTAGGTTAGGTAGGGTAGGTTAGGTAGGGTAGGTAAGGTAGGGTAGGTTAGGTAGGGTAGGTTAGGTAGGGTATGTTAGGTAGGGTAGGTTAGGTAGGGTAGGTTAGGTAGGGTAGGTTAGGTAGGGTAGGTTAGGTAGGGTAGGTTAGGTAGGGTAGGTTAGGTAGGGTAGGTTAGGTAGGGTAGGTTAGGTAGGGTAGGTTAGGTAGGGTAGGTTAGGTAGTGTAAGTTAGGTAGGGTAAGGTAGGTTAGGTTAGGTAGGGTAGGTTAGGTAGGTTAGGTTAGGTAGGGTAGGTTGGGTAGGGTAGGTTAGGTAGGGTAGGTTAGGTAGGGTAGGTTAGGTAGGGTAGGGTAGGTTAGGTAGGGTAGGTTAGGTAGGGAAGGTTAGGTAGGGTACGTTAGGTAGGGTAGGTTAGGTAGGGTAGGTTAGGTAGGGTAGGTTAGGTAGGGTAGGTTAGGTAGGGTAGGTTAGGTAGGGTAGGTTAGGTAGGGTATGTTAGGTAGGGTAGGTTAGGTAGGTTAGGTAGGGTAGGTTAGGTAGGTTAGGTAGGTTAGGTAGGGTAGGGTAGGTTAGGTAGGGTAGGTTAGGTAGGGTAGGTTAGGTAGGGTAGGGTAGGTAGGTTAGGTTAGGTAGGGTAGGTTAGGTAGGGTAGGTTAGGTAAGGTAGGTTAGGTAGGGTAGGGTAGGTAAGGTAGGGTAGGTTAAGTAGGGTAGGTTAGTTGGGTGGGTTAGGTTGTTTTCCCTTCTTTTGCCTTGAAAGATTGGATCTGTGTGTAGTTAGGTCGGTACGTAATAAGGGCGAGCGAAGTGAGCCTAACCTAACCTAACCAAAAACGTAATCGAGATCCGACGAAAACCGAATCATAAAAGTAACAACTTGATGAATAAAAAATATCAGTCATTCAATATTAATCACAATTTGTTGAAGTTTTCAAGTGTGAATTTTTCAAAAAGTGGCGTTTTTCTGCAAAAAAGTACTGAAAACTAGTGAGTAAGGGCATGTGTGGTGTTTTGGTTAAAAAATGGGCATATTTTGTGAATTTTTAATATCAGTAATTCGATCTGTCAAATGGTGGAAATCCACAACAAAATGGGATCTTCGAAAATAGTCGTGATCGCTAAAAATTTCATTTGGATTTTTGTATAGGAGACTGAAATAGGTAAGTTGCAAAAACTTTTTTTGAAAATTCGATGGCTCTCTAACCGAATATTTACCATTATTATTATTATCATATATGTGGTCCTTACTGTATAAAAATAATACAAACAGATTTTTAGCTATTTTACTTATATTCATAACAAATATTCGGTATGGATTTCTCTAAAAGTTCCATAAAAATGGGTGTTCAATTCTATTATATTCGAAACAGAAGTTTATTTGATAAATACACCGAAATGAAATATTATATACAAGTAATAAAATTATCCATCAAGAATTTTTCAAGCATGCACGTATCCAACAGACACAATTAATCTACCCTTCTACTTACGTATCTTTGGATCAAGTCGACCTTCACCCAGCTTTTACAGATGAATGGACAACAAGCGAACCGAAACACCAGCAAACGAGATGAATAATAATACGAAAACTCCCGTGTGCGCGAAAGAAAATAGTCAGACGGCACGACACCTCCGTTCGTGCCCACGATTTTCGACAAACTCGCGCCAAAGCTTTTCCTCGATTCTACAGCATGCTTTCCACCCTCTCCTGTCAGACGGGGTTGCCAAGTATTGGCGGATTCAGAATCAAGTTTTCCTTATAAGTCGAGATCATGTCCAACTAGAGGATAATATTTAACGGTAATTATGAATCTTTTGTAATTTTTATTATTTTTTCTACGTTCATGCAAAAAACAAAACTGTATTGAACTATATTTGGTGGAAAAATTGTCTCTTTATTGCACTGAGTGCAATAATTGCAGTCATCTGTCATTCTACTATAGCGTTCTGTCATCATGACTGACATAAACTTTCAAATCGACGCCAAATTTAGCCCATTTTCTGTGAGATTGTATTACGTTATAAATAGTTGCATAGTTGCATGTTATCATATTCATTATATAATGGACTATGAAATTACTAGAAAATGCAATTTGTTAAAAATACAATTATTTCCTTCGAATATCATCTGAATTACACAAAATGTTTTTGAATTACTTTTAGCAGATAGATTTAAACAAACAATGTCTTCCTTACAGTTTAGTGCCACCTAAATGAAACATTTTCTGGTTTTTGCATGAACGTAGAAAAAATATTGTATGAAACTCGTGCAAAAAGAGTTTATTGCACTCGACATGTTGTCCAACTCGGCCTGATGGCCTCGTTGGATAATTTCACGTCAAGTGCAATAAACACCTACTTTTTGCACTTGTTGCATAAATAACTATTTTTTTCTTCACGCTTAGAGTGATAAAAAAACTTGAAACCCTTGTTCATTTACAGGTCATCACATGGAAATATGCCCATTTTATGCGCTTTATCGATCAAGGATTGTACAACACTTTTTCATTTCTACATCGCGAGCTGTATTGTAATGATCATTTTAGTACAGGATATTTCATTTCCCACGACTTTCATGAACTACTAGACCATTTTTATTATCATGAATAATATAAGATCGAATCAAGTTTGTTAATGTTCTAATAATTTGACATTTTACATCAGTATTTACAAAATTCGTTAAAAAAAAACTAATCAAAAATGAGCAGTAATCTCACTATTACTGCTTTGACATTGACACCGCTTATTTCAATATAAAGATGGATGACAATCGAATTCTATATTTTCGAAAAGTTGGCACGAAGTTTCCACAGCAGTTAATTTCATCAAATTATTATGTGAGCTCGTAGCAGCGGGTGAAGAGTAAGAGAACGTTCAGGTTTTGGATAGTGGGGAGAGGGTTCAAATCCCATATAACCCACATTTTTTTTCTATTTTGAAATCGACTAGTGTTCGATTTTCATTATAATTTGCAATATTTGTATCTTCAATTCCTTTTTTAGGTTGCATATATTATGGGAATCATGACGGCAGGAAAGTTTATGATAAAAAGTGTGTGTTATTAAAAACATTACAGATTTGTTTATGATTCAGATGGTCGTAGAAAAAGTATAGTGTACAATTTGCATGAAATGGGGAATTTGTGACATTTCATGCTCATTGTAATATATACTATTCTGAAATGATAAATCAATATGAAGTCGACATCCGCAGTTGCTGAATCCTGTGGAGTATGTTCGAAAAGTGTCCAAAGTCCTAAAAAGAGAAAAGTTACATCCCTATAAAATGAAAATCATGCATGCTCTCACGGAATAATCCAGACCGGAGGGTTTAATTTTGTGAGTGTTTAACAAGTACAATTGAGAGAAAACGATGCTTCCTAAAACCTAATAGTACAGTAACCACAGACACAAGTGAAGAATGAATCGTAGCACTTTGAAACTTGGTACATGATTTTTTGATACAAAATTGTTTACCAAAAAATCTGGGGTGGAACCCATAAAAATTTTTATTTGAAAAAATTATAATTTTTTTTGTTGTTGTTTCGGAAAGTATAAGATTCATAAAGAAACAATTTCAACAAGGTGAAAGATAATTCAATTCTCCACAAGAAATATACTTAGCATTTCTCGATATCAAATTTCAGGCTCTCATTAACCCGCCACAGCTATTTCGGGCAACGCCGAAAATTAGATTTTAGTAGAAGGAAAAGATAAAGTGTATATCGTTCCTGAAGACTTCTATTTCCTTATGTATAATATAACTACTGAGTATCTGAGTACCTAAAATGTGTTTTGTCCCACTTCACATAACCCTTTTACGATATTTACGGAGGATCCGAAAGTCATGGATATTTTAGTTGATATGGAATAATTATACTGAAGCAGGAATCAGTACCCTCTTTAGAACATATTTGCAACGATTTAAGACTAGTCTCACTTATACATGCCAAAAAAAAACTGGGTTTTACTCCTTCCTTAGTTTTTAATTTACCCATAATCCTACCTAAAAATGAAGTATGTGATTTCAAGCTTGAGATTTGCACTTCACAACAGTGTTTTTAAACATACACGCAGGATATGAATAAGCGATTATTTTCAACGTTCACTGAAGAGAATGTCGGTTTTGTCGGTAAGTCGGCAGGAGTAAAACAAAGTGTTTTTTTGGCATGTATAAGTGGGACCTGTCAAACTACTTCAAATTGTTGCATATAGTCCAAAAAGGGTATGGGTTGCTGCTTTAGTATAATAATTCCATATTTACTGAATTATTCATGATTTTCGGAACATCCGCAAACATCTCCGTGAAGTGCGACAAAACACATTTTAGGTACACAAATACTCGCATATTATATTTGCATGAGAAGATAGGAGTCTTCAGAAACGATATGAACTTTTCCTTTTCCTTCTCCAATCATTTTTAGCAGACTTATGACCAATCAAATATTCGACTCCGCCAGAAATTTCAGCGCCAGGTCAGCGTGAACCTGAAATTTGATGTCGGTGTTCAATCACGTTTTCTGAGAAAATGAGCGCATTTGATAAGAAATTACTTGGAATAATTTCTGTGGAAAATTGAATTGTTTTTCACCTTGTTGAGTTGTTTTTCCAATAAATCATATACTTTCCAGATACCAAAAAATTATCTTTTTGGCCCCACCATACGAATACTCAAAATCTACAAGTTGCCAGTTCTACCCTCTTTCACAATAAAACTAAAACTATGGAGTCATAAATATAGAAAACCAACCAAAAAAATTCTGGGCATAGAACAAGAGATTGCCGAGACACTAGAGGTGTTTCAATTGTTGTCTTTATTTTCTTGAGTTTTTCAAATGGTTCATAATAGTCCGGTGGCAGAGAGAGTTTTCGTAGCCGATGAAACGCGACGGGATCACCCAAGTTATTCGTATGTACTTTGACCCGCTGAATCCGAATTTCGAGGGTGATAGCCGTGAAAGCATCCGGAAAATTGTCGGACAATTTTGACAATATGACGTCATAATATTCTGCATAAAATTCTCTACAAAAAAATGTTTCACAAGTTTTTCTCTTAAATGCACCGTTTTTTGAGTGAAACGTGCTCGAAATTCGAAAAAATGCGATTTTCTCAATTTTCTGTACTCTCTCATTCAGTCACATAATGATATTTTTAGGATCACCTTATTCCAAATTATTTATATATGTCTCGACTGTGAATAACAAAAGAGACATTCTTTAAAAAATCATTCGTATGGATTTTCCTGTACTGAATTTTCCGATACTTTTACCTTGCATGGAACCGGCATTTTTTTATTCGCGAAGCTCACATCTTGGACAAATTTTTCATAGTGCCAATCAAAACGGGTTCAGCATATATTTTGTCATGATCACAAAATTTTGCTTAAAAGTAAAATAGATTTCCAAGGAAAATCAAAAATATCCATTTTTCTTTAAAATGCACCGTTCTCGAGTAAAACATGCTCAAAAGTCGAAAAAATGCAGTTTTCTCAATATTTAGTGCTCTCATTCAGTCACATAAATGATATTTTCGGGATCACCTATTTGTCTCGACTATGAATAACGAAAGAGCCATTCCTGAAAAAAACAATAGTGTGGATTTCCCGGCACTGAATTTCCCGATACTTTCACCTTGCATAGAGCGGCATTTTTTTGTTTGCGAAGATCGTGGACGAATTTCTTATGGTGGTTCAGTACATATTTTGTCATGATTGCAAAGCATTTCAGTAGCGGAAAAACGGAAAATTTTGCTTAAAAGTACAATTTTCATAAAATTCGCTTTTTCGCTGAAAAAAAAATTATGCAAGTACAATTCAGTATCAATTCTGTACTTGGGAGGATCAAAATTTAAAACCTTTGCGGTTTGAGCATAGAGTTTTCTTCAATAAACCCGAAATCTAATGGGTTCAAAAAAAAATCCTGTTAGCGAAATTAAACTAAGGAAAGTGCATGACAGCGCAGCGCGAGATGTTTTGAACAAGTGAAAATAAGTCTAAACAAAAGAATTCGCGGTAGAAGCGCGCACTTTTTAAATTTTCAATTTTTTTTTATCGGGAAATTCAGTGCCGGGAAATCTACACGAAAGATTTTTTCAGGATGCCTCCTTTGTTATTCATAGTCAAGACATATATGAATAATTTGGGACAAGGTGATCCTGAAAATATCATTATGTGACTGAATGAATAAGATGAATAAGAGAGAGCACTAAAAATTGGGAGTCGCATTTTTTCGAATTTCGAGCACGTTTTTTTCGAAAATGGTGCATTTAAAAGAAACATTTGTTGAGCCCTTTTTTGTAGAGAATTTTATGGAAATATTATAGCGTCATTTGTTTTTGGAAAAAATGGATTTTTCCAAAGCAAAATTTTTCGTTTTTCCGCTACTGAAATGCTTTGTGATCATGACAAAATATATGCTGAACCCGTTTCAATTGACACTATAAGAAATTCGTCCAGGACGTGAGCTTTGCGAATAAAAAAATGCCGGTTCCATGCCAAGGTAAAAGTATCGGGAAATTCAGTGCCGGAAAATCCACACGAATGATTTTTTCAAGAATGTCTCTTTTGTTATTCATAGTCGAGAAATACATGAATAATTTGGGACAAGGTGATCCTGAAAATATCATTATGTGACTGAATCGCATTTTTTAGAATTTCGAGCAGTTTTACTCGAAAACGGTACATTTTGAAGAAAAACTTGTGAACACTTTTTTTGTAGAGAATTTTATGCAGAATATTATGACGTCGTATGTTTTTGGAAAAAATGTATTTTTTGATAACAATTTTCCGGATGCTTTCACGGCTTATCACCCTTGGAATTCGGATTCAGCGTGTCAAAATACATAAGAAAAACTTGGGTGATCCCGTCGCACTCCATCAACTACGAAAACCCTCCCTCCCACCGGACTATAAAAATTGTACATTGTATATGGGTGTAACATAAGTACGTTAAAATATTCAAGTGACGTATTCCTGAGACAATTTTAAGAAAAAAGTCTAAATAAACTTGTATCCGGATATGCTTCGTTTCGGACATACAGGGTCTTGATATTGAATTTTTTTGTACGCTTTTTAAAAATAACTTTTGTAATAATAAGTTATTTGCACGAAAATTGATACCCGGGGTTTTTTGGGGTGGGAAATCATAATTTCGCATCAATTTTCATGTAACATCTAGAGGGCGCTGCGTACTCTGTTATTATTTCTTTAAAATTGCCCTAACATTTTTGACAGTAAACTTTTGGTACTTTTCATGAGAAAATCTCAACAACGCTGGAGGTGATCTTTTTCGAGGTGTTTACAATTTTCTATATCGATGCATGTTACTAGCTCCTAGGGCGCTAAGTTAGGTTGCTTAGTAAAATTTCAACAATCTATATCTAGAACACGAATCATTTTCCGATAAACATTTTATAGGAAAAAAGTTGTTTATTTTGACGAGATCTACAACATACTTAGTTTTTGGAATGTTCTCAGCAACTTCACTTAGCGCCCTAGGAGCTAACTAACATGCATCAATATAGAAAATTGTAAATATCTCGTAAACGATCACCACCAGCATTGTTGAGAAAGTGTACCTTTTTTACTTGGAAAAGGTGTGGGAATAAGGTTTTTTCATCAAAAGTTTACTGTCAAAAATGTTAGGGAAATTTGAAGTGAATAATGACAGCGTACGCAGCGCCCTCTAGATGTTACATGAAAATTGATACGAAATTATGATTTCCCACGTCAAAAAAACCCTGGGTACAAAATTTTGTGCGAATAACTTATTTTTTGCAAAAGTTATTTTTAAAAAGCGTACAAAAAAATTCAATTTCAACACCCTTTTCAACACACAAGTTTAATTAGAATTTTTTCTTAAAATTGTCTCAGGCATACGTCACTTGAATATTTTAACGTACTTATGTTACACACTGTATGTATCTACATTATTTGCAGTTGAAGTATTTCGTCATCATCAGTCAAATGTAAAAGTAGAATAAAACACAAACATAGAGTAAAGTTTTATTTCAACTCAAAATTATCCTCAAATACGCCATGAATTTCTTCAATCATATTCGTCGTAGTCATACTCCTGCCGAACTTGGCGAAAGCCCTCGCATTGCACTCCCTGGTAAGCTTCGCAGCTGCGTAGCAAGCCACGTTCGCATCCTCACCCTTCATCACAGCCCAAGCGAAAAATGTCGACAAGGATCCGCCTAAAAGATCCCCCTGACCTCCGCATCTTCTTCCAGATCCGCCACCTTCCACATTTACAACGGTTCCGTTGCTTATTATTTCATCTGACGAGTCTTTGCAAAGCAGCGTAATGTTTCTTCCAAGATTCTTCAGAAAATTTGAGGAACGTTCCAGTTTCGTTCCATCGCCTACGGTTTGATCAATGAGTCTGTTTAATTCCATCACATTCGGAGTTAGAATGATTGGTGCAGGGTAGTTTTTGATTATTTCTGGTTTTTGCGATATCAGGAAGAGACCATCAGCATCTATTACCTGAAATATATAACATATATATTCATTCACGTTTTATCCAAAATTCTTATCAAAATCTTTATACATTTATTCTAATAGATATAAGTAAGTACTTTTTTCTGTTTTACTCCATATTTACTGTAAAAAAGCATATATAGTCCGGTGGCAGGGAGGGTTTTCGTAGCCGATGAAGCGCGACAGGATCACCCCAGTTATTCTTATGTATATTGACCCGCTAAATCGAGGGTGATAAGCCGTGAAAGCATCCGGAAAATTTTTATGGACGATTTTCCGAGGGAAATCGAAAAATCCATTTTTTCCGAAAACAAATGATGTCATAATATTTTGCATAAAATTCTTTACAAAAAAAGTATCTACAAGTTTTTCTTGAAAATGTACCGTTTTCCAGTAAAACGTGCTCGAAATTTCAGTGCTCTCTCATTCAGTCACATAATGATATTTTCAGGATCGCCTTTTCCCAAATTATTCATATATGTCTCGACTATGAATAACAGAAGAGACATGTTTGAAAAAGTAATTCGTGTGGATTTTCCGGCACTGAATTTCCCGATACTTTTACCTTGCATGGAACCGGCATTTTTTTATTCGCGAAGCTCACGCAGTGGACGAATTCCTTATAGTGATGATCACAAAGCATTTCAGTATCGGGAAAACGGAATATTTGACCTAAAAGTAAAAGAATTTTCCGAGGAAAATCGAAAAATCCATTTTTTCCAAAAACAAATGACTCTTCAATATACTTCATCAAATTCTGTACAAAAAAGGTCTCCGCAAATTTTTCTTTAAAATGTACTGTTTTCGAGTAAAATGTGCTCGAAATTCGAAAAAATGCGATTTTCTCAATTTTCTGTGCTCTCATTCAGTCACATAATGATATTTTCACACGAATCCACACGAATGACTTTTTCAAGAACGTCTCTTTTGTTATTCATAGTCGAGTCATATATGAATAATTTGGGACAAAGTTATCCTGAAAATATTATGTGACCGAATGAGAGGGCACAGAAAATTGAGAAAATCGCATTTTTTCGAATTTCGAGCACATTTTATCGAATTTCGAGCACATTTTACTCGAAAACGGTACATTTTAAAGAAAAATTTGTAGAGAATTTTATGAAGTATATTGAAGCGTTATTTGTTTTTGGAAAAAATGGATTTTTCGATTTTCCTCGGAAAATTCTTTTACTTTTAGGTCAAATATTCCGTTTTCCCGATACTGAAATGCTTTGTGATCATGAAAAAAATATGTGATGGACCTGTTTTGATCGACACTATAAGGAATTCGTCCACTACGTGAGCTTCGCGAATAAAAAATGCCGCTTCCATGCAAGGTAAAAGTATCGGGAAATTCAGTGCCGGAAAATCCACAAGAATGACTTTTACAAGAATGTCTCTTGTGTTATTTATAGTCGAGATATATATGAACAATTTGGGAAAAGGTGATCCTGAAAATATCATTATGTGACTGAATGAGAGAGCACTGAAAATTGAGAAAATCGCATTTTTTCGAATTTCGAGCACGTTTTACTGGAAAACGGTGCATTTTCAAGAAAAACTTGTAGATACCTTTTTTGTAGAGAATTTTATGCAAAATATCATAACATCATTTGTTTTTGAAAAAAATGGATTTTTCGATTTCTGTCGGAAAATCGTCGGCTACGAGAACCCTCCTTGCCACCGGACTAATATTTCACATATGATTTTATCTGTATTTCATATATTATGTTATATATTGATTTTTATTCATGAATCTACAATATTATCTATCTTAATAAAGAACTGATTCATTATCGGGGATTCGGTCAGTGAAAAGAAGTTTTCTCTTTTTTGCTACCCGAGCTTTCGCAAATGTATATTTGCTTTATCGAGGGCTACGATATAAATGTATGGACAATAAATGAATAAATTGAAAAATGTTATACATACTTTATCATCGCAGCAAAAATGTTAAGGCAATTTGAAATAAATAATGACAGCGTACGCAGCGCCCTCTAGATGTTACATGAAAAATAATACGAAATTATGATTTCCCACGTCAAAAAAAAACCCGGGTACCAAATTTGGTGCAATTAACTTAATTTTTGCAAAAGTTATTTTTAAAAAGCGTACAAAAAAATTCAATTTCAACGCCCTGTATGTCCGAAACGAAGCATTTCCGGACACAAGCTTATTTTAAATTTTTCCTTAAAATTGTCTCAGGAATACGACACTTGAATATTTTAACGAACTTAGGTTACACCCTGTATATCCGCACAAGATTATCAAGAAACCATCAATATCTCCATTTTGGATATTTTCCGAAACCTAAATAACTACGTAGAAAAATGAATACACAACAAAAAGGTCTCACCAGTGGCTTCTTCTTATCTCTACACCTCTCAATAACTTTCTCGATAACCGCAAAAGTGTTCTCGTGTCGACCCAGACCAGGACCGATGAGAATGACGTGTAACCTTTCCAACCATGGTTCTATTTTCTGAATCGCTTCTGAATCATCAAGAACTGGCAGTACAATCAATTCGGGGCTGTAAGATTTTATCACTGTCGCGGCTTCTTTGTTACAGAAGACGTATGACAAGTCTGCTCCTACCTTCAGGGCACTGATTGAAGAGAAATATGGAGCCCCTGTAAATAAATAGTTAATTAATATTGAAAGGGAACGAATGTCGCCGGTTTGATTTTGAATAATGAAAAGTGAAATACAGAAGTTCAGATTTTTTTGGAAGATCTTCAGAAAAAATCAGATTTTTATCACATTCGATATGAGGGTGTATATAACAAGCCTAGAGCCGGACCTAACCGCTTATTTTTCGAAAAAGTGGACCGGGTCCAATGATTATTTCTACTAAAAACTGACATAAAATGCGATATCGCAGGTCACGTTGATACATCGCTGTGATATATCTGTGATGTAACTGTGTTTGCTGGGTATACATTATAACTGAATGTACAATTTATACAACCCTCTTTATCATCCGAATACTTTCTCGTTCTAATTCGCGCATCTCATACGTTTATCGAAATTCCTTAATAGATTTGCCAAGCTGTATACATCCCTGTCTTGGACTCATCAAATCATTTTTGGCATTGCTGGTGAAATTAGTGTAGGTGGAAAATGTCGCTAACTATAGCTTAGAGTTTCTTGTTGTTAATCCAGTACGATTGGGTTTTGAGACAAGAATCGATTGTAGCACCAAATTTGGTGTGCTAGTAGTTGGAACCATGACAAACACGAAAAAAATTGTTTACCAAAATTCCAGGGGTGGAACATATTTTTTTTTCGATTATAAATATATAAATAGATTTTTGCTGTAATCTTGGAAAGTATATGATTTATCGGAAAAACAACTCAACAGGGTGAAAAATAATTAAATTTTCCACAAAAGTTAATCCTAGTAATTTCTTATGAAATGAGCTCGTTTTCTCAGAAAACGTGATTGAACGCCGACATCAAATTTGACATTCACCCTTACCCGCCGATGAAAGTTCTGGCGGAGCCGAATATTTGATTGGTCATAATTCTGCTGAAAATGATCGAAGAAGAAAAAGGAAAATTTAATATCGTTTCTGAAGACTCCTACCTTCTCATGCAAATATAATATTCGAGTATTTGAGTACCTAAAATTTGTTTTTGACATAATTTTTTGGGTTTATCACCTTCCACAATCTGAAAATGAAAAAATGTTTTAATCCAAAGAAATCTGTACAAGTGTAGAAGGGCAAATTAATTAATTTGCCCGATAAGTTACAGCGTTCACAAGACTGCTGTCTTGAAAGAAATTAATTTTTGTCAGTAACGTACCCTACAAAAAAAGAGAAGTATTCTTTGTTAATTCGATCTCATTTTTTCAGATAGGCAAATTCAGTGTAGGGTACGTTACTGACAAAAATTAATTTCTTTCAAGACAGCAGTCTTGTGAACGCAGTAACTTATTATTATATTATATATATATTATTAATTAATTTGCCCTTCTACACTTGTACAGATTTCTTTGGATTAAAAATTTTTTTCATTTTCAGATTGTGGAAGGTGATAAACCCAAAAAATTATGTCAAGAACTGGATTTCCTCCACAAAATCAAACTTTTAATCAATATTAAAATTTGTTTTTTCGCAATTCACGGAGATATTTGCGGATGATCCGAAAATCATGGATAATTTGGTAAATATGGAATTATTATACTGAAGCAGCAACCCATACCCTCTTTGGACTATATGCAACAATTTTAAAGTAATGTGACAGGTCCCACTTATACATACCAAAAAAAACTTTGTTTTACTCCTGCCTCAAGCTTAAAATCACATACTTAATTTTTTATTTAGGATGTGTATGAGCGATTATTTTAAACATTTACTGAAGAAATTGTCGGGATTATGGGTGAGTTGAAAACTGAGGCAAGAGTAAAACACAGTTTTTTCTTTGGCATGTATAAGTAAGATTTGTCTCACTAGTCTTAAATCGTTGCATAGGGTCCAAAGAGGGTATGATTTCTGCTTTAGTATAATTATTTTATATCAACCAAAATATACATGACTTTCGGATCCTCCGTAAATATCGTAGAAGGGTTATCTGAAGTGGGACAAAACACATTTTAGGTACTCAGATACTCGCATGTTATATTTGCATGAGGAAGTAGAAGTCTTTAGGGACGATATACACTTTATCTTTTCCTTCTACTATAATTTTTAGCAAAGTTATGACAAATCTAATTTTCGGCCCTGCCTGAACTTGCAGTGGCGGATAGCGCGAGCATGAAATGTTACGTCGACGTTAAACCACGTTTTCTGAGAAAACGAGCGTATTTCATAAGGTATTACTGAAAATCATTCTTGTGGAGAATTGAATTATCTCTCAATATATCGAAATCGTTTTTTGATAAATCTTATATTGTCTGAAATAACAACAAAAAAAAAAATACTTTTTTTAAATGAAAATTTTTTTAGGTTCCATCCCTGATTTTTTGGTAAACTATTTTTTTCCAATAATATATGATGTCGAGATGTCATGTGTCGAGTTTCAGAGTGCTACAATTCATTCTTCACTTTTTGCTCAAGTTTGTCTGTCGTTACTGGATTATAATGGTTTCCTATAATTTATCAAATGCATAATTATAGCCAAATTTTGATGAACTTGTAAAGTTGTCATTTCTGGGAATCCCAAAAATTCACCTCTTTTTTCAGATTAACAAGCAGCCTTCTACTACTCTTAAGGTGGCGTATGGAGTTAGTAACAAATCCTACCCAGAACACAATAGTGGCGAATGATCACAGCAATCGATGCCACTATAAAATAACAAAAAAAAAACAAATCAGCCTTTCCAGTGATGGATCTGCATTCAGTTCCGAATTCCAAACATAAACTAATGGATGGTTGAATGAAAGATACGATAAGTTTATTTCAACAAAATCGGCACAACACGTTTACACCCACCACGTCAAATAATTGAACATCTCTGAATTACAATTCTCTTTTCTCAGTGTAGAAACTGTACCTACCTATTTTACCTACAACTAAAAATTTACTCACCGGTATATTCAATACTCCCGCCAAAAACTCCTATTCTGCCAGCTTGCCCCTTATGGCGATCCTTTGTGAGAGGAGGAGCTAAAGTAGCAGCTTTCTCGTGGATTATATTTTCTAATGAATCGCACATTTTTTTGGCGATTCCCCTGACAGGTGTTATATTACATTTATTCGCGTTAACAAACAATTTTGACACCAGTGTTAACATCAAAGTGACGATGACAATCGTTTTAATAAACATTCCAACCACGAATCACAGAACGAAATTTGGATTAGATAAGAAAACTCAGCCATTCCGCAGTTTTCTATTGAAGACATTGAAGTGAAGCTTCGGAAATACAACCACTTGTAGCGCCGAGATCATGAATAGTTAAAATATATCACCTAGATGGCAGCACAAAATTATCCTCTGCAAAGGTGAGTTCTCAATGTTTCATTTTTTGCTTTTCGCGTCGCTCAAGTCGTAGTCACACCACTGATCTATAATCAAACTGGATGAGCACTGCCCGTTTCGTCCCATGAAAATAATAATTGAACCCTCCCAAACTCAGAGCAAATATAAACATTTATTATTGCTCTGAGCTCTCAAATTGAAAATGCGCATGTGCATTGCTACAAATTGTCAATGTCATTACTTCAGGACGCCATTGTTATTAGTGTCGTGTTTTCTTATTGTTTGTGTTTATACAATGTTTGGCCAGTTATATTTGTGAAATTTGCCAAGTTGGAGTTTAAGACGGTATATTAGTATATCTTGCGAGTTTTATTATTATTATTTTTAGAGTACCTCACAATTTTTTTATAGTTAATAATTTTCATTGAGATTAAAATTGTCTTCTAACTTAACCTTCAGGAGACGCCTCTGTTTGACATATTCTCAACGTGCATGTGTGGTGCTCCAAAATGTCATATACTAGTTGGCGTAAATTTCTTAAATGGGAGTGCTCATCCTCATCCAGTTTGTTTATAGATCAGTGAGTCACACTGATTTGACTGATTGGCGAGTTGACGACACAATAGAGATTTCTAATGGCTCGGCAGACACCGATAAAAAGAGACAAAAGTTCTTAAGTTTTTCATTCTTGTTGTGATTGGTCACTATAATGGCGGGATATTTAAATGTCAAGACGGCGTGCCATTCTATCTCCCAACCAGTATAAATGACAAGACAAACATTTCATTTCATCTCCCCACCATTATAGTGACCAATCATAACCCCAACAAGGATGGAAAACTCAAGAACTTTTCACTCTTTTTATCGGTGTATGTCGGCAAGAATTCCTTTTCACATCACTTCCCAATAGGCAATCCGCATGGACCAATCAAAACTATTTTAGTTGCACCTGCGTGATTTGAAATGTAATTTTAGGTTGGAAATGTCGCAAATGAATTTTCCTTCCTCACGTACACTATTTGTTTTCACAACAAACATAATATTGGAAACACAAATTTCTTATTCATTTAAATAGGGATTATTCTAATATTATTATTAGATCATTGGAAAAATTAATGTGAGGAATGAAAATTCATTTGCCACATTCCCAACCTAAAATTACATCGCACATCACGCAGGCGCATCTAAAATAATAGGTTTGATTGGTCCATGCGGATTGCCTATTGGGAAGTGATGTGGAAAGGAATTCTTGCTGTCTGCCGAGCCATTAGGAATCTCTATTCGCCATTTACATAAACATACCTTTCAGCAGTGAGACAAGAAAGTTGAAATATTCAATTTTATATCCTTATAATCGGTGATTGGGGATTCAACATTAGATGCCAGCGCCAAAGTGGCAAAAATTGAACTACTCTCGAGTACATTATGTCAACAGAAGAACAGAATATTCACCATTTATATGTACCAGAAATTCATCACTTATCAATAATGATTACAGGTCTAACAAAATGCACATAAACAATAGCCAAAATCTTGGAAATTTTGACGAAAACAATAATTTCAATGTACTTATCTATAGTGTCAAAACTTGACACCAGAGGGAGTATCCCTGATGTTGAATTCCCAATAGAGAAATTGTCGTTAGAAGACAAGTAATTTCCTATTTGTATCAGCCAACGTTTCGTTTCATTATCTTAAAACTTCATCAGGGCCTCAACCAGGATCATATATAAATATATCCAGTAAGTACATATCGTCGGCGTCAGTGCAGGACCTTGTATCTACAATATTTGGCGAAATTCATTTATTCATCAAAATGGATTAGTGACGTGGTCTGTCATCTAACGGCAAAACATTGGGGTAGCTAGGCAGCACAAATCGGTAAAACGGGTTAACTAGGACCTTCAAAATGCTTGTTAAGTGATTTTCAAAGCAGTACCTTTGTCTCCTGTAAAAAAGGGTGTTGTGCAGTTACAAGGTCCTGCCCTGACGCCGACGATATCCTGTAAGGTTATTCGTTCAACACCTGGATCGTGATTTTACAAAACTAATGTTTCGTGGCATTCAGTGTGATCACGCTATGATACTTCTAAATAAAATTGGAATGCAGCGTGACGCGAAAATCAAAAGCAGCAGTTTATCAGATAATAGAAAAGGCATGTGTCCGCGTTCTGAAATATTTTGATTTACAAATAAACATTACTATGTATTCGAAAAGTCAAGCGACATATATTCAGATTTTGGAATTGTTTCTTTCTCTGATGGATTTTGCTTCGTTGCTTCACACAGTTCAAATTTACATCGATAGGGCTTTCAAAAAAAGATTCTATTGTTCGCTTAAAGTTGTCAGTTGTCACCAGTGTTCGGGGGTAATTATCCGACATCAAGGTCACATTGTTAGTTGTACAGAAACTGAAAAAAAGCAAAACAACTCTTCTTCTTCTTTCAAATATTTTTAACCAAAGTATTAAGGTGCTTAGTATCGAATCTAAAGCCTATTCCACATAATGGCAGTAGCAGTGACGTCATCCCCCTCTACTATTAAGGTAACCGAAAGTTTGATCTATTTAGACTCATTCATTCATTCAGATAACAGCGTCAAAAGGGGCGGAGTCACTGCCAGTACTGCCACTGCTACTGCCTTTATGTGGAATAGCCTTAAAGGTCGCCTCATAAATATAGGGCGCAATCATACTTATTGATGTCAAAACCTATAACTGAACTCTTACTTATAACCTTGATAATAACACTCGGAACACATGAAAATAGGTAAACAGTGTTCGAATCTTGACGAATACTTTACCATGATTCATGAAACTGAAGATAATAAATGCATATAATAGTATATAAAGTGTAAGTGGATAAAAAGGTCTTTCAAACACGCTCGAAAATGAGCAAGTGTTTGAAAGATCAGTTATCCACGAATACTTTACGATATTTTTTTCAATTGGTGCACTTTGAAATCATAAATACTGGTTTCATTATTAAAAGTGATGGAAATAAGAACTTGTAATGTGAAATGGTTGAATTCGTGATGTGACATCAGTATACCTTTCGTTAATGTTTGAATAAAAGTTTTGCATTTGTTTGTAATATTTCATTCAAGATGGATAGAAACCCTGGTGGATTGACTGATTCGAATTTATTTCACCCAAAGTTGTTAATGCTGTCATAAGATGGGATTCGCTTTCCCGGTGTCAGTAGATGGCGCATTATCCAAAAATGGCCGAGTTTACATTCCGAAGTACTGAGTCATATTTTTTTTTTGGATATTTGAAATTTGACTGTTTATGACTGTTTATAATTTTTGATTAACTATGATTTACATTTCATCGGGATATTTATCGGTTTTTTCTGTTCTTTTACTACTTTTCGTTCAGTTCGCAATTAGTTATTCTTGTATTTGTAGTGCATAATGTTTTTTCACGTTTGTACTTGGACATAGCTGCGTTTGTATGAAAGATCTAAGGTTAATATCATTGTTTAAATATCCCGTACATATCACATATCCAACTAGTTAATTTAAAATTACTGTTCTGATTTTTGATGAAATAAGCACGTTAAATATGTTACGTCGTATTTTTTAACAAAATTGAATAAATACGAAATGTAAACATGTCATGACAATGACAATTGTCCAACGTCATCATGACAAGTATTCATTTATCAATCTGTAATGACTTTACCGCCATCTACGAACGATCGTGAAGCTAATCCGATCTAATAAAATATGAAGAATCACGTAGGCCGTACCTTAACAGTTTTGGTAGGCCGATTTCACAGGTATAAATGAACGCACCAGGGCTTCTATCCATCTTGATTTCATTTGACGTTACAAAAGGTACTCCTGTCAGAATAATAATCATAACATTGTCATTCTGTCTTCACTGTTCTCGAGTTGTTGATGTATCCATGGTAACTTTAAAAAACGCGCGTTTTTGAAAGTTCGATTTGCACACGCTGTGGAGTGCTTTAAATAGGTAAAAAGGGCCACCAATTGAAAAGAGAATCAAGTCAATAACAGCTCTTGACAGTTATAATTTATTTTATGATGAAACGATAGAACTTCATGATCAAACGTACGTTTACAAAATGTGAACGTTACACTTTCACATTTACTGCAGAACAATACACAAATTTTATCTGATATTTTCCGATGTATATAAAATAATTAACTCAAATTTTTTACAAGCTTTATTTTGTAAAATTTTCAATAATACAATAATTTTGAGTTCAAAATAGTATAAACTCGAAAGGAATGTACTTAAAAGTATGGCAACAATAAAATTTTCATAGCTATCACAGATATGATCCAAAGTTCAAGTAGATCATTGAAGTGTATATTCAAAAAATACAAAAAAATGATTAAGTACAACACCTATTAATATATTTCTACTCAGTTTAACTGAGAAGAACTCATGATACTCATTTGGCAAGAATTTGTGAGAAAGATTAAAAAGTTAGTGCTATTTGAGAGGCCCTGGAATCAGTCATTGTTTAGATATGTATGGCGAAAAATAAATTTAATATTTTTTCCAATAACGATGGTTAAATGAAAGAGAAAAATGCAGCAATTTCATAAAAATATCATCTTTCAAATATTCTGAAAAAACAAAACTTGTAGTTGCTTGGCATCACACATAAAGCTTGATATGAAGAGACGAGCAGGTTTTCAATCATAGGGACACCATCTTAAATAATAATTTTTTTAACGTTGGGATCACATAAAAGAACAACACTTAAATTCAGTAAGATAGTATGTAGTAATTACAGTAGATCTGCACTATAATTTTTCATGAGACAGTATAATAAAACATTCAGCTTCAAAATAGTTACTAATAATTTTATTGTGAATGCAAAACAACTTCGCACCTCGACGATGAAGAGCTAATAATTCAAGAACAAATAAGATAACTTTTTTTTTCAATCCAAAAGAGCTATGAGCCTCATATGTCTCAGATCCAACAAATTTACCTGTAGAAATTTTGTTGACTGAAGAACTAGAGGTAAATCATGGTATAATATACAAAAAAATTTAAAATTTCTATACACACATACGTATATTTGAGATAATTCTTGGCAAGAAGACTGCATCCATATAGGCAAGAGAAAATACCAATTTATTATTACACCAACCAATAGAGCATAAATTTTAACAAAAATACGATTAGGAAACCTACTGTACTGTCCCATTCCAAAGAGTACTCCAGCTGACAAGAGGCGAAAAAGGAACTTTTCATCATCACAAATTTGAATGCGCATGCACAATTTAAGTAGTTTAACTATCAAAGTCAATCATAAGTTCCTTTCTCTTGTTGATGTCGCAGTGTTGCCGGTTTGAAAATAATTACTGGGAGTTAACGAGAATGAATGTCTGAGCTTATAATTGAAATAAAAAGTTTATATATGATAGGAATATGCTCATAACTAAACTAAACGAATCCTAGAAATTGCATGGAACACTATACTAAAATTATGCATAAAATCAAGAGCAATTTTCACAAAAAATGTCAAAAATTCATAAAATATAATATTCCATGAGCTCTTTGATGTATTCAACTCAGTATGTCCAATAGGTAGGTTAACCGAAGAATAATAATAATAATAATAATAATACTCTCTCATAAACAATCGTAGAGTGTACCCAAAGGCATAGCCTGTGCGGGTAGAGGACAGATTATTATTATTTGGCGTGGCGCCGAGAAATTATCTATCGAGAAATTATCTGAAATATCAAGAAATTATCTGAAATAACAAAACATTATCCATCTTCTATAACATATCAAAATATTACTGAATACAAAATCCCAAAATATCTAGCCATCCACAGGTACTTAGCTAATTATTTTGGATTAATATTCAGTAATATTTTGATATGTTATGTAAGTTGGATACGGTCTGTTTGAGCTCTCTAAAATAAATTAGCAAGAAAAATTAAAATTTGAATTATGCGAATGAAATTATTTAGTCTGATCGAACCAGAACGAACCAAGCTTTCGCAGACATTTAAGCGCGTGGAAATTTAATACATGCATACATTGTCCGAGAGGGTAGCTTGAAAGGTAGAGCGCGAGTCATCGATATCTGAAGCTGGGGTACGCTTTGGTGACATCACATGGAACACAGTCTCTAGTAATATTTTGTTGTGTTTTGGATACGCAACTGTCATCTACTGATTTGTTAAAAACATTTAAATACAAAAAAATGTTTTTTTTTAGTGTTTTGCTTATAAAATGACAACTAATACAGCAATTTGGTTGCTCCAATGAGAAGAATTGTAGATAATTGAAATACGAACAAAATGAGAGTTTGTATGACCCGATTAGTAACGGAGAAAAACTGGAAAATTCGGGAAATTTTGCGATTTTTAAAAAATTCACTACTCCGCCATTTTTCAATTTGTAGGGTTGACACTTTTCAAGAAAGTAGTGAATCATGTGTACTTCATTTGTGAGCAAAACGGGCGCTGTCGGACTATTAGTTTTGGCAGAATTGCAATTTGATTTTTTTTGCACAATTTTGCAGCATGCCTGGATGATGCTCTAGTGCAGTGTTTTTCAACCTGTAGGTCGCGACCCCCAGGGTGGTCGCCAAGCCTTACGCGAGGGGTCGCGGATAAAAGAAAAAGGCAAGTGTTTATAGGTTCTACACTACGAAAAAAAAAACTAGTTTCAGTGAGGTGAGGAGGCTGTTTCTATTAATTTTTTATTAACTTGTCGAAACTTGGTTCTATTTTTGAGACACAATCGTATTCTAATTGAAGCCTATTTCTCTTAAACAATCGATAATTAGTTTCCAACAGAGAAAAAATTAAATACGTAGCTTTTAAAATCAGAGACATATATAGTCTCATTAGGGCCCTGGGGGGTCGCCAGAATTTTTTAACTTGTGTAGGGGTCGCATATTCAAAAAGGTTGAAAACACTGCTCTAGTGATAGTCCGATTTTAAAAGTATAGTACTACAAAATGCATATTCTCATTTCTCGCCACAAAGCCGCGAGATGGGGAAAACAAACTTGGAAGGTATTATCACCTGCCCTCATCTCACGGTTTCTTCTTCGATACGACTGCTCAGGCACACTCGGCCGTTTTCAGTCATGTTTGCAAGCTTTTTTCACCCATTTCGCGGCATTGTAGCGAGAAATGAGAATATACGTTTTGTAGTACTATATATACTTCAAAAATCTGTTTCAGAAATTGAAATTGGACTATCACTACAGCATACAGGCATGCTGCAAGATAGTGCAAACGATAATTCAAATTGGAATTGGGTCAAAACTAATAGTCTGACAGCGCCTGTTTTGCGCACAAATGAAATACACATAATTGACTACTTTCGTGAAAAGGGCCAACCCTACAAATTGAAAAATGGCAGAGTTGTGAAATTTTCCGAGTTTTCCAGTTTTTCTCCATTTCTAATGATCTGATCATGTCGTCCAAAATCTCATTTTGTTCGTAATTTAATTCTCTACAATTCTTTCGATTGGGGCAACCAAACTGCTATATTAGTTTTCATTTTATAATCAAAACACTAAAAAAATAAGTTTTTTATATTTAAATGTTTACAACAAATTAATAAATTAATCCTCTACAATTCTTTCGATTGGGGCAACCAAATTGCTATATTAGTTTTCATTTTATAATCAAAACACTAAAAAAATAAGTTTTTTATATTGAAATGTTTACAACAAATTAATAAATGACAGTTGCATGTCCAAAACATAACAATAGTTATATATTGTTCCATCTTCCATGTGATGGCATAGTCGATTTCCTAATCGTATTTTTGTTAGAAAAAAATCCTCCAATACAGTGCTAGTCTAACGTCCGTTCCCCCCTACTGATTTTTGAACCACCTGGTATATCGCAACAAAATTTGGAATGCTCAAATAGGAGATAAAAACCTACTTTTTCATGAGAAAATTCCAGCTAAAAGTTTCAAAATGGCAGCTGAGCGCCATCTTCAATAATTTTTTTAAATAGAACACCCGGTACATCATTGCATGATCGGTTACGGACGATCATAAGGAATCCAACAACACTAAGTTTGATGCTATTATCTCCAAAGACTATGGAGATATCGCCTATTATTCTCTCCATAAGCCGAATGAGTGGGATGGAGAATTTATTGACCCGCCAGAAAAAGTTTCTCTCTCCCACTCATTCGGCTTATGGACAAAATAATAGGCGATATCTCCATAGTCTATGGAGATAATAGCATCAAACTTGATGTTGTTGGATTCCTTATGATCGTCCTAATCGGTCATGCAATGATATACCGGGTGTTCTATTTAAAAAAATTATTGAAGATGGCGCTCAACTGCCATTTTGAAACTTTTAGCTGGAATTTTTTCATGAAAAAGTAGGTTTTTATCTCCTATTTGAGACTTCCAAATTTCGTTGCGATATACCAGGTGTTTCAAAAATCAGTAGGGGGGAACGGACTTTAGACTAGCACTGTATACCAATAATATCTAGAGATCCTGAGTTTGAAGATTGAATACAAAGTTTGACATAAGAATTCCAAGTTTGGAATCTGGTTCCTCCTGTATTTGAAGTTGGAATTAGGTACAAAAAAATTTAGCTCTTTGTTCCGATACAGAAAAGATAAAGAAGAAGAAAGTAAAAACCAATGTATCAAACCAAAAGTATAGATCACAACCAGCAATATCTGCAAACCAGTAAAAACGGAAGCAAGGTACTAATATGCAGAATAACAGGATATGGAAGAGTATTGACTGTGGTACAAATATACCAAACAAAGCTGTCTTGATGAGGTCCCACTTTTAGAATCACAACTATTATTATTTATTTGCAAAGCTTCGAAAAAATATGAAATCTCACCTTTTCCCAGACATGAAGAAATTAAATTTCGGCTCCTTCACGGTCTTGAGATATGTATTGCAATGAAGAACCAATACTGAGTCGAAATGGTGACTTTAGTGCCGACAGTGTCATGATGTTAAGAAATTAATCTACAATGTGAGGAAAAAGTCCCACCAGATTATGTAATAAAATTCAAAAGTGAAAAAAAAATTAATTAACATTCAATTTGAAGAAATATTGTATACTGGACTTTCGTTGGACAAATCATAGTTCTTGTCCGAGATTTACAAAGTATGAGATGTGATAATTCTTCAACTATATGATTTTTTTAAAGATCCCAACAAACAAATGAAGAATATATGTGTTTCTACAATTGATAAAATCTGTATGAAAGAAAAAATAAATACACATGTATACGAAGTTTTTTCAGCTGCACCATACAATAAAATACTTTTTGCTATTTTCCATAATCATTTTGAAATGTGATGATCTCTATAAGAAACTCGGCATTACTCCGGTGGATTTTTGATAAAGAAGGGTTTCTTGCAATAAACAGTTTTTGTTTTCCAAAATTTAAAATCATTACTGAACTCCAACATTCTCCCAATCTGCAATCATCGTCAAGTTCACGTTTTCAAACCGCCATCTTTGAGTTTTTGAATGTGCGTCGCATGTTGTTACGAAGAGCCTCTTTTTTCCAGGATCACAGTCCAGGCATCTAGGATTTCCACCATGCAAGAACCATTGCTTCTCCTGGAAAAAGTTAAAATGGAAATAAACCCAGTGGAAGCAAATTCAGTGAATCTTCAACTACAGGAACCCATAATACATATTAATGACTGATTGCCTGATAAAAAAATGTACTGTGCTGTTTTCAGTTTAATAACAATTCAGTTTGTAAATATGTTTCAAAATAACCAATAAAAATTCCCTGGAGACACGGGGCTAGAAAGAATTTATTCCAGAAAAGTCATATACAGTGTGACTAACTCAAGACCGGAGCACACTTATAAAATCTACATTTTCCAACCGACTGGATTGACTTTTTTTTTCCATTAGGCAGACATTCAAAAAGTCTACATGGACACCAAATTTCATGAATGAATCTCCATTTCCAGGACCAACTAATCCGATTTTTCAAGGTAAAAAATCTAAAAAAAATTACTAGCGATTTTTTAAGAAATCCAACTACACCACTGGATTCGCGACATATTCAAATGGTTTAATTGTAAATCACGTTGAAATGCGTCAATCAATAAAAAAGTTATAGAAGAATGAAATTTGAAATATATGCCATTTAGTCAACCCAGCAATTCAATTTCAGAATTTTTATCAAAATTCGGAATACACCGCTGTATTCAAGAGGTCTTGATAAATCATTGGTCAAAGTAAGATGTCTAAAAAGTCAAAGTTTCATAGAAATCTATTTATAAATAAGAAAATCATAAGATAATAAAATTTGAAAAATATGATAATGGGATTTCAGGACAATTGCCATTTTACATCATAATTTTTAATTTATTTTATTTATCAACAGATTTCTATGAAATAACAGTCAGTGATATTTCGAGACTCCTTGAATCCAGTGGTGTAGTCAAAGTTCTGGTAAAAGCTTTGAAATTGAATTGGTGGGGTGATTAAACGGCAAATATTTCAAATTTCATTCTCCTATAACTTCTTTATTGATTGACGCATTTCAACATAATTCACATATGAATCATTTGAAAATGTCGCGAATCCAGTGGTTTTTGCCTTTAAAAATCAGATTAGTTCTGGAAATGGAGATTTATTTATGAAATTTGGTTTCCTAGTAGACTTTCTGAATGTCTACCTCATGAAAAAAAAATCATTTCAACCGGTTGGAAAATGTAGATTTTATAAGGGTGGTCCGGTCTTAAGTGGGACACACTGTATACACACATTTAATAAGCACAACCAATGGCGCACATCCACATTTCACCCATCAAAATTATCGTCAGTTCATTTTTTGAAAGTCTGATCCTACAATATAGTGTACAATGACTATAGTTCTTTTTTATCATAAATCGATTCTTTTCAATATGCCAGCGTTTTCCAAATGCAAATATTATGAAGTGATTGCAGATCATTCAAAATCAAAATAGTTTTATTTTCCTGTAGATTACAAAAGTATATGAATAAGTCAAGAAAGTTATTGACCACAGAATGGTGTTCATGAGGATATAAATAATATAAGTATAAATATGAATAGATATATAAGTATAAAAACATGACAAAATGGGAACTACAATACAATTTTTCACAATACATTCATAATATTTGGTGGACCTTTGTTAATTTTTGTTTGTGTTTATTGGGTAAACTTGTCTCTGCAGTTTGTAAAATTAACTTGAAATAAATGATTTTATTATTATTAATTGAGGAAGCATTTCTGTTTTTTGAAAATTATTAAATTTTTCGCAGATTTTATATTATTGGGTAGTAAATTATATATTTTTGGACCTAATACATTCCGTGTATTATTGTTTATTTTTGTATTATATGATCGTTTTAGATCTAGTATTCATGTTATGAATATCACTAGTACATAAGAAGGAAGACTTATTTATAAAGACGTACATACATAGCTCAAAAATGAGTAGCCCTGTTCATTCCTTTGCAGATACTTTTACAGGAATCCCTTTTTGATATGCCAGTTAAACCCTCACACACCAATTTTGATTCGAATCTGACCATAATCACAAAACTCGTCCACTATCTTGGGCCGCCATCTTGAATTCATGAATTTTGACAAAAAATTCATAATCTCTGACCCCGAAAGCCCTCACACACTAATTTTGGATCGAATCGGACCACAATGACAAATCTCGTCCGCCATCTTGAAGACGCCATCTTGAATTTACGAATTTGGACAAAAAATTCGTTCAAAATCTATGGCCTAAAAAACCGCCACATACCAATTTTGATACGAATCGGACTATAATGGCAAATCTCGTCCGCCATCTTGGAGCCGCCATCTTGAATTTATGAATTTTAACCCCGAAAACCCTTACGAACCAATTTTGAATCGAATCGGACCATCATCACAAGTCTCTTCCGCCATCTTGGACCTATCATTTTGTTTTTTTCCATAACAGAATGTCATATTGCATGGTGACCGGAATTATGAACACATGCCAAATTTCAAATAATTCGGACGTCTGGAAGTGGGTAAAAATCACGTTCAAAGATTCCGTTACATACATACAAACATACAAGTGAAGCTAATATAAGCGTGTTAAAAAAAGTAAAATTTCTAGATGTCTATCTTGATGAATCTCTTACTTGGAAAAATCACCGTGAATTTTTGGTGAATAAAATCAACACAATATGTTACCAATTCAGATATATGGTATCTGTTTTTGGGGAGCATCTGTATCAGCAGGGGATGTTTTTCAAGCACATAAAAGAGCAATTAGAAGTATGACTGGCATATCGAAAAGGGAATCCAGTAAAATAATCTTCTAAGAAATGAAAATATTTACAATACCCGGACTCCTCATTTTTGAGCTATGTGTATATGTCTTTATAAATAAGCCTTCGTTCTTATGTAATAGTGATATTCATAACATGAATTCTACATCAAAAAATGATCTCCATATACCATATAATAAAATAAATATACACCAAATGTATTAGGTCAAAGAATATATAACTTACTGCCCAATAATTTTAAATCTGCGTAAAATATAATCATGTTCAAAAATCAGTGGAAATACTTCATCAACGAACACTGTTATTATTTGCTTTATAACTTCACATCCCAAATAAACAGTGGTGCACCAAATATTATAAATATATTGGGAAAAATTGTATAGATCTCCCCATTTTTTCATGTTTTTATACTTATATTTCAATTCATATTCATACTTATATTTATATACTCATGGACTCCATTATGTGTTGAACGACTGTTTTCACTTATTCCTTCACTTTGTAGTCTACAGGAAAATAAAGCTATTATGATTTTTGATTTTATTCAAAATCATTACTTCTATAAACAGCGTAATGTTCCACTAATATATTGGAGTTTCATTACAACACTAAACCGCTATTTTCATCTCGACTGATACACGTGTCGAGATGTTGAAAAATAGAGATTTCTAACAGCTCTGTAGAACCAAAGTTTTTTAGGTTTCAAACATTTTTGCTGTGTGATTGGTTACTATTATGGAACTCAGTTTGAATGACAGGACAAGCAACTGAGTTTTCATGTTGTCTTGTCATTCAAACTCCCCATGACCAAGCATTCGATTCCCACCACCAAAAAATACAATTAAAATTATATTGTTATACTTGTAATAAACCAACACTTCTCGAAACCGAAACATACAATAATACTCACCACATCATACTTCCAATACTGATTCCCTTTCATACCATGACAGGGATACAATACCACATCAGCCTTATCGTTTGGATCCGATACGTCGAAACAAACGGACTTGCCTTTGACCCTCAAATCCTTGTGCCACGTTAGAGTGAAATTCTGACTGCCCCTCTTCTTTGTATCAGATACGCATTCTTGTACTTCAATGGGCTGGTCTCTTTCTTTGAATCCGGAGTCTACGCAGAGCTCAGGAGCACCTATATTCCTAATCTGAGAAAAAAATTCATTTATAAAACTATCAACACATACAATATTCAAGACATAGAAATAATCTTGAATCCATAAGTAGAAATCTGAACAATTATAAAAATCCAAATGAACTTTATGACGATATCTCCAAGGCTATTTGTAATTGTTCTCAGAAATCCATCAAAATTTACGAAAATTCTAAACCTTGGTTCAATTCGAATATTTCAAAATCAATCAACACCAGAGATAAGTACTTTTTTAAAAGAACAGTTTCCTGATGTAGAATTATTCCAAATTGAATATGATTATTATAATAAACTAGTGAAAAAAACTGTAAGGGAAGCAAAATATAACTATTATAAAAATGAATTTTTGAATGCTACACCAAAATATATCTGGAAAACTATTAATCAAGTATTATACGGGGTGTTTCCTAACTACGGTTCCTAACTGCAGGTGGTGATTCCTTAGGTCATTTTAGGAAGAAAAGTTCCTATTAACATATGTCCAGAGTTGCTTCGTTTCTGAGATACAGGGCGTTGAAATTAAAGAAAAAAAAACGGTAATTATAAAATATCATGAATATCCTGGAACCGATTTGGTTGAAATTTGGTACTTTCATTTGAATTAATAAGACGCTTATTTAGCCTTATTAAGATTGAACTTATTGGGACCAGTGGCGTCTCAGTGGGCACCACAGTCAACAATATTGTAAAAAAAAGTACGCCAATAACTTTTTTTGGTAAATTTTTTTTTTTTTTTAGGTTAAGCAACTGAAAATACAACTTTTTGTTCTCCTCTATTTTCTTCATATCCAGCTTCATTTTCGAGAAAAAAATTAAAGCCACTCTATTGATAGTAGGGTTTTTCCTACACATATTTCATTTCAAATTGAAAAAGTTAATTGTTTGGATTATTGGTTAATTAAAATAATTTAATAGCGATAGGCGTACCTGCATACGATAATGAATAATGGCCCTTAAATGCAGGTAAGGTCGCTATGACAACATTATTGTCATAGTAGTAAAATTAAGAGTTGTCAATTAGCAGCGATTCCATCATGAATAATTATACTAACACTGAAATGGCTGACAAGCACCTTATTTATGGATTAGCAAATGGAAATTTGGGAGAAGCACGAAGAATTTACCAGGACAGATATCCTAACAGAGTAATTCCTTGCGCTAAAATATTTAGAACGCTACATGCAAGATTATGTGAAACTCGGAGCTTCAATAAAAATGGAGGTGGTGGAAGACCAGAAACGGCAACAACGCCTGAACTAGAAAAAGCTATACTTGATGTGATAGAAGATCCTTCAAATAGTACCAGGAAGATTGCACTGCAGCTTGAAGTCAGCCCAAAAACCGTTTGGAAAGTTACATACAGCGGGTCCAAGCACTACTGCCTCGGGATTTACATCCAAGATTAATGTTTTGTAGGTAGTTAATTCATATGATGGAACACAATAATAATTTTTTACCAAATATTTTATTTACGGACGAGGCAAATTTTTCACGAAATGCTATTATGAACTTTCACAATAACCATTTTTGGGCCAACGCTATTAGAGAAAATCATTTTCAGCATCAATTGGCAGGCAGCCAACAATTTTGTTGTTCTGACCAATCCAAACCTCAAATAACATTCTAATGCGTAAAAAGCTGTCCTGACGAGTTTGTAAACATAAAAACGGCGCCGTCGGCAGATGGTGGAACTCTCGGAAATAAACTGAAAACACTCTCTCCAGATCAGATTCTGTTTGCAGAGAGAATTTTTGATGAATAATCCGTTATACAGCTTTCAAATAGTTTTGAAATGATACTTAATTTATTACACCACATTTATGCATGGTATCCGAGTTTTCAGTAATAAGGGGAGGTACCTGTTGCGAGAGACATGTTAAAAATGAAATAGGGCTGGAGAGAGTGAAGCTGTAGTTTGTGAGAAAACAGGATGGTACTGTCAGGTCCAGCACCTTTATTAGGATCAAGGTTACAGACTCAGAAAGAAAACACGTGTTTGACCTTGCTTTTTAATACTTGCAGCTTGTGCTTCTGTATTGGGCTTGGTGTTATTTGGCCTGCTAAAATTAGATTAGTTTATATTGTTATAGTTTCTGAATTTATCTTATTTTATCTATATGTTACCTTACTATGTTGAAGCTGTAATCAACTTTATTGTATTGACAATTATATAGCACTGTAATACTTTTATCTGTATAGGGCTTGCCCGTGAATAAATAAATATAAATTAGTTTTAAACTGATGCAAAATAGTCTGCAACAAATTGGCATAATCTAGACTGGAGTAACAAAAAAAAAACAAGTGGAAACAACAATCGATTGTATTTTTCGGTTTCTGATTTCAATTTTGATAAAATATTCCAATAAACTTACCTCCCCAACTCCGAAGTCTGCAGGTTCAATAGGAGGGTACTTCAATGGTAAATCAAAGGCTATATTTTGCATGAACCACTTGAATGGTTTACACTGTAATTTTTCTCGAAGGGCTTTTTGTCTCGTTAGATCTCCAGAATCGATATTTCTATAGTGCGGTCGCCTCAAATACAAATATTCTGCATACTCGTCCATCCAAACTTCGGCCACACGACGATAATTCTGAAACACACAGTATCAACTTTCAAACGAAGAAATATTCATCGCAAGTTGTGGTAGTTTTTCTTCTGGAATATTAAATTTTATTATCTTTTCAACTCACCCTTCCGACAAAGTCGCCTTTTCCAGGATTCGGAAATGGGGCATACTTCCTGTAAATATGTCCCACTCTAGAACAGGGCGCGTCATACATCTGGCCACCGCATTGCCAAATTTTGAAACTGAGTTCATACTGTTCGCCTCCCCATATTTCAAGGCCCTCATCATATCCATCAAGTTCCCAGAAAAATCTACGGCTTATAGCAAACAAGCCACCAGCCATAATAGGACTCCTATGTATAAAAAAAGGTTATCAACAACTAAAGATAATAGAGTACGCATAAAATGTATGGTAATGATACTCAGAAACTGTCTATAATAGCCATATCTTAAAATAGCTTTTTCGCTTTTTCAAATGAAACTTAACTTTTTTATTTGTGTTCAAAGTCAACCATGAGCTCCTGATTCAAAAACTTCCATTATACGGCATTGATGGGTCAATACTGCAATGGCTCAAGAGCTATTTCACGGATAGAACACAAATTGTCAGGGTTAATCATTACTTATCTCATCCCATTGCAGTTACATCGGGTGTTCCACAAGGATCACACTTGGGACCATTGCTGTTCAACCTTTTTATTAATGATCTCATTAACTGCTTTCAAGAAAGTGAAGCTTTGCTATATGCTGATGACTTAAAAACGGTTTGATTTGTAGTACAAACTTGATTCACCAGAGTAATAAAGAAAGCTGAGAGTAAAGATAGGTTCCTAATAATATTAAATATTCAGTAAACGACAGACCCCCAGGTAACTGGAGGTGAGAGCAAACTTCACGGCGCAGATAAAATATCGATACATTCTGTTTTACAATAAATGGCATACTTACTTAAAAGGCTCCGTGGGATGCTTCAAATCTTCAGGAAGCAAAGGGAGTCTTTTATAAAAAAATTCCCAGTCAAAAGCTCCTCTAGCACCTTCATCTTGAGCCCGATATTCAAATGTTTCATACTGTACCACGTCGATGAATGGGCAAACGCATGTTTTATAATCTTGAGCAATTGGTTCTGTGTAAAAAAGTGACATTTTTAAATAACTGAATAACATGACCATAGAATGGATTAAACATCGGTATAATAAATGTGGTTGAAAGTCAAGAAAATATTGAAAATAATATTTATTTTGAGGAATAATTTCAATGTCACTTATCCTCATCCTCAAATAAATATGATGTATCCTTCTAAAAAGACAAGCATCTGTTTTTTCAGCATTCAGTTTCAATGTCACTTATCCTCATCCTTAAATAAATATGATGTATCCTTCTAAAAATATGGGGGAATGATTAGAATCATTTTTTTTTCTTTTTCTAAGATGTTCTGTGTAATATTTTCAACGATAAACCTATACATTAATCTGGTTTTGGTGTCAAGTATTTTATATTGTGTGTTTTGACTGGATTTATGATTTTTATATTTGTAATATTTCATATTTAATTTATATTATATCTTGACCTCATTTATGACCTTTATTAATATTTTTGTATTTTATATATTTTTTATTATGACAAATTTATACACATTTATGTACTATTAGCAGTTCTGCTAAACAAAAGGATTTATAATTATCCTTTAAATAGACCACACCAGTATAAAACATCTCAACAATTTTGTGTGAAGACCATATTGCAGAAATCAAACAGTTACAGTTAATAATAATAATACATATGTCTCGTTTATTCTAAGTTCTTACCCAATAAAGGTGGTAGCCAGTTGACATTAGCCTCTGTATGGGAATCTAAAAAAATCAGCACCTCTGCCGTTGCTTCCCTAGCACCTGCTAACCTAGCTCGAATCAGTCCACTTCTCTCTGGTAAATGTATTGCCCTAACTTTCGTTAGGTTAGCTTTCAGGTAGTCATCTAAGGGTGTCTTACTAAATGCTGTAAAAGCGAGAATAAAAATAGTGACAGTGACAGTTTGTGTTTATCTTCAGGTTCACAAAACTTAACAAAAATAAAAATCTTGTAATTCTCAAAGAAAATTCTGAGGACAATGGGAAGTTAGCTATTCAATGCGATTATCCATTACACTCACCTCCATCAACTGGAAGCATACAAATATAAATACAAATTTATTATTCAGTGAAACTCTTGTAGAGAACATAAATATACATTACATACAAAAGCTTATAAGACTATAAAAATCAGAAAGTGGCACAATTAAAAATTTGTGTAATATAGACAATACATACAAAAAGATATATAAAAAATATATTATAATACAACTATATCCAGTCACATTTTTTAAAATTCGTCTGTGGAATAACATGCGTTGCTCAGAAGATATTCATCAACATTTTTTTTATCCTTTTCACTTTCTACAGTACCGACAAGATTTACAAATTTGTTACAGAATTTAATTTTTTGGTAAGTATAAGAGTCTTTACCAACTGTGAGTCACGATTATAAAAATCACTTTTTCTCATTATCTTATTGTTTGTTATTGGTAGTTATGTTCAGGATAAGAAGATATATAAAGTGATGGCAATGTCAAAATTTCCAATTCAATAAATAATTTTCTCACGAAGATATACACCTCTCAGGTATCGTAAAGTCCTTTTCTGAAAAGTGCTTTATCAAATGGGCTGATGGAAAAGTATTGACTGGACAAAACAAAAATATGAAATCCTCAGAACATTTAGTAAGACAGTGTTTTTTAATAGTCTGATAAGAAAACATACAGAGCGCAATTTAGATACAATGTTGTTAATGTTTTTTTCCCATATTATTTTATTATCAAGAGTGATTCCCAAGAATTTAGTGGAATTAACTTCTTCTATTGAGTGTCCATTCAATCTCACTAAATTATTATAATTTTGACAGGAGTTTTCTGATGCACTCGAATTTGCTTTAGAGACAAGAATCCTTGGATTTTCTAATGACACAAAAATTTGTTTCATCTGCATATGTTACAACAAGATTTGGAGTCTTACAGATTTCCTGCTATACCATTCATGAATAATATGAAGAGTAAGGGACCTGAGGCAGCTTCTTCCGATTTAAAATGATTTGGATACCCATTCATTTTACATGGGTGATCTTAAACTTTATGCATGGAAGAAAACTGTATTCAACGTCATTTCTTGAAGGTGTAAAAGGGTATCTACATGGTATTGGAATGCCGGATATTCAGTGAAAGAGTCTGAGTGGTATATTCCTAAAAGTTGTATTTTAGTACCTACGCGATAAAACTAAAAAAATTTGCCCAGTCCTACAAACCCAGAACAATGTTGAAAAAAACATACAGAGTGACCAATTTGAAAGCGGGCCACCTCTCTAAAACTGTTATTTATTATCCGATTCAGAAGTTTTTTTTTTTTTTCAATAGATAGAGCATCAATAGTTCTAGTTGAGTGACACAAATTCGAAATGAAAATAAAAATTTCAAGGCTTACTTCAATTTTTTTCAAGGTCAAAAATCCAAAAAACATACTAGCGATTTTTTTAGATAGAATTAGACGGCGCCACTGGATTGACGATATTCTCAACCAATTTATGTGAAAATTACGAAGGAATGTGTCCATTAATAAAAAAGTTATATGGGAATGAAATTTGAAAATTATGTCAATAAATCAACCCACCTCTTCAATTTCAGAACTTGCATCAAAATTATGACTACACCACTGAATTTCATCAAAAGCTGTTCATAAATAAAAAAATTATAAAATAATAAAATTTGAAATTAGTGGAATTTTAGGAAAATTTTATTTTATTATTTCAAATTTTTTTTTATTTATGAACAGATTTCGATGACATTCTGACCAAATATATTTCGAAATATTTTGAATCCAGTGGTGTCAAAGTTTTGATAAAAGTTCTGAAATTGAAGTGGTTAGTTGATTTATTGACAAAATTTTCAAGTTTTATACCCATATAACTTTTTTATTGATGGACGCATTCCTATGTAATTTTCACATTAACGACTTGAAAATGTCGTGAATCCAGTGGCGTCGCCAAATTCTATTTAAAAAAATCGCTAGTATGTTTTTTGGATTTTTGACCTTGAAAAAAATTTAAAGTAGGCCTTGAAATTTTTATTTTTACTCTATCTATTGAAAAAAAAAAACTTCTGAATCGGAAAATAAATAACAGTTTCAGAGAGGTGGCCCGCTTTCAAATGGGTCACTGTATATTATAAATAGTTCTGGTTATTTATTTGTAGAGAAAAAATGCAAAAGAGTCGCAAAATGGTGGAAACAAAGTAAATATCATCATATCATTAAGTGCTAGGAATCGCACGTTAAAAGGTAAGACCTCGTTAACCCTTGGCACGCACAAGTTTCGACTTTTGAGGGCTGCCGTTCGTAAGGGGACGACAGCTAGTTAACGGAAAAAACAATTTTAACAATTTTTTTTTAACAATCATCCTTCATCGTTCCCGATGTATGCGACCATTTCCAAGTTTGGCATGAAACTAAATACATTATTTATTCGAGAGTTTTGACGTTTGCTACTCTTTGAGATTTCTTCGGCCAAGTTTTAACAAATGTATGAAATGTATGAATACATAATTGATACACTCTGATGCGTAACTTGGAAATGATCGCAAAATTTTTACCATTTTGCGACTCTTATGACTTATTATTTAACAATGTTTTAATTTTAATTTTATTCCATCCTTTTGTAATTTTTCCTCATTTTTGATTTTGAATGCTAAAATGATTAGCCTATAAAATAAAAAAAGGGACGTCACCTATTAGCTGAAAATAATTATGAATTTCTAGATCTAAGTTATTATTGGGCAACAAAAAAAAATTACTTCTAATTTTTTGACGTAATTTTTTCGTAGACATAAAATTGATTATAACTCACGTTTTGAGCTGAAATCATCTACAAGAATGACTTCTTTCAGTAGATGTGGAGGTGATCTATTCACGACACTAACAGCAGTTCTAAGCAGTGTGGTCCAATGTTCATTGTGGAAAGGAACTATCACACTGACCGTTGGTAGCTTTTTCAAATATTTCTTGCTCTTACAGCTAAAATATAATAGATATTCGTGAGTATTCAGGGTCTAATAATAATTTGTTCAAATATATTTTTATAAAAATTCAAGTATTGTTACTAATATTCTTCGGTTTGTTGTCCAAAATAAAAATAGTCCTGTATAATGTATTTCTTCTACAACTGTCAAAAAAAGTCTACTATTTTTGTGTGGTTTGTGTGCGTAAAATATTACAATATTTCACTATCAATATACGATTTCATTATTAAACGGAAAAGCGTAAAAAAGTGCACTTTTTCAACGGCTGTTGATAGGCAACCGACAGTTATATAATAACGAAATCCTGTCATAAAGCCAGTTCTCATTTTCTTTGGCAACTAATAACCTATAAATATCTGATTGTTGTGTATTACTGACTGCACGGCTCCAACTGAAACAGACAAAATAAAGAAGTGGAAGCAGTGAAGTCAGAAAGAACAGTGATGTCAATGGCATAGTAAATAAACAATTGTTATATTTAACTTTTAATATAGTTATATGTAACATAATATTATAATAATATATATACAGGGTGTTTCAAATTAAGTCGGCACCATTGCCAACTCCGTTATTATTGATGCTACGAATTCGGTTAAATGGGCAAACTTCTCGACGCCGAAAACAAAAAAATAATTGTGTTCAAATCGTGGTCGAGCCATTTTTTTTTTGTTATGTGTTAGAGATATGGATTGTATTGGCAGTAATTGGGATACCGACTTTGGCTATATCTATTAAAAATTGTCAGAATTGTACATTCAATTTTAATCTAGTAAATAATAAAAGAAATGAATATTATTATAAGGTAATCAATGATCAATAAAGTATCGAGTGTATTGTCTGTATCTGAGATCTGCGTTTGTCGAAAAAATATTGTGTGTATTTCGAGCACAAAGTGTAATTGACGCTCTCCAAAGATTACCGCGCTCTGCTTCGTGTCGCGTGGTAACTCTCTTTGTTCGAGCGGCAATCCATCACTTTGCGCTCTAAATACACAAATAGCTATTTCCAACCGCATTAATATGACGCTCCAGTATTTTCTGTTCTGTACAAAAACGGCTTCAAAGTTATCATTATGGCAGAAATATTTTGATTCACAAACTAAATACGGCTAGTGGAATGGTTTTAAGATAGAAATTATCGTTTTGTAAATCAATACCAAATAGCTCAGTTGTGTCAATTGACGGGTTTCACGAGTTCAAATCCCAGCGCAATTTTTTCTTTTTACTGTCTTATTTTGCTGTTAGTAACAAGATATTGTCATTCGTATAAATACCAAAATTGGGTGTTTGGACAATCATGAGGTTTTATTCATCAAAACAAAGAAATTTTTTGTACTAGTGAAAAAAATAAATATTTGCACATAAGTCGCCCATTTTCAACTTTAGGAAAAAAAGTCATAGGAGCTTTGTTATTGAGAATGTAGTTACGAGTCAAAATGCATGATAAAATATAGAGTGTTCGATTTAAAAAAATATCATTTTATGAAATATTTCGAAAACGCGACTGTCAATTATTTTTTTGTTTTCGGAGTCGAGAAGGCCATTGAAAATGCTACTAGTTTGCCCATTTAACCGAATTCGTAGCATCAATAATAACGGAGTTGGCAATGGTGCCGATTCAATTTGTATATATATATATATAATATAATATAATATAATATTATATAATATTATATAATATAATATAATATTATATAATATAATATTTATATGTAACAAAGTCCACACACGCACATGTCATTCTACACATTATGTACGTACAGGTTTACAGTATCGGAAAGTTTTCATCGGGGGTATGCTGGTTTCATACGAGCGTAAAGAATAGCTTGATATTATGTTGAGAGAGCATTACAATTTCTCCTCGACTCGCTAGAGAAAGGGATATCGACGTGGCTGTTAATTCGTCGGACGAGGTAGTAGGGGAGGCGTAGAGTAGTGCGTCTCTCTTATTTATGTGGTATTATCATATCATTGCGTTCTTTGTTGCTCGCATAGATTTGCCTATACCCCGATGAAAACTTTCCGATACTGCATACCTTTGTTCAATGTGAAAATGACCACATACATACCCACACACACACATTATATTTACTTTTGATATCCCCGCTCAAGTGTATACTTTTTGGGGTTCTTTTACTATTTATTTCTTTTTATAATGAATTATTGATATGTACATATATTATTGCTTCCGAAATAAATATTATTATTATTATTAAAAAATGATGGATATGTATTCACGTTTCAATCCAAAGTAAAAATAAACGTTTAGACGTATCCTAGCTCTCAATCTGGAAACACTACACTGATATACAAATATTTCACCAATAATATTCTTAGCATTCTTACTATTGAATAATTATTATCAAAATTCCAAACTATCGCGGCGAATATATTCAGGGGTAATATAAAAGGTGGTATGATTATTACCGATAATTTTTTGGAATATTAATGAATTGCAATCCCAAAGCTGAAAATACAACGAGTCCGCAGGACGAGTTGTATTTTCTTGCATTGGGATTGCCAATGAATTGATATTCCAAAAAATTATAGGTTTTTAATCATACCACGAATTATATTTAGGACGACAATATATCGATTTGAAATAAAGAAAAATCGTGTCACCTGGTAATTGATGCTTTACTTCTAGCCGTATTCAACGGAATACTCTTTTCCACGGCCTCATCTGTGATACCAATGGACATTTGTCCCCAACGATCGCTCATATTGATAAATAAAGATAACTAGTCAAAACACATAAATTTGACGTTTATAATTTAAATCATTTTCACTTCACAGATGGTAAAACAAAAACTAAGCAGGTTTATCACCGTGAAAATACAGCGTCAAGCTATATTTTCACTGTAGTTCTGATTCTATTGGCTGAATTTCAAAATTTGAAATCCACTGATTGGTTGTTAACCAAGGAAATATATTGTCAAAATAATAGCATATACCTCTAAGGAACTATTGGACCTAATCTACACTTACTAGTTAATCCAAGGTAGCTATGGCTGTTTGGCCGTCAGAAACTAGTTGACAACAATAATTTATGAAATTTGTGAAATTGGGCATATATCCAGACAACGAATTCTTGATAATTATAAATTTAATTTAAGTAGAAATGAAAAGTGATGAAGATTGAACGGAGAAAATCGTGGATAGTGCAAATATGAGATTTCCTTGACATAGTTCAAAGAAAGAAAAAGGTATTCGTTGCTTTACGAGGATTTTTTATTTGTTTTGAATACAAATCTAAGAAAATGAAAAGTTACTTCGATGGACTAGTTATTCGAAAGTCAAGTCAACATTAATAATAATAATATTCACCTCGAATAATATGTTATTTCAATATTCGCTTCAAATTTTCCATTTTGCGGGATAGTGTGAAGAGGAAGGGATTTGACTCGAAATTATTCGTTTCATTTGTTTGAAACTCAACTCTCCGGCATACTCTTCAGACTTTGTTCGAATAATGAATCAATAAAAATTGCTAAATTAATTTCATATTTGCTAAATTAATTTCATATTTGCAAAAAAATATGAATTGGTTATTTTTTTTTACAGTTGTATAAAAAATAGTGTATGAAACTCGTGAGTAAAGTGTTTTTTTTTCTCGTAGGAATGCCTCACTCCGCCTACGGCGTCGTGCGTCAACATTTCCTACTCGTAAAAAAAGTATCACTTTACTCACTGGATACATAAATTACTATTAATGAATAAATGAATAAAAGAATAAATCAATAAATACAGTAAATAAGTAATTAGTCAATTAATGAATGATTGAATAAATAAATAAATAAATAAACCAATAAGTAAATAAAAATAAATAAATAAATAAATAAAAAAGGACCCCGCACCGTTTCAATGGGAAATTGGCTTTCGGTGAATTTGCTCGAATTTTCTATATATTGTAGAAATCGTGATGCTGATCAAATATCTCCATTGCGCGAATGCTCTAAATTCAACGGTTGAGATCATACAGGGTGTTGAAGTTGACTTTTCCAAAATATCAAATAGCCATTGTGAAACCATTTCTTCGAATATATCAACCAAACCATCCATGCATCGATAATTTATATGGCCACTACAAATCCACTATAGAGTATGATGATTCCTGCACATACCTACAATATACAGGGTGCGTCGCAGGCTAGCAATTTTTTTAGTGATTTGTAAAAAAATCAGCGGTGGAATTCTATTAATTTCCACATATTTCCAAGGATACTGAGATCCAATTCAATTGGTGATGTTAGCATCTTCTGAATCAGACTGCCATATTTTATACAAGATGTTTTATTTCTCATGAACCTGTTCTGCTTGTCGATATATTCAAATACCTGGAATTCCGGATAACATAGTGATAAACTCAATCGTTTGTGATGAGAGTTCACTCTGCATATGCTCAAAATATACAGGGTCTATCAAAAATAATGGCCTTTGCTGATGATTTCTTTGAAGGGTTTTGAAATTCATTTTATTCATGCAAAGGTCATTATTTTCAGATAAGATACTGTATATTTTGAACATATGCAGAGTGAACTCTCATCACAAACGATTGAGTTTATCACCAAGTTTTCTGGAATTCCAGGCATTTGAATATATCAACAAGCAAAACGGGTGCGACTTCATGAGAAATAAAACATTTTGTATAAAATATGGCAGTCTGATTCAGGAGATGCTGGAATCATCAATTGAATTTGATCCCAGTATCCTTCGAAATATCTGGAAATGAATGGAATCCCACCGCTCAATTTTTTACAAATCACTAAAAAAATTGCTATCCTGCGACTCACCCTGTATAATGTGGGTATGTATAGGAATTACTATACTCTACAGTGGATTTGTATTGGCCGTATAAATAATCGATGCAAGGTTAATTTGGTTTATATATTCAAAGAAATGGCTTCACAATGGCCATTTGAAATTTTGGAAAAGTCAACCTCAACACTCTGTATGATCTAAACCGTTGAATTTAGAACATTTGCGCAATGGAGATATTTGATCAACATCACGAGTTCTGCAATATAAAAAAAGTTCGAGCAAATTTACCGAAAGCCAATTTCCCATTGAAACGGTGCGGGGTCCTTTGTCGAAATTATGGAAACCGCTGTCCGCCGAACGTCAGCTGACCGGAGCAGATCCGCAATAATACTGCAACTGGCGATGGAAAAACTGTGTAATTTCGAACAGCGGTTTCCATGATTTTCCGAATTCGTTATAAAATTATTACATCCTGTATATGTATTGCCTATAAATTCACAATTCAATTTTCGGAATTTCATATATGACATGTATACTTCTTTTGCCAAGCTTCTCCCGAGGGCAGTACAGGACAAAGGGGAAAAACAACAGCGTTTCAGATTTTGGTTCGTCACGTTCCAATCTCGCGAGATTTTCTGCACGCTTTCTTGTTCGCTGATTCAAGTGCCAAGTAGTGATATTAACTGTCATTAGTGTCAAAAATCCATCAGTTTTTAGAATATTCCCATCGGATCGCTTTATAATATTCATTTGTTTCATTTTCATCTCTAGGGTAAAAACCTATCACTTTCATGTAGGGCATCCGGTTGAAAAATGATCATTTTCATATACATGAGTCGAAAAATGTTATTTTTTATAACAGTCTTTATTAGATTTCATCGACCTCATGAAAGTCGTATATAAAAATATGTGTTGAAGCTTTCTAGAATATACTGAAATTTCATCCCAACACAAAACCGCTATTTTTAACACCTCGTCACGTATTTCTGTAACCAAGTGATCATCTTCAAGAGGAAAGATTAAACAGTTTAATTTCAGTTGAAGATGATCACTGGGTGATTGAGACAAGTGTCGAGGTGTTAAAAATAGCGGTCTGGTGTTTAGATAAAACTTCAGTAAATTCATTACTACACCAAATACTGCAGTGGAAGCTTTCTAGGTTTGAAAACGCACTTGAATTGTAATTTTTTCTTTACAGTCGTAGAAAAAAGTTACTACTTACCCATTATGCCTGATATCAGGTATAGCCCTATCTACAGCAATTTTATCACTGAGGGCAGCATTAAATCCGTTCACCTTGTACAACGAATCATAGTTTTGGTTCTCCGACTGACTAAGATATGCCGGTTTGCCCTGCTCACCAGGACCTGAAAATAAGTGTCAACTTTAATATCACAGAAAGTAGTTATTTATGCAACAAGTGCAAAAAGTAAGTGCAATAAACAATTTTTGCACGAGTTGCATACAACATTTTTTCTACGTTCATGCAAAAAGCAAAAAATGAATTATTAAGGTGCGGCACTAGGTGTAGTAAAATGAAAATCGCAACTTAAATAATTAATTATTACTATCGATTTGCATTGACACAAATCACTATCATCTATTTTTCCATTATTATTACTCATTTCGAAACTTTCAATTCTGTAATTCTGTTCCAAACTTATTGCCAATCTCACAGAATCCTTACTTAATATGTAGTAGGTTTGAACGTTTATGTTTGTTATGATGACAGCACGTTGAAATAGAATGACAGATAATAATAATAATAATTTATTCGCCTCTTCTTTTACATTTTTGACATAATTATAATACAATGCAGAAGTGGAGTGGGGTGGGGAATAAATGGGCAACCCTACAGAAGGTTCAAGCCTGTGTATAGGGAAGATGAGTGCAATAAAAACTTTATTGCACTAGTGTAATGAAGAACTTCTTTTTCCACTAAATATAGTTCAATAAAGTTTCGCTTTTTGCATGAATGTAGAAAAAGAAATAAGATAGGTTGGACATAAATGAAAATAATGTCATGACTATTTTTAATAGAAACATTGATTTTTTTACAACCGAGCGAATAATACCATGTTTGCGTAAACTTGTATTTTTTTTCTTTGCCGCTCACCGGATCAAAGTAAATGTTGTTCTTTCTAGGAAGTAGGCCGATTATAAAATTATAAAACACTTTTTCATTTCTACATCGCGAGCTGTACTGTAATGATCATTTTAGTACAGGATATTTCGTTTCCCACGACTTTCATGAACTACTAGACTGTCATTTTTATGATCATGAATAATATAGGATCGAATCAAGTTTGTTAACGTTCTAATAATTTGATATTTCCCATCAGTATTTACAAAATTCGTTTAAAAAAATAAGTTATCGAAAATGAGTAGTAATAGTGAGGATGATTTGACATTGACACCGCTAATTTCAATATGAAGATTGATAACAATCAAATACTATATTTTCGAATAGTTGGCAAGCAGTTTCTATAGCAGTTAATTTCATCACATTATGTGAGCCTGTAGCAGCGAGTGAAGAGTGAGGGAACATTCAGGTTTTGGATGGTGGGGGTGAAAGTCCCCCATAATCCACTTTTTTTTTCTTTTTTGAAATTGATTAGTGTTAGATTTTTATTATAATTTTCAATATTTTTATCTTCAATTCCTTTATTAGGTTGTTAAATTATGGTAATCATGACAGCAGGAAAGTTTATGATAAAAAGTGTTATTGAAAATATTACAGATTTGTTCATGATTCAGATGGTCGTAGAAAAAGTATAGTGTACAATTTGCATGAAATGACCTATTTCACGCCCATTGTACAATATACTATTATAAGTAATTGAATTTTAGATTCTACATCTACAATGCGGCTTTTAATAGACCCCCCTGTTAACTTTTGAACGATTCGACACAGAAACATGAAAAAAACCGTTTCGAGGGTTTCACCAATACTACTTTTTGAAATAAAAAAAATTGTGAGTGCACGACAGGGGGGGGGGTGGGACACATCAACTCAAAATTTTAAAATGGCATGGGGGGGTCAAGTGGCACATTGTTTGAAAAGTGAATTCCACTCTCTTTACAACCATCTAATTTTTTTTTGAATTTCGTTAATATTTTTTTTGCAAATCAAATTGAAATATCTAATATAAATGCGGATCTGAATATTACTCATACCTCGATAAGTTTGAACGGTTTAATGTGGAATAATGAAACCAAAAATTTTTTGAAGGGTATTACCGATACTACTTTTAACTTTTAACTTAAAAAAGGCATAAAAATCGAAATTGGGAAAAAACTTATAAACAAAATTCAAAAATATTCAGATATTTGTAAAGAGAATTGAATTATTTTTTCAACGATGTGCCACTTGACCCCACATGCCATTTCATGCCATTTAAAAATTTTGAGTTGATGCCCCACCCCCGCGACCCCTATTGAGCAATAACCATTTTTTAAATTTCAAAAAGTATTATTGGTAAAACCCTCAAAACTGTTTTTTATTCATGTTCCTACGTCAAACCGTTCAAAAGTTAACAATGGGGGGGGGGAGTATTAAAAGCCGCACTGCATAACTAAGTATATTACATTACGACAAAAAGAGCGATAAATAAAGCAAATTACAAACTTTAGTTATAGAAACTAATTAAAATATATTATCAAAGTTATGGTTATGAACTCATTTATTATGAATTCATTTTCTAAACTTTTCATTATACTAAAGATGGTAGAAAGGAATATTTAGTAAATAATTCTCATTATCTAGAAATTACATTGATGCCCAAATTATCGTGTAGAATAAAATACAAAACTACCAACTTTTCTCACGAAAAACATTTCAAAATTTTAATTTTTTAACAATTTTGTACTACTAAAGGTGGTAGAAATCAATTATTTAATCTCGCACGTTTTAAAATCTGAACTATCGAGGTTATCAATAATCATTAATTTTTACCAAATATTTTTGTAAAATCTGCGGTTGTAGAAAAAATCTAGTGTGTAATTCGAGCGCAAAAATGTTCAAAACATTACTGCGCTCCGCTTCACGTCGCGCGTCAAACTTTTTTCTCAAGCGGCAAAGTATTACTTTGCGCTCTTAATACACAAATAACTCCTTGACTGATTTTGCATTCGCATAAATCATAGATCGCCTTGAAACATTCTCTGGCCTGCCTGGACAGAAGAGTTAAAACTCTGGGTTCTGTGGTAAAAACTAGCACTTGTTTGCGTGAAAGAGGCAGTACAAACTTTACTTTTCTTTGATCTACAATACCGAAAAATGTTCACTCTCAAGAATGCATTTCAAAACCCTCATTTTTAAAATAAAAGTTTCCGGTGAATTTTCTCTGACAAACAGTCGGTCCTTGAGAAAGGAAATTGGTTCTTTTCTTTCTTTTTTTTAATTATTATATTATGTATTATAATATGAATATATAGAAAATGAAGACTCATTATTAATATTCCTTATCAAATCTACTAAAAACTATTTAGAATGTATGTATGCATGTATACATATTATAAAGCATAAAGGACAGTTGCTATTTTTAATTGACTTTTTCTCGTTTACGAGTTATATGATTCCGTTTCAACATATCCAATAGATTATGGTTAAAGAGAATTTGTAATTGGACTATTTCACTTGGCATTGAGACTTTGCCAGCTAGTTTGTTAGTATAATTCGATAAAAAGCACAATGGCTGGAATAATTTACATGCAACGTTATTAAACAAGAATTCTTGAAGCATTCCAATCATGGTCGTTATCTGAAATATTGAAGTATTCCAATCATTATCGTTATTTTTGAAAATAGGTTTGCAACTTTACTTGGAAGACTGATTAAATAATTAAAACATAGATGATTTGTTTTTCCATGGCAGGCTTTCACACGGTGTGGCTCTACTTAGTTTAATAATAATGTTTATTCATCAAAAATAAATTACAAACATCTACATTATATATCCAATAATTTGTAAAGAATAAACGAATAAATAGATAAAATATGCGCATGCAATACATAAACATTTCTTCTAATAATTTTTAGAGGTACCTAGAAGCAGAAACTTCTGTATGTGCCTAATAAGTTTTTTTTTCCTATAATTTACACAGTCAAATAATAAACATATTTAACTGAAGTAACTGAAGTGAGCATGCAATGTAATACAATCTATTCGAAAGGCACCTAGAAGCAAGAGCTTCTGTATGTGCCTAATGAAAAACAATTTTCTTTATATTTTATACAGTTAAAATAATAGCACTGTTTAACTAAAATAACTAAAATCTAACATACAGTTTTTTTGACAATATTAAAAAATCGAAAAGTTGAATTACTTTTTATCACAGCTTGTTTCAAAGTATTAAATCAGAATATTTTTAAATGTTTCCAAGGTTCTGACAACGTATGTTCTACATTGTTTCTTAAATACATTCAGTTTGCTTATACTTCTGATATCAACGGGTAAAAAATTATAAAATTTAGGTGCTAAGTAGTCAATAAATTTTAAGTTCATAGTCTTATTGCTTCGTGGAATTTTCAACAGTTTGTTGCTGTTTGATCTGGTGTAATATTGATGATCTACAATTTTTTTTAATTTATCTGATTTATGAAAATAATAACAGGACAAAAGGATATAAAGACAACTCACATCACATATGCATATTAATGCCAAAGATTTAGTTAAAATGATTTCACATGATATACAAAAATGCAGATAGAAATCAACTACTGATCATCAGTTTTTCATGAGTTATAATGGTTGAAAAAGAATAATTTCGACAATATAATAATAATAATAAATTTTATTCATAGGAAATCAAATGGCAGGATTAAATTTCTGACTGCGATGAAAAGCACAGCCAGATCTTGCTCTTCCATCCAACGAGAAATACCGTTCTGTACAAACATTTCCACAAAGTTAAAAATATGAGACAAATATATGACGGAAAACGATAATGATGAATTTGAAAATTTCCGGAAATTTTTCTCCTTCTTGAGGTAAGGAGCATGAAATTACACTGGAAATTTGTTTTGAAGTTTATAGGTAAAATGACATTTACATTTAACTTCAGATTTCATTGATATTAAATAACCGATGTGAACTTGGCAGTTAATTTTCAGCAGTAACTTTCGATTCAACAGTGAATCCACCAGTGGCGTCGGTAAAAATATAATTTTCAATGGTTCGGATAGAATTTGGATAACTGTGAAGATTCATTCAGAATAAGTAGTTTTCACAGAATGCGCGTCGTGCATCAATTTCATCCATTTGCAAGGGGTGTGAAGGGTTAAAATCAACCCTCCGAAAAAATTTAATTTGACAAATACCTTCAGAAAAAACCGGCCAACATAAAATTCACAGAACACGTTTATATTAACGAAATGTAACCACAGACAAATGTAAGCCACTAGTGAAGAATGAATTGTAGCACTTTGAAACTTGGCACATGACTTCTTGACATCGTATATTGTTAGAAAAAAATGGTTAACCAAAATATCAGGGGTGTAACCCAAAAAAAAAAATTATTCAAATAAATTATAATTTTTTATTTTGCTGTTGTTTCGGAAAGTATAATTATCAAGAAACAATTTCAACAAGGCGAAAGATAATTCAATTCTACACAAGAAATATACTCGATAATTTCTCACAAAATGCACTCGTTTTCTCAGAAAACCTGATTGAATTCCGATATCAAATTTCAGGCTCGCGTTAATCCGGCACTGCAATTTCCGGCAGGTCCAAAAATTAGATTTGTCATAACTTGGCTAAAAAGTATAGTAGAAGGAAAAGAAAAAGAGCATATCGTTCCTGAAGACTTCTACTCATGCAAATATAACGCGTGAGTATCTGAGTGCTCAAAATGTGTTTTCTCCCACTTCACATAACCCTTCTACGATATTTACGGAGGATCCGAAAGTCATGGATATTTTAGTTGATATGAAATAGTTACACTGAAGCAGGAATCAGTACCCTCTTTGGACCATATGCAACGATTTTACACTAGTGAGACACGTCTCACCTATACATGCCAAAGAAAAAACTGGGTTTTACTCCTGCCCCAGTTTTCAACTCACCCATAATCCCGGCAATTTCTTCAGTAAATGTTGAAAATAATCTCTCATACACATCCTACATAAAAAATGAAGTATGTGATTTGAAGCTTGAGGTTTGCACTTCAAAATAGTTTTATTAAATAATATGCAGGATATGAATAAGCGATTATTTTCAACATTTACTGAAGGGAATGCCGGTTTTATGGATAAGTTGAAAATGAGGCAGGAGTAAAACAAATTTTCTTTTTGGCATGTATTAGTAGGACCTGTGACACTATTTTAAAATTGTTCCAAAAAGGGTATGGGTTGCTGCTTCAGTAAAATAATTCCATATTCACTAAATTATTCATGATTTTCGGATCATCCGCAAACATCTCCGTGAAGTGCGATAAAACACATTTTAGGTACTCAAATACTCGCATATTATGATATGAACATTTTTAGCAGAATTATGACCAATCAAATATTCGGCTCCGCCAGAACTTTCAGTGGCGGGTAAGCGTGAACCTGAAAGTTGATGTCGGCGTTCACTCACGTTTTCTGAAAAAACGAGCGCATTCCATAAGAATTTTTTTTGGTGGTCTCAAAACCCAATTGTACTGAATTACAAGTAAAAAACACGAGCAACAAACCCAATCGAAACTTGATTATTTTACAGAAAATAGTTGATTTGATGAATTACCTCTTCATTCAATTTATCCACAACGTGAACCCAATAACTATTGTGGTTTATACTTCAATTGTTCAAAAAGTTATATAAATAATAAGAGAGAAAGTAGAATTCACATTAATTTAAATAAATATAATAGTGCGAATAGATACATAAATTAGGTTTTAATTAGCGATATGGGTACTTCTCTGATACAACCTTACATTCATATATTGAAATCGCTAGACAAAGGAAAACATGTATTTTAATGATTATCATCTTTACAGTTCACAAGGCTTTGAAAAATGCTCCATCTGGAGAAATAAAATTCACTGGTATTTGCACCAACCTCGACAAAGAACAATTATTGTTTTCAATAGCAAATCTAGCTAGTAAAGTGGAAGCCATATAAATAATGAATTACTGAATGAGTTTTTCAGGCGTTTGATGTTGTAATCTAGACCAGTTCTGTGAATGATTAGTAATTAGAATAGAATATTGATTTATTATAAATAGTCCAGGAGCAGATGGATCATATGGTCAGGCATTTGATCATGGTTGGTTGCCACCATGTTAATCCATTGATATTAGTATAATTATAAAAAATATATATACAGTGACCGCCAAAAAGTATGTACCATATGGGAAAAATGTTTATTATTAGACTATTAGCAAAAATATTCTTGGGAAAAGTTTGTACATGTCCGATAACCTAAAAATCGATTTTGACACATGTCACGTGATCGCTGGTATGGCGGCAAATTGAAAAAAATTACTATGAGAACGCAAAAAGTGGGGTAAAATGGCAAGATATCAAAAAAAGTGATTTGAATAAGTTGCTTAAAATTAAATTTTATACACATATACGAAGTTTGAAAAGATAATGAGAGAAAATTGAAAATAGAAATTTTTTTAAAATATTTTTCTCTAGCTGTATAAAAATATCAAATTATTATCATATGAATAGCTTGACCATACTGAAACATTTGTATTTCAATGATAATGACAAAACTTTCTCATTTTCTCTACACCAGTAAGCACTAAATTAAAAAAATTGGATTTTGTTAAAACCCTGGCTGTTACATTAGTTCGTATCTAACAGTTATATCAGAATTCCACGACCATTGTGATGACATGACACTCCAGAAACATGATGTTTTCCAGATTATAATCAAGTTTCGATGATAATCGTGCCAGAGCGTTTCACTTCGCATGCAATGTTGAAAACTCAAGCCTCTTTAATTTGACGCACTATTTTTAAGATTATGTGCGAAGTGAAACGTTGGTGCACGATTATCATCAAAAATTGATTATAATCTGAAAAACACGATATTTTTGGATCTCCCTATCATCGCAATAATAGTGGAATTGTGATATATCTATTAGATACGAACCAATGTAACAGCAAGAGTTCTGACACAATTCAATTTTTTCAATTTAGTGCTCTCTCGTGTGGAGAAAATGAGAAAGTTTTGTTATTATCATCGGAATACAAATATTTCAGTATGGTCAAGCAATTCATAAGAAAATAATTTGATATTTTTCTACAGCTAGAAAACTTTAAAAAAAATTGCTGTTTTCAATATTCCCACATAATTTTCTCAAACTTTGTATATGTGTATAAAATTGAATTCTAAGCAACTTTTTCAAATAACTTTTTTCGTTATCTTGCCATTTTATCCGACTTTTTGACTATTCATGGTAATTTTTTTCAATTTGCCGCCATACCAGAGATCACGTGACATGTGTCAAAATCGATTTTTAGGTTATCGGACATGCACAAACTTTTCCCAAGAATCTTTTTTTCAATACTCTAATAATAAACTTTTTTCCCATATGGTACATACTTTTTGGCGGTCACTGTAGATATACTTTTGAAATATTGAGATTATACACACCAAAAGGAGACTTTTCAATATCAAAACAGTTAAGTTAGAAAACCACCCCTAGCAAGCATTGCTGTGGTTTTTCTCGTTTTTCTCAGAAACCATTGGTCGCACAGAAAATTTTATTCCTACTAATCCAGTAACGACAGACAAACTCGAGCAAAAAGTGAAAAATGAATTGTAGCACTCGGAAACTCGGCACATGACATCTCGACTCACGTATTATTAAAAAAAATTGTTCACCAAAAAATCAGGAGTGGAGCCTAAAAAAGTTTTCAATTAAAAATAATATATATTTTTTTGTTGTTATTTCAGAAAATATAACATTTATCAAAAAATGATTTCGATAGGTTGAGATAATTCGATTCTCCACAAGAATGATGTAATACCTCATGAAATACGCTCGTTTTCTCAGAAAACGTGGTTTAACGCCGACGTCACATTTCATACTCGCGCTAATCCGCCACTGCAAGTTCAGGAAGGGCCGAAAATAAGATTTGTCATAATTTTACTAAAAATTATAGTAGGAGGAAAAGAAAAAGTTCTACTTCCTCATGAAAATATAACATGTGAGTATCTGAGTAAATAAAATGTGTTCTGTCCCACTTCACATAACCCTTCCACGATGTTTACGGAGGATCCAAAAGTCAGGGATATTTCAGTTGATATGAAATAATTATACTGTCAGTAATTAGTACCTCTTTGGACCATATGCAACGATTTTAGACTAGTGAGACAAGTCTCACTTATACATGCCAAAGAAAAAACTGGGTTTACTCTTGCCTCAGTTTTCAACTAACCCACAATCCCGGCAAATTCTTCAGTAAATGTTGGTTATTTTTTATAGCAATAATTGAACATTTTAGGTAAGTACCTAAAAAACAAAATTAAAAATGTTGCTAGTATGTAAGACACCCTGTATATTTTAATGAGATCTGGGAGTTTAAGGATGTATTGAACCAGAATATGATATTAGTTTCGAAGTAAAAAATCTTTTAGTATGTTTTTCCCAATTTTTCAATTTTCAACCGGTCATAGCAAGCCATGAAAAAGTAACATTTGGGTATTTTCTATAGCATCAATTGAACACATTTAGGCACTTTGTGACAAGAGAAAAAAATTTCGACAACAACCAAATTTTACGGATGAATAACAAATAAAAAAATTTGTTAGTTACAGATGACACCCTGTATTTTGATGAATTAGCACTAGGATATGGGGATTTTAGGGGGTTCTGAAACAGAATCTGGTGTTATTTTCTCGATGAAAAAATGCCTAATATATTTTTCCCAATTTTTCACTTTTCAATTGGTCGTAGGTAGCCATGGAAAATGGATATACGAATATTTCATAAACCTAAAGGTAGATATTTCTGAGTACGATACGTAATAAAAAAACAAATTTTGAAATCATTTTACTGTCAAGAAAATACGAGGGTGTGGCTGCTCAAACTGGGACACACTGTAAATATTCAAATATCAATTTCAGCGGCGGTTAAGGGTGAACCTGAAATTTGATGTCGGCGTTCAATCACGTTTTCTGGGAAAACGAGCGCATTTCATAAGAAATTACTAGGAATAATTTTTGTGGAAAATTGAATTGTTTTTCACCCTGTTGAGTTGTTTTTCCGATTAATCATATACTTTCCAAGACTACAGCAAAAATCTATTTATATATGTTTGAACGAAAAAAATAAATATGTTCCACCTTTGGAATTTTGGTAAGCAATTTTTTTTCGTGTTTATCATGGTTCCAACTACTAGCATACCAAGTTTGGTGGTGCTACAATCGATTCTTGTCTCAAAACCTAGTCGTACTGGATTATACTATTTTATTCCTTATCTCAATGAATTTCGAGCAACGAATGATCGAAGTTAGGGGTCGGTTTCAGCGTAGATTAGTTGTACCAAAGTTTGGTTTTTACAAACTAAACATGACATTAATTCAATGAATACGAACACTTGTATATTTCTGAAGTAATTCAACAGAATTGCACCATTTTTTGCTTTCAACGGATATAAAAAATATATGAAATAGCGAACGGATCGTCAGCTGGTTGAAAAGTGCTGGAAAGACATGAGAGGATCGCGAATACACAAGAAAAATTAAAGAAAAAATGTAAGTGATAGTCGATGAAAATTTTTTTAATAACGTATGATAATGAAAAAACCGAGGGGGAAACAACTAGTAATTTTTTTACATCTAATGAATAATTACTTCTAAAGAAAAATAATTTAAAAAATTCTATGGGCCAGGTTTTTCTCTGAAAAATGATTGATGATGAATTTTATTTTTAAAAATAATTTGATTTAATTATTTTTTAATTTATAGAATTATCTCAATTAATATTATTATGCATGATATACGATTTGACTACTTTGATTAGAGTAATTTATTCATGTAAACGTTTCCAATCGAAATCTGTAATGGCCAAGCGGTCTAATACTCGAGACAAAATGAGTAATGAAGTAATGAAAATATTATGATGTACACCTAATGAACGAGTTATTTCCCCTCGGAAAAAACATTCAGTTGGATTATAGGCCTTTGAATATACGTCAACATAAACGGAAAAAAAATTGAAAATAAATTAGGGAGGAAGACGAAAGAAAACGGACGAATGAGCTAAAAGGGAACAAATTGAGGAAGAACGATATAAGGAAGAGAAAAAATGGCGACAAAGAAGAAGATAAAAGAGACAAGAAAAATGATTCTGATGCTTCCTGGAATCTAAACAAGAACAGAAATGATTCGGAAAGTACAGAAAAACGAAAGATGCTAAAAAAATTAAAATCCCCTACTCCCTCCTCGAAGCAAGTTCCTTGCAAAATAGTGAAAAATCATCATCATAGAATAATTTAGTCATCATCACCCTCCAAACTTGGTGATAATCATAATCAAATACCTGACTAAGATGTCTAAAAACCCTGGTGTATCGACTGATTCGATTTTGTTTTGATTATTTTGAAGACAAAACAAATGAATTAGTGGTGTGCTTCTGTAATTGGATCCAGAGATGGCGTCTTCATAGGATTCAGTCGTTGACAGTACTAAAGATGACTTTTCATATACGTAAATTTAAAGACTTCTATATCAAATGCATTCAGGTAATTCTAGTTAGTTGTATTTCAACAAAAATTGATATCAGTAACAATTAAACTACCTAGGACAGTAGTTCCATATATTCTATTCATTATGTTGTTTTTCATTTCATAGTCGTTCGCAATATTCGAAATTTCTATTCAAACTTAGCCTAAGAAGAAAATCGACGGTGGCGAAACACGAAAGTATTGCGGAACATTCGGAAAGCACACCACTAGTTCGTTTGTTTTCGCAATATAGTGTAGTAAAATCCACCCAAAAAGTCGTTCCGTTCTCGAATTTTTTTTTTTCGAGGTATAACCAGTTCCGACCTTCACAATACAGTGAGGTATATATGTTTCTATTAGAATACCATTGGACGACATTTTTGAGCGGGTACGAACTTTTTTATTTAGAAAAAACTGAAAAAATAATGGTTTTTCTAAAACACGTTTCTTGATGAATATCACCCCATAACTCTGAAACTACAGGAGGTATGGAAATATTTTTTTTTACAATAGAAAGAAGTTGTTTCCTGTTTCTCACGCAAGTATGATAAAATGATAAATAATTATAAGTTTTTCGTAAATTGATTCGGAACGCAAGATATCACTTTGCATGTAATGTTTTTTTCAGTAATGGACAAACTTTTTTGTTTTCAGCTTTTTGTGTATATATGCAGCGAATGAAATGTTGACAAATAGCCATAAAAGTTTTTGAACTAACAAAAACTTGTATATGTAGTATAGTTTTTGAGATATGATTTTTCAAAGATGTAGGTACGCACGGCAATGAATATTATGCCTGTCGCGACATAACAGGATTGTGCCAGTGCAACTACAAGGTGCAGTTGCAGTTTTAGTTGGGCAGTTTGCAACAATTCGTTCAACATGCAGTGTGTCATTTGTGAAAAAAGCGTTTCCTTTAATGAAAAAAATACTACGAAAAATCCACGGATACAAGGCTTGCTTTCGTTATTATCAGCTGCAGAAAAAAGGAAGGATATTTGTGGATCACGCATTCTTATGCAAAGAGAGCAAATTTTGTCTGAAAAAAAAATTGTGTATCATAATGAATGTAGGAAGAGTTTCACCAGCATTCATAATATTCAAAGATTGTTGAATTTTAATGATTGCGAGAAAAATACCGAAGCGGGACCATGAAAAACTGCACAAATAATAAATTTAAATGCATTAAAGAAGGTTTGAAATGTTCCAGTGAATGTAAATGTGGAGACTGCCCGAATACATTCAGAGATCCTGTTGATGAAGCGGAATCAAAAAATGAACAATATTAATATTTACATTATTTTTCGTTTACTAGATTGGTTCAAATTCTTTTGATTTTGTAAATTATTATGAAATGCAATATTATTTTCATCTGTACTTGTATCATTGATTTTGAAACAACTGTCATAAGCACAATTTCTCAACACAACATAGTGTGCTAATAGGTCGGATATTGAGAGTAGGCCCTGATGGTATTGCGCCGAGCGCCAGCAGTCGCCCGGAGACGCGGAATAACAGACATTTTCAAAAAATCATACCGTCAAAACTATCACATATGAGTTGAATTTTTTTATTCTAAAAACTTTTGTAACTCTTTATCTCAAATTTTTTCTTCGGTGCATGTACATAAATATTTCGAATAATAAAAAAGTTTTTCGATCACTGAAAATTTGATTTCACGGTTTCTACTATTTCACATTCTCTATTTATTCAGATAAAAAAGCGATTTTATTCATCTTGCTTATGATATGTTGAGAAGCGCTAAATGATCCCCTTTCGATTAACAAAAAAAGCAAATCGATATCTAGAGTAGTTCTCGAGATATTGAGTGATATGTTTAAGAAAACACATTTTTCGAATATTCTATTTTTTTCGTACTGTTTTGAATAAAAAAGTTCAGCCCTATAGAAAAATGTCGTCCAGCTGGATTATGATGAACAATCACATGAAGAAAATTATCAGATAGGTCTGATTTGGTTATACCCCGGAAAAAAAACGATAGATTTTGGCCCCGATTTTACTCCACTAATAATCAAGTTGGCGAATGTCTCCCGTTTTGCAGATACGAGTCGCTTCACCAGGTTTGTTAGGAATCTTATACCTGACCTTTTTGTTCCACTGGCTCCCGGATTATAATGAAAATATGCAATCAGGGCAACTTACTTGATGGTAATAGCTGTTCCCAATCTCAAGGTGACTGTTAAGTAGTTCTGGTTCAATATAAAATGTGACGGAACTAGTTCAACTTCAGAACAGCATTACAGAAAAATTCAAGGTATTTGTTTCGATAAAAGAAAATAACAAATATTTTAATGAAACTCAAAATTATAAGGATACAAAATTAATAAGTCACCCAGGACCACATTTTTTTAACTGATTTTGCAAATTCGCAAATATAACATTCAAGAAAGAGTCGGGTTCTGTCCTTTATTTTCGTTCATGTCCTTTGGAATAAATTGTAAAAACTAATTTTCAACAGTAAATACACAAATGGAGGTAAATTTTTGATAATTTTACGTGCACGAATCTTTGTTGCTATAGAAATCTCACGAGTGGACGAAGTCCACATAAATTTCCCGCATTACAGTGACCAATCACAGAGCGCTCATTTCGTGCATTTTAGTGTCGTCCCTACAATAAAAAGCATCTAGCCGTACCAATTCTACTTTTGATCCCGCAGGTCGGCATGCGCACTTGTTTACGCTAAGTAGACCGTCAAAATGGCTGCTCAACGCCTGTTCTTTCTGAATTTTGGATAAATATTCGTTATTTCGTAACAATTTTGTATTGTCAATAGGTCTGGGTAAAGGTAGTCAGGTCAGGTATGGGCAAGTACTTAATTTACGCATTTTCAACTCGGTTTGCATGCAAACTAATTCACGCATTTTTGACTGACTCGCAAGCTAGGTTAGCTTGCTCGGGTTAGGCTTGTGTATAAATTGCAAGCGAAAAACAAATTCACTCATTTTCGACTGACTCGCAAGCTAGGTTAGCTTGTTCAGGTTAGGTTAGCTTGCTCAGGTTAGGTTTGTGTGTCAATTGCGAGCGAAAAACTAATTCACTCATCTAAACACCCCGCCACACCGCCAATAAATTATTTTAATTCGAGTTGGTACGACGGGGGCCGTTGTTTAATTGTTTTTGATGAACCGACCTTCGGAATATTAGACACAGTCAATGTGAACTTGAACGTTTCCGACAGTTCGACAGATGTAAGTTGTAATAGGTACACCGGAATCACATAGAAATGTCTTCAACTAATTAGCTAATAATTATTAACGATCTCTAAGAATCTGTAATATTCCAATCAGTGTCTACCTATTAGGAATGTTAGAATTACTGATTTTAACTTTCATTACTTGAGGATAATGAGAAATAAACGTACAAACCTTGGACACACTCTGAGAGCAGACCTTGCATGTTAGGACATGTCTTTTTTACACTTCATTTTCTGCAGTTGGATTCTAAACAGGTCGATTTTTATTTATAAATGCCTATTTTCCAATATATCTGATTGATGGGTAACCAGAATGTTGACATAGTCATAATCGATGATTTTTGTAGATAGAAACAGGAGTCATACTGGTGAACAAATTTTGTTTAATTTAAATCAATCGATGATACCAAATGTAACAAAATGTTCGAACAAAACTCGTGTAAACATAAGTAAATATCAGCAATACTGGAATGCAAATCAGTTAACCACGAGCTTGTATGGTAATCTGACGAAAATTTTCCTGAACGGGAATTCCCGGCAGATCCATTTTTAAATTTCGTCAAGATTACCATACAATCTCGGGGTTAAGTGAACGGTTCAAACACATATGATACGGTTAAAACTGTCACGAATCCTGTGTGTATGAGCCTCCTAAGGGTGTCCAGTGGCGTCCCGGAAAATACCTTAACCACCATATATTTGACAAAAAAAATGTGCGGCACTAACTTTTTTGCATTTTTTAGTTAGAATTTCAGTTGCTCAATGCAAAAAAATACAAAATTTCAAAAAAAAAATCAGAACTGCACAGTTTTTATTCAAAAATTAAAAGTCTATAGCACTCTGGTTTGCACAAAAACAATGGTTGAAAGTTTGTACAGTTGTAGGTTTGAAGAGGAAAGCTGACATTTTTTAAGCAATTAAATTCATTTTTATTATTATTATTAGCTCTTAGGTTTGGACGATTTTTCTTATTTACATCAATCCTCTATATTATATATTATAATATTTTAATTAATTATCGAGCTGACCTCTGATTTGTAAATATGAAATTGCATATCGGGTATAGGATATTCAGTCAATTAATTTTTTTTTGTGAACATATCAAAAAAGCTCACAAGAGGCACAAATCAATTATTAATTTTAGGAACTGGATTCCTCGTGTTATACTTCCTTGGATAGTTCCCATCATAAAATCGACCAAATTCTACGGGATCTCAAAGTTGATATTGTTTTTCCGAAATTCCTCAAAGATCTTTTGATCTATGCAGGCGTGGATAGCCATTTTTCGTTATCATTGTTCAGCGAGGAGAATTTCGGAAAATTGGAGAATTTCTCCAAGATGCACCTGAACAACACATTCGACGATAATGAAAGGAAATCGTTTTTAAAATCTATTCCTAAAACGTCTCAATATTCAAGTTTTTGGAAGGTCACAGAAAATTCTTAAGTAGAGAAGTTGAATTATGTCAAGTGTTTTTTGAAGAAAAGAATAAAGTAAAAGAAAACTGTTATGTCTTCTTAGTTCATGTTATGTTATGTTTAATCTTTATATAACAATTACCCCGTATTGCGAGGGAATTGGATATGATGTTTTTTATGTGTCAGAAAATAGGAACTAATTTTTCCCAAATAAAGAACTAATTCACGTCGTTCATATTTGTAAATAATAGAACCAAATAAGGAGAACATACACAACAGATTGGCGACGAGGATGGGATTCGAACCTGTTATGTCTTCTTAGTTCATGTTATGTTATGTTTAATCTTTATATAGCAATCACCCCGTATTGCGAGGGAATTGGATATGTTTTTTATGTGTCAAAAAATAGAAACTCAGTTTTTCCAAATAAAGAACTACTTAATTCACGTTGTTCATATTTGTAAATAATAGAACCAAATAAGGAGAACATACACAGCAAAAACCATCAAACGAAATGATCACAAGCCGAAAACAACGTTAAAATTAAAAAACACCAATTATCAGGTTACGAATCCACCGCGGTATCCACTCAAAAATAGACAAAAATAAAGACGAAACACAACTTTCTGAAATAACTGCCCCTGCCTACAAATGAATTTGTGTTTTCTTTCACATCAATTCAAACAAGAAAACGAAAAGGTCCCTCGAGATAGAACGGAATATAAACGATTTACTATGTTAATTATTAAAAATCAGACATGGGTTTGGTATACGGTGGCCCATGGGGTTTTGGACAGGGAATATCTCGGAAATCGAGAGTAAAAAATGAAAGTTCAAAACTTTTTTTTCCTCAATAAAATCGAATGACATTTGCCACCAATGGGCTTAGCACGGCAGTACGGGTAAAACTGTCATGAATCACGTGTGTTTATGGGCCGCCTTAGGTGGTTTGTGGATATTCTTTTATTTTTTAACATTTTTGTACTACTAAAGGTGGGACAAATCTATTTTTTAATCTCACACTATTAAAATCTGTAAAACTGTTATTTAGTTATACCTTTCTCGAATATGCATGTGCAGGAGACTATTTCATAGACTGTTTGAAAATAAATAGGACTGGTTCTATTTTTTCCCCTGATTGAAGGGGATTTCAAGGATGTTTGTGGAAATGACAGGTGCCCAACACATTAATTATATGTCGTACTAGACATAACCATCAAATAAATAATAATAGTATAAGAAAAACAGTGGCCAATACAAGAGGTCAACTTTCGTTTAGCTGAAATCGGTTATGCAAAAACTGTTGCCATGGTAACCGTTGCTATGGTCAAGAGTAAACTAAAACGCTATTCCCACTTTGCGGAAATGCGTGGTTGCCAAGTTGGGTCAGTTATAGTTTAGCTGATATCGTTGAAAAAATGTGATGCCGTGATGAGACATTCAAAATCGCGATTTTCGTGCTGCGGAAAAGCGCGGTTGCCAAATTATGAACTTGAAAATAACGTCAGAAGTATATACCAGGTGTTTCCGAAATAGGAGCGATACATGAAGTGGGAAGTAGAATATGAAAAAACAAGATGGAATGAAGGAATACATTTTTTCCGCAAAAAAATTTATTTTGACAGATATGGAATTATAAAATTTTCAAAATTATTTTGGTAATCACTGATAAGAGGTCTACAGCCTGCACAAACCTTGCTGAAACACTGCCAACGGGCAGACACGCTGTGGCCTGGAGAATATAACCAGTGCCGGCTCAACTTTCGTTTAGCTGAAATCGGTTGCCATGGCAACAGTTTTTGCATAACCGATTTCAGCTAAACGAAAGTTGACCCCCAGTGCCTCCCAAACTAAAGGTAACTAACTGAAAGCGATTTCATAAAATTTCATAAAAATTTTCGATTGCTTCAAACACGAAAATTCTTTTGCCGTAACTGAACTATAACTGACCCAACTTGGCAACCACGCATTTCCGCACCAAGAGAAGCTGGTTTTTGTATTCTCGTAATCGTAACCATAGCAACGGTTGCTATGACAACAGTTTTTCCGTAACTGATTTAAGCTAAACTATAACTGACCTAACTTGGCAACCACGCATTTCGGCAAAGTGAGAATAGCATTTTAGTTTACTCTTTACCATAGCAACGGTTACCATGGCAACAGTTTTTTCATTACCGATTTCAGCTAATCTTAAGCAGATATTTTGGCAACCGCGCATTTCAGCAAGATCGGAATTGTGTTTTTGTTTACTCGTTACCATAGCAACGGTTACCATGGCAACAGTTTTTTCATAACGATTTCAGCTAATCTTAAGCAGATATTTTGGCAACCGCGCATTTCCGTAAGATCGGAATTGTGTTTTTGTTTACTCGTTACCATAGCAACGGTTGCCATGGCAACAGTTTTTGCATAACCCATTTCAGCTAAACTATAACTGACCCAACTTGGCAACCACGCATTTCCGCAAAGTGGGAATAGCGTTTTAGTTTAGTCTCGACCATAGCAACGGTTACCATGGCAACAGTTTTTTCATAACCGATTTCAGCTAATCTTAAGCAGATAACTTGGCAACCGCGCATTTCCGCCAGATCGGAATTATGTTTTTGTTTACTCGTTACCATAGCAACGGTTGCCATGGCAACAGTTTTTGCATAACAGATTTCAGCTAAACGACAGTTTAGCCAAATATACAAATCTGACCTCAAAAATCACTTAGGGTAAATGTCGATAATTTTACTTCCCTTGCAGCTCTGAAATTACGACTCAATCACCTAAAAAGGCATGGTGTAATAGTGCCCGTCATTTGGGGAAATTAAGCCAGCAAAAAGGCGTAAAAATAGGCACACAACTAGGCACGAAAAAAGGCATAGTGTAGTGAGGGTTTAATAAGGGATTTACAGCTTTTGAGGAAATGTTTGTTTCAAGTGAGAACTGTCACTGTGGTAGTTCTCACGAATAGTTTTTTCGGTTCAAGTGCCCTATATAAAGATTGCAAAACGAGCTAAGCTGTGTCGACCGGGTACTGAATATTCATATATTGTGTAATTGTGTAATTGTATAATTTATATTAAATCAGAATAGTTGATTTTTTTAACAAAAATATCTTTCTAGGGTTCATTCAACCACCCCTGTAGCAGACTATATTTAACAACTAGAACCGTGCAGTGCAGTTACATTAAATAATTTCAGACTTGCCTACTCTCATGGATTCCCTCTTGATTTGTTCGTAATCGTGCCAATCAATTTTTTCATTATCGACTGGTTCGAAAACCTACAAAGTTAAAACTAGACTTTAATTACTGGAAGCATTTGAAAAATCAAACTCACATCTCGGGGTGCCAGGGGTTCTACGCCTACATTCTTGACATCATAGTACCAGGTATTGTCCTTAACATTTCTACTTTTGAATATCCTGTAAAATAACACTGTAAACACTACAGTCACTGCTGAAATTAAAAGATATTTCACTACGGTTTTCACGTTTCTTCTCATCTTGGATACCACCACATAGGCATTTTTGTGCCGGATGGATTTATCTAGTTATGCTTCTACTGATAACGATAAGATTGGATTTAATAAAATTTTCAGTAATGCGATTTTATCGAGTAACCTCACTAATCGGCCTAATCGCGCTTAATGCTTAGGGAACAGTACCGCACTGGTTTGTCGTTTGCCTCCAGTAGAAATAATGAATACCAAATAAAAATACATGAATACAAATAACATTCACCTTTGGAGACAAGAATTTAGGTGGGGATTGCAAAAATGTGCATTATTGCAGCATTGCGTAGTTTAGTTAGTTCATTTCATTTTGTTTTGTTTGAAATTTGAATTCTTCTTCTTCTTCATAATTTTTTGGCCCTTGCTCCCGTTTGGTGCATTCAGCCAGGTCACTTCATGGGGCTACTACTTGGTCTGATTTTCATTATTTTGTAACCCTTTATATCTTCCTCGTTCTTCTATTTCTTCATTCTTATATAATTGTATCTTTGGTTGTTTGGTTTGTTTGGTTGTCTAAGGTTGTCAGTCTAACTAAATAATACATGATAGGAAAAAAACTCTTCTCGCTTCGGGACAGCGGCGAAGCATTTCACACCTTAAATGCTGTCTCGGATAACAAGCACCCAGGATTGGATAAAGATATAGAAAGAATAACACTTTAATTAAAATTATATATTGTATTTTATCATGCACCATGTGTTTTTATTCATGTTTTTTGACTTTCTATTTTTTTTTTGATTTCATTATTTTTTTTATTTTTTTTTATTATTTTTTAATAAATATATTCAAAAGTTTCATCATTGCATTATTTATTGAAGAATTATTATGTCTCATTACTACTTGAATATTAAATGGGGCTGGGACTCCTTTATTGATTAGTTCCGTATACAAATCCTTTAGAGGTATCTGATTTATGGGACATTCAAACAATACGTGTTCTAGTGATTCTTCCCTACCACATTCACAATTTGGAGTTTCTTTTATACCTATTCGGAATAAATGTTGGTTATTAGCACAATGTCCCGTTTTCATTCTTATAATAGTAGTGATGTGTCGTCTATGAAATTTGAATTATTAATTTCTTCATTCCTGCCCCTGTCTATTGAATGCGAGCGTTTAATGATTATTAAAGGCCAATTGACAATATTCCACAGGCTATCGTTTTTTTTTTGCTGTCAGGTTGGTAATAAATTTTGTTTTTAAATGTTTGCATCACTGTATTATTTACGTTTTAGCTTAAGTTGGCTTAGATAGGCTAGGTTAGGTAGGGTAGGTTAAGTGGGGTTGTTTTCTCTTCTTTTGCCTCAAAAGATTGAATCTGTGTGCAGTTAGGTCGGTACCAGGGTGTTGTTCTCTATAATACTGACAGGGTTACCGCGAAAAACAGTTTTTAGAGATTTCGGGGAACACAGGCATAAGGTTATGAAAAGTGCTACTGCTGCCAACATATTAGAATTACTAGGCTTTTTCCATTTAGGAGTGTTAAGCCCCGGGGCTTCTCATTCTAGACTTACTATTGGTAGATTTTTTATAGATGTCAATTTTGAGCCAATGATTGAACTAGAATAAGAAGCCCTAGTGCATCAAACCCTTAAATGGAAAGCCGCTACTGTGGTTGTTCCTATTTTACTATCTTTGTTCTTCTGGCTTGTCCTTGCCCTACTTGTTCGTAGGTTCAAATTCTGGCACACAACTGACGTCATCAAAATGGAGGTTTCGCGGTAACCCTGTCTACTTTATATTTATAATAACCATGGGGTCGGTACGTTATAAGGGCGAGCGAAGCGAGTCGCGAGCCTAACTTAACCTAAAACGTAAACAAGATCCGACGAAATCCGAATCATAAAAGTGACACCAACTTGATGAATAAAATATATCAGTCATTCTGTCATTCAAATCATTCAATGTTGATCACAATTTGTTAACGTTTTGAAGAAGGGTGAATTTTTCAAGAGTTATTTTTTCCTACAAAAAAGGACTGAAAACAAGTAAATGAGAGCATGTGTGGTGTTTCGGTTAAAAAACGGGCATATTTTGTGAGTTTTTATTAACAGAAATTCGATCTGTCAAATGGTGAAAATCCACAACAAAATGGACCTGTATCTTCGAAAATAGTCGTGACCACCAAAAATTTCATTCGGATTTTTTGTAGAGGAGACCGAAATACGTAAGTTGCAAACATTTTTTTTTTGAAAATCTGATGGCTCTCTCTAACGGAATATTTATCCTTCAACCAAAGAAGATGAAAGAGTATTGATGTTTATGTTTCTTGTAACTCTGAAGTTGGTAAAATTTACTGTTGTAATTGATCTTCGAGTTGACTATATTAATATATGATGCATTTTCTGTTAGGAAGAAAATTGGCTATGTAGAGGAACACGAACCCATAGACGAGTCTGTTGTCTTTCTGAAGATGGTTAGGTAGTTGATAAATACTGTACTCAAAATAACAAAAAATAATTCGTTTCCAGATTCTCATGCTAATAAGACTGATAAACCTCATCACAGACTTTTGTAGGGAGTTATGCAGAAGTATCACACCGTATTAAAGCCCCTTTTACGATTTCAATTACTATTATCTCCCTGTTGCTAAGTTGCTAAGTTTTGTAATACCACCGTGGAGTACAGATTAAAGGGGTTACTATATACTCTTTCCAGAGAACTCCACTAAAGAAAACAACCCCATGCAATGCCTTATGTTTAGAGAAAGACGAATTAATGTTAAAAAGTAAATCTTCAATGAATCCAATAAATAATTCAATTTCTTGAGAAATACTTGGTTTTGAATCTTGTACCAATATCATCAAGATCTTGTTTTGAATATTTCAAGTCCATTATTGATTGAAATGAAATGAAGTCACAATAATGCTTGCAATTGATTGCATGAAACTGCCTTGAAGTGGCGTCATTTCTTTCCGATTCTTTCACAAAATTTGAAACAAATTATTAGATATGACGTCACTGCAAGACAGTTTGGGCAAACATTTGACCGTGGGCTTTTAAAATCTCGTGGTCTGGAGTCAAAATATAAATCTCCAGATATGTGTATTATAAGCTGTTTTCAATAAGGGTTTGATGCAATAGAGCTTCTTATTCTAGTTTGATCATTGCCTGAAAAATTACATCTGTCAAAATCTACCAATTAGTAAGTAGGTTCGTTCGTTTGCTACGAGATGTAGTGTAGTATAAATTCACACATTTTGAATCGAATGTAGATGAGTGCAGTTCACACTTTAAAAGGAATGTGTCAAATCAATCGCAAACATATAGGGAAAGTTTTCAAATTCATCGATGGATCCATCAGTGAGCATTGCATCCTTATTCAACTAATGGAAAATGACACTGACAGCACGAATGCGCATCATCCATCAATGAATTTAAAAACTCGCCCATACAAAAATCGAGTGTAAATCATCCCAGCCCCAGGATTCCGAACTCTCGACCCGATCACGATATACAAGCAATAAGTAATTCCCTGTAATATTTCAAGAAAAAAAGTTCATATAAATATGTGTCCTAACTTGCATATTTTCCGAGTAACGGGGAATCAACTGCGACGCCACTGGAATTAAAATACAAAATCTAATTTCGGGAAAAGAAGCCCCGTTTTACTTTACTATGAACAAACAAACGAAGTTTAATCAGAATCGGCGTAGAGAATTTTGAGTAATTCATAAAAAAACGATTTCTTTATTAAACTTTTGACACGCCCTTACTCGGAAACAAAGGAAGTTAGGACACACATTTATATGAACTTTTTTTCATAAAATGTGACCAAGAATCACCACCTGAAATATTTTGTACCAATTTGATCAATAATAAATGTAGGTTTTGGAATTTCTATGGAATAAATTAATATTCTGATTTTTCTTCAATATTGTATTGGATTTCCATGTTGATTGAAACAGCAAAATTCCTGGTATTCCTAGAGGCTGCAAAATTGCAAATTATACAGTGTATCCATAAATACACAATCTTGAGGATGACTTAATATACAGCTGAAACTATACAGATATAATATAAATTACCTTTCTTGTAATAAAAAAGTATTTTGACATTACTACAAAATTATTATTATAATTAAAATGAACTAAATGAACAATTGTTTTATTCATTTTATTTTTTTAAATGAGTTGTTAAAGGTGAATAAATTGATAAGTTGCAAATTTATATTAACATTTACTCAAACCACTTTGATTTTTTTGACATGGTTGGACCAACTAATTTTTTCTTATATTCGTTAACCAACTTTGAGAACGAATCGCTTTCATTAACCTTATTTATTTTCTGCTTGGGTTGCTTGATGAACTCTTTCCTCCTTTCAGCCAAAGTTTTCTTTGCATTTTTTTGTTTCTTTTTTTCCTTCTTCATATTCTCGAAATGCAATTTTGCTTGTGTTGTTAGCTTATATCTGCTCCTCATTTTATCCCTGACACCTGGTTTGGAGGCAATTCCGGAAAACCCAGGAATATTACTGTCATCTTGTTGCGTAATTTTCTCTTTATTGGGTTTGTTTTTCCTGCTGATTTTTTCTTGAAACTTATTATATTTCCCATCTGTATTCACTTTTTCAAACCTCCGATGTGTTGGATTATTTACCTTGGATTTTTCTAATCGTTTTTGTCTAGCACTGATCATTGCTTTATTTTCAATGCTGAAAGTTATGATAGGCCTTCGATGGGGTGAAAAAATCTCCGGATTGTTATTCAGATTCCTCAGTACTGCCAGGGCATTTTCATGTTTAGTAAAAGTTGCAAAGCCATATTCTTTCGATGTACCTACACCGTTTGCATCCAAGTTTTTCATATCTCTCATAATTCGTGCTTCTCTAATCACTGTTCCTGGCCCACCAAATTTTTGTAACAGTGTCCGCAACTTTTTATCATCCCATGAAGTTGGTAAGTTGTGAACAACAATTCGTTCTTTTGAAACAAACATATTCAAATTTCGCAACATTTGTGTTTTGTACTGTTCTATTTGTAGCCTTTTAGCCATATCACTGGCTGATATACCTTGGGCTGCTTTACTTCCAGCTAATATGACTAGTTAATGGAAAAATTAAGTTAGTTTGGAAACTTCTAATTATCAAAGATAATACATACCTCCCTCTTTGACAAGATATAAATTCCTAGAATCCTTAGGTTCCTTTTTCAATTCACTCTTGTCTTGAATCTTTCTCAGGACATCATTTCGATTGAGAGCTGGGTGACAATCTAAAACGTTGCCCAATAAAGTTAACTCTGTTCCTGCATTCAAGGCCTTTTCAGCATCTTCTTTATTCTGAAAAAAAAACAAAATATTGATAATCTCAATTATTAATAACCAATTTCAAGACATTGTAGATGAATATTAGCTACTCACAACGAATTTCACAAATGCTGTACCTTTGGAGTGTTCTGTGAGTTTGTCTATACACACTAATGCATAATACACGGGGCCAAATTGAAGCATGCACTGTCTAAGATCTTCCTTGGTAGCATCAAAGGGTACATTTTTAATAAAAACAGTCTTTTCTTCACTAACATCATTTGAAACTACATATGGCTTTCTTTCTTTTGAAGACATTTCCTTATCTTCCTCACTTTCACTTTCTCTGTCATCACCTAATTCATCTTCACTGCTTCCAACTTTTTCGTTACTATCACTATCGTCAACTGCTTCATTATCCTTTATTTCACTATCTTCATCTTCTTCCTTGATTTCTATCACATCAGTATTTTCTGCAGGTTGGGATTTATATTTTTTGACTTTTGCATCAATTTCTTTCTGGTGCGTTTTCTTAGATTTTGCAAAGTCGACTGATAATACTCTTCCTAAAAATTCTTTTTCGTTGGTATAGTGTTTTGCCTTAGCTGCCTTCTGCACAAGCTTGTACTGAATGAAACAGCAGCCTACTAATTTACCATCAGGTTTTCTTAACAAGTCTACATTAAGAATTTCTCCATACTTCTCGAAATATTCTTTCAGATTATTCTCGGTTACTTGAAAGGGTAGGTTTTTAACTATTAAACGAGCTCTCTTTTCTTTGAGTAACTGTTTGGATAATTTTTTCTTTTCTCTCAATTTTTGTTTCACAACATCTTTTGGTAATGGTGTCCTCTTTGCTACAAAACATCAATTTTTGAAAAGTTTTTAATATTTCATAACTTTACTTACTTTTAGGAAATCCCATTTTGATTTCAAACCATTAATTTGAATTATGCTAGGTACTAGGTATTGGTGAAATAAATATCAAAAACCGTCTGTAAGAAATTAGTATATATATATATATTTATCACGTTTTTACTTCAACGTTTATAACACCTCATACATTGAACATTGAACACCAACATTACACATAACCTCCAAACACATATATTTAGAAGAAGAAGAATATTTACTTTTCTAGAAGAAGAATTGCACATTAATGCGAAGTTAGCTGCCAAATTTTTCCAAAAGTTCTCAATGAGCGAAATGCGTTTCCGCTAGGTGGCGATAGGAATTTGGTCGCGAAACAATAGTCGTTTTCTATTGGCGTTTAGCGGTTCAGTTTTCTGTGCAATTGATGACGTCATAAGCTGTTTTCGATTGGCTCTGGTATCACTTAAAAGTTCACTACAGTTGAACCAACCGTTTTCGATTCATTATCAATGACGTCACAAATATAATCTAGTTCTGATTCTGTATAACACCAAAAATTGTAGACAAGAGTGAATTGTCCTTGTGCTGTACAAATGTTCCACAATACTTTCGTGTGATTTTCGTTGATTTTCTTCTCAGGGTAAGTTTCCATGAATAAAAAATTTCAAGTATAGAGAAGATTAGTGTGACGTCAAAGTGGCTGAAACTTGGTAAACCTTTCGTAATATTGAAATTGTTTTTTTCGGCAAAAAAGGTTTCAACTAACTCAGTCTTTATTGAAAATAATATCAATTATCCTTATTGTCGACGGAATTATGCAAAATCATCAAATCAATAATTCCTTATGGGCTTAACACGTATTACAAGTTTGTTTGAAAACGTTTTATAAGCTCCGCCCCCTTGTGACGTCAGCCACAATAGGCCATTGGCCGCAGTGGAGTGCCTGATATGGGCTCACTCACATTTAAACCTTTTAAACCTAACTTGTGACGTCAGGGCTGATTTAGTCTCTTGCGTATTACTATGAAATGAAAAACAAAATAATGAGTGGAAATATACGGAACTACTGTCCCAGGTAGTTTTAATTGTTACTTATATCAATTTTAGAAAAACTATATTCAATTTTTGTTGAAATACAACCAACTAGAATTACCTGTAATGCATTTCATATTGAAGTCTTCAAATTTAGGTACATGAAAGGTCACCTTTAGTACTGTCAACGACTGAATCCTATGAAGACGCCATCTCTGGATACAATTACAGAAGCACACCACTGATTCATTTGCTTTGTCTTCAAAATAATCTAAACAAAATCGAATCAGTCGATACACCAGGGTCACAGGGGTGGGATTCTGTGTGCTATAGAATTCTATTCTCGACAGTTTTATCTCTTTCTCTCCCATGAACTCAACTATAATGTCATTTCACTTTTTCTATCGACAATAGAATTCTACGGTCCACAGAATCCCACCCCAGGGTTTTTAGACATCATCGGCCGTTACATTAGTTCAACCAAATGATTATAGATGGCGTGGCATATTCTTTGCGCAGAATGCGAAAAACTGATTGATTTTCGTTGGTAAGGTATTTAAAACTGTTTAATTTAGTTATGCAACTTACTTAACAAGATTTTGTTGTTAAAGTTGCCTCTTTGCTGTTATTATTTTGCTTATTGATAATTTAGAAAATAAAATAATTTACACATGGGAAGAGCCGCAGAGAGTAGAGAGCACATGTAAATTAAAATTTGCCCTCAACTTTGATGAATGAACCATGTCTTCCGATGAAGGTGAGAAAAATTGTTATATATTTATCCATTCAATCATAGTTCACAGCCATAGTTTAATCATGCGATTTTTATAGATTGTCCACCTCTATCTGATACTTGCAAAGGGGGCCCTAACACAGGAGATGACGACTCCGATGGATGGGATGAAATGGAAATCAATGGAGAACAAACCACTTGCCTATTTTGTCCTTTGCAGTTTCATACAATAGCAGTAGCCCTGGATCATTGTAGATCAGAGCATAACTTTGATTTGCTCTCATTGAAAAACAAATATAATATGGACTGTTACTCCTACATTAAAATGATCAATTATATAAGGTTACAAAAACCTGATCCCAAAATTTTAACTGAATCATCTATTGCCTTATGGGATGATGATGTATATTTAAAACCAGGCGAGATGGAAACTTGGCTCATGTATGGTAGGTTCCTAGTTAGGTACTGATTTTTAATAAATTTCAATATGGTTTTATAAAAAACCGTAGCACACTTGGTGGTGCTACGGAATTCATAGTAGTTTCCATAGTCTTAATTAGGCAGCCCTGTGGGGTGTATTGTTGGCAAAAATAAATAGAGTTGCGGTGTGAGAGACCTACGTTGCTATTTACGTTTCTATTGACTGCGAGTTTAAATAACTTTTTGTATGAGAATTGTTAGTAATATCAAATATTTTAAGGAATTACAATGAACTCAGCATTTCTAAATATCAAAGTCAAAGTTTGAGTTGTTGATACTTTTTTGAAATGTGGACTCAGATACCTACGTTGCTACTGATACCAGATCTAGTCACGTTACTACTGGAGGGTTAATTGATTTGAAAAAGGCTTTTCTGACGCGGTGAATATAGATATTTTGTTGAGTAAATTATTTAGAATGGGATATGTGTGTATTATGTACAGCTGAATTAAAACATATCTACTAGACAGAAATCAATATGTAAAGCTTCAAATACAAGTAGTGATTGGTTGTCCAGTGCTTACCTGGTGCCACAGGGGTCGGTTCTTGGACCGCTGTTGTACTTATTCGCTTTATGTACTCAACCTCAAAATTACCAATCTGGTATCAACATAATTTACCTTTGCAGATGATACTGTTCTGCTACACAGTGGAACAGATGAAATCACCCTCGATAATCAAGTAGATAATGATCTTAATGCTTACCTTAAATGGCTGTTTTCAAATAAATTAAAAACTAATATTGATAAAATCAAATATATTATATTTAAGCAGAAAAATAAAAAAAATTAACGAATTCCATCTTAACATGAATGGTGTACTGATACAGAAAGTAATGTGTACTAAATATTTGGGATTAATTGTAGATGAAAATGTGAACTAGTGTTCACCCACGTTGATATTTATATATTTGAGATATGTATGTGTTTATGTTTTAAGTTTTATTGTGAGCTTTAGCTCATTCTCAAGACCTGCTACAAATGTAAGCTTACATCTATGAAAAGTAATTTTAAGTTTATACCTAATTCTGTTTTCGTAAGATACTTCAGGTATCTCTTGTCTGTGAGGAGAAGTTGATATTGATGAAGCTCAAATTACAAAACAATTTTTTTTTTAATATTTAAATATGATCAATATAGTTCATTCAGAATTGAATTTTTTTCGATAAAAAGAAAATTTGGATATAGAGCAATGTAAACTTGTTTATAAAATACTTAATAATGAACAGAAATGTAACATAGATATTGATTGTAATAAACGTTTGAATAAACGATATTTCAAAAAAAAAATTGGGAATTGCATAAAGGAAATAAAATACTGTTTCAGATTTTGATGACCTTGGCAGTGCACCTTCTACTCCTCATTATGCTATAGATGGAAAAACTCCCATAAGCAATATTAATTTTTCTGATTTACAAAGGCAAATTCAAGAACTCACAATGCAGGTGATAAAACGTTTTCAAATTCAGTATGGTGGACTAAATCAATTAGTTCTTTTCCTAGGTTAAGCACAAGGACATGTTGCTGGATAACTACTTGAAAGACATGGAGAGAATGAAGGAAGTTACTAGGACGATAGTCGAATGCGGAGATGAGATGAACAAAAGGATTCCCCATAATGTTGCTTCAGCTGGCTGTGACAGTAGCGACTATTTTAACTCCTATTCTCATTTTGAAATCCATCATGACATGTTGAATGTAGGTTCCATTCGTCCGTAATTTATTTGTAATGAATAGGTATAACCCCATATAAAGTATTAACAAACTATGATAATATGCCAGTGTGCTTGAATATTGACTTCATTATCTTATCTCTCTAGACATCAGGTTAAAAATCCGTAGGATCTAGATAGGGATCGACCGATACTGATATTTATATCGGCCTACCGATTATATTGGCCTTATTGGCCGATTATCGTATCGGCCGGTAGGCCGATATCAAAAGCCGACAGGACGATATCAAAAGCCGATAGGCCGATATCAAAAGCCGATCAATTGAGCATGGGTAGAAAATAGTTTTGGATTTTTGAGTGATAGTCAATACTTCACATTTAGAGATGTAAAAAATTGATTTGTTCCCGTAGAATAGTACAATCATCCAAATTAGAAACAGAAATATATAATTTCAGATCGTCCGCAAACATTAATTTATTGTAATCTAGTGTCTCCCAAAGATCATTAATAAATATCAAGAATAACAATGGCCCCAAGTTGGAACCTCGGGGGACTCCACTGGTTGCAATCTAGTTTTGTGAACAAAATCCGTTATAAGAGACATACTGTATTCTATTATCCAAGTATGATTTCAAAAGGTGCAGAAAAATATTATTGAATCCCAAACAAGTAATTTCAGTCTAATGATTCCCATAAGTATTGACTAAAAATAGATAAATTACTGATTGTAAATCTTGAATTCATGAAACCATGTTGAGATTTAGAAATAACATGTTTGGTTGCCAGATAAATGCGATTATACAATATAATCTCCAAGTCCTTCGCAGGGTTATTCAAGATTGAAATTGGCCTATAATTACTAATAAAAGCACGGTCTTGAGACTTGTGTACAGGGCAAATTTTTTAAATTTTCCAGATATCAGGAAAGACCGATGTTCTAAGAATTAAATTAAAGATTGTACGCAATGGATAAACTAATACTCTCAGACAATCTTTCAAAATGAAGAATGGAATTTTGTCAAAACCTTAGGTGAATTTATTTTTGAGTTTGTAATCTAATATTTCTTTTTTGGTTATTGGTTCACAGCTGATATCTACTGTGTTAGAACTGATATTGAATTGAATGTTTTCCAACTCTAGTTCTGCCACTGTATAGACACTTTCAAGATATTTACCAAAGGTATTTACTATCTCTTGAGGATGATCAAATGATTCATCACCATAAAACATTAGAAAATATCAACAGTCAAGAGGAAAACGAAATAGCAATGCCCAACAGAGTAAATTCTTTCTTTGTCAGTAGTGGTCAAAATCGAATATGTGCTAGAAATGACAGAATATTATCGATGAATCATTATCAACATGTCCTTGATATCATAAAATCTTTGAAAAATACCAATTCTGCTGGCTACGATGAAATCCCGATAAAAGTATTGAAAACTTGTGCTCAAGAATTATGTGAGCCTTTAGCCTATCTAATAAACATTTCGATGACAAGTGGGACTTTTCCAGACGAACTAAAAATTGCCAATGTAAAAGCTATATTCAAGAAAGGAAATAAAAATTATTTCAATAACTATAGGCTAATTGTACTCCTATCAAACATAAGTAAAATTTTTGAAAAAGCAATACATAACAGGCTTATCACATTCTTGGAATATAATAATAATAAATAAATAATAATAATTAGTTCCTTTAATAGCATAAAAGTCACAACAGCTGTGAATTTGGACATGTCAAAAGCATTTGACAGCGTAGATCATAAAACTTTAATTACAAAGTTGTCAGTCTATGGCATCAGAGGTATACCTCTCAAACTGATCTCTTCATATCTAGAGAATAGACAACAATCTGTCATCGAAGTAAATGCTACCGGTGAACTCCTCATTTCTGAAAAAGCTAGCATAGAGGTGTGCCGCAGGGATTAGTGTTAGGACCATTATTATATATTCTGTACACCAATGACATTATTGAAGTAGCAACAGAAACACTTGTACAGTATGCCGATGACTGTTCATTAATATTCAGCTCAGACACTCAACAACTACTACAGAACAATCAAAGAACAATGGAAGAATATTTTACTGGCAATAATCTCAAATTGAATAACGATAAAACTCAAATAATAAGCTTCTCTCGAAATAATTGCAATAGAAAACTTAATTACACTGATGAGGGCATGCTTAATTTAGATACAGTCTCAAAAATATCTTTTCTTGGTATTACAATAGATTCTAGACTAGACTGGAAGAATCACACTGACAATTGAGCCGTGAATGTATCAAGATATTGTTATGCATTGAAAACTATATCCAGAAATGTAACGATAGATGCAGCGATGTTGGCATACAATTCTTAGATTCAAAGCCGCAAAAGATATGGCATAATATTTTGGGGTAATTGTAATTGTAAATATACTTTATTGTCCGAAGATGAAAATCTTGTTGACAAAGCTTAGATAAATGTATAAATAAAATATATAAAATGTTGTACGAAAATAGACAAAGTGCACATTTATAGAATAAAATAAGTGAGTAAAACAATCAAAACAATTAATCTATTGTCAGATCATCGTCAAAAAATTCCTGCAAAGTATAATACGGCCTTATACACAGTAGGTTTTTTATGTTTTTCCTAAAAATCTCTATATCTACATTATAATCTTTGACTTCGATTGGCAAATGATTATACATCTTGATTCCGCTATAAATAAATGAATCTTTGATCAGAGAGGACGAAGGTATAGGTAATTTCAAGTTATTTTTGGAACTTAGTCGTGTGGAATAACGAGAAGAAACGATTTCAAACTTCTGAATATGTTTTCTTAGAAGACAAACAGTTTGTAGAGAGCTACAACGGTCAGGATCTTATTATCTATAAATAGTTGCCTGCATGATTCACGTGGTCCAATTTTGCCAATATTTTTAATTGCTCTTTTTTGTATTTTGAGGACCAAGTCAAGTAAATTTGAGCTACACACTCCCCAGAAGGGTATACCATACCTCAAATGTGGCTCTATCAAAGAATAATATGCAGTTTTGGCAGTTGGAACTCCAAGTTCTTTAGCAATTACTCTAACTGCGAAACATCCGGTTGAGATTTTTTTTTTCATTAGTTTTATGTGAGTGTCGAACTTCAATTTTTTATCTATATTCAAACCCAGAAATTTGATACAGTCTTTATTCTGAATGATATCATTTTCTAAGGTCACTTCTTGAAGAGTACATCTGAAGGAGACTATGTTCGTTTTTTTGACATTAAATGATAGGTTTGAATCACACCATGACTTGACAATTTTTATATCTCGATATACTTTTTCGTTCAGATCTTCAATGGTCTTACTCCTCCACAAAATGGTAGTATCGCCTGCAAATAATGTTATTTCCCCAAAAATGTTGATATTAGAAAGATCATTAACGTATAATAAAAATAGAATTGGGCCCAGAACCGATCCTTGGGGTACCCCCGAGCCTATCTCAGCTGTATGTCAACCAATGTGAATAAAATTTTTATATTACAGAAACGCTGTCTCAGAAACATCTTCAATATTTCTCGAATTGAGAGTTGTAAATCACTGTTTATAGAAAAGAAAATTCTCACCTTAACATGTCTTTTTATTTATGAAGTTGCAGTGTTTATACACGAAAATATGTCACTCTTCAATGAGCAAATCAGAACCCATACATTCAATACGAGGAACAGAAATAATTTGTTGACTATAAAAACTATATTCAGAGGAATGTTCCTTTTTCTATTGTGAGCATGTATAATAAACTTCCAAAAAAATTGAAATTGTTACCCAGCAAGAAATTCAAGGGAAGTTTGAATCTAAGGCATATTACATAATTGAAGAATATCTCAATGATTAGTTTTAATTTAAACACTTGATTGTAATTTTCTATTTTCTCTCTTTAATGTATGTGTATTTACTTATTTTGTATGTATGGACTATGTATAGCACATTCTGTGTCTATATGTTTATTTGTTGTATTGAATTGTTTTTTATCAGTTTTAGTATTTGTTTATACAGTGCGACCCTAAATTATGGAATAAATTCATTATTCCTGAATATAAAGGTATTTCGGAAAAATCCTCGGACAGGTCGATTTTCTTTTCCGATGGGTCAATTTTTGAATCCCACCCAAAATATATAGGGTTATCCGCATTTGAGTAAAAATTACTTTGGTGATATTTTTAAATGGAACACCCAGTATATATTTCCATATTTTGTTAGGGATCGTCATTACGAATCCAGTGATACCAGGTTTGATGGGATTATATCAAACGGCTGCGGAGATATGGGCAAAAAACTTCTCCATATGCCTAATGAGTGCGACAGAGACTTTTACCTTCTGAATCGTGTATAGACTCGCAGTCGCACTCATTAGACATATGGAGAAGTTTTTTGCCCATATCTCCGCAGCCGTTTGACATAAACTCATCAAACCTGGTATCACTGGATTCGTAATGACGATCCCTAACCAAATATGAAAAAATATACTGGGTGTCCCATTTAAAAATATCACCAAAGTAATTTTTACTCAAATGCGGATAACCTTATATATTTTGGGTGGGATTCAAAAATTGGCCCATCGGAAAAGAAAATCGACCTGTCCGAGGATTTTTCCCAAATATCTTTATATTCAGGAATAATGAATTTATTCCATAATTTAGGGTCGCACTGTATACATAATTAGTTATTAGTTAATTAAATGACATGTTCTACACCTTATTAAGGTTTTTTTCAAAAGGAACAAATAAAGATTTCTGTCTATCTATCTATTAAATCATGATGAAAATATTGAAAATCCTAACCTTTTAAATAATGGTTTACAGTGTTTTGTGATACTCCGTCTACTATATGTGCTGAATTCACTATGCAAAAATGCTTTAATTTTATATATCGTAAACACACACTATTACTCACCGATTATTTTTTGTAGGACAGAGTGAGGACAGATAGTTACAGAGATGCAATCTTGAACAATGTGAATTCATTCCTCGATAAAACGGTATTGGATGTTGGCTGTGGAACAGGAATATTATCCATGTTTTCTGCACGGGCTGGAGCAAAGAAAATTTTTGGGGTGGATCAGTCAGAGGTTTTATATAAAGCAATGGACATTGTCAGGTAATATATTGTTGGGAATACCAAATTCATTGTACTTTGGTACAATGGTTGAGGTTTGATTGAGAAATGTCTCCGCTTACGGAGGTTCAACAGTTTTTATGAACGAAATTTTTTGGATTTTGCTGAAAGATGGAATTGGTTTGTATTGACAATTTAATTCATGTATAAAAAATCGCATATGCCACAGTGCAATGCAACACTTTGACAGCGGCAAAAGTTAGCTTTAAAAGGGTCTTTAGCCCTGAAAATAGGAAACTTATATCGCTTGATAAATAGGAAGGTAGGTAACATGTTATTTTTCAATTTATATACAAAAATCAGTGTGTTATATTGTTTAACGTTCATCAATTGCAGTGTGTTTTGTTTAGTATTGCTGAGATAGGTGTACGCCTTTTACAATTCAAAACCTCTCTCATTGCACGATTTTGATTTATTGAAGTGTATTAATCTGTTCATTACTTAGGAAACATAGTAAAGTGCCACAATAATCGATATGAGGTGCAATAATTGACTTCTAAATTGCTAATTTAGTAAAATGGGACACTTTATCTCTAAGCCTGTACATGAAACCTATTTTTCGCGCCATTTTCTTTTTGGTATAGTCACAATGACTGTTAAAATTGAGTTGGTTAGGTTAGGTTAGGTTAGCAATTGCGGAGATAGCCTTGTAGGAACTCTGCACGGAAATTCATTAGATGTAATTCAACGTTCGTCGTGGTATTAGACAGGAAAGTATGTGTTTTCTGATGGATTTTTGACCCGAATACTTCTATAGTATAGGATTATTGCAGTGAGCATCCTGGTATGGCAGGACATCTAGTGTTGAAATCCAAGAAACCTACCCCTATGATTTTCTTGTCTTGAATGTCTACTTTCCATTTGGATATCAAAAACTGAAGAGCCGATTGTTGTTCAATGTAACTCGGAAGTCGGCATTTGATAATACGACTTCAATTCGTAACATAAAACATTCAAATTAATAATACCATTGCTACAATTTGGCAATATAATAACTGTCGAAGAAAAAAAAACTTTTCATGATACATTTTCGTAAAGTGCTTTTTTGTACTTCACACTCATACAAAAAAGTCCTACTTTACGAACTTATATTATAAATCAATGACATATTACGGCTAGACTCTGTCATTTACATTTCAATCTGCGGTTACATTCTAAGCACAATTTTTATATCCGCTTGTTTCGCTTGTTGCCAGTCAACCCAAAAGTCAGCAAAGCTGAGTTTCTGCTGAATTATCTGCTTATATACGATGTATATAAAAAGATAATTGCCGCAAAACAAGCGGCAGTAAAAATTGTGCTTAGAATGTGACTGTCTTGAGCGCAGCTCGAAATGTAAATAGCGGAGTCTAGCGGTAATATGTCATTGTCATAAATAGCTATTTTATTATACCTGCATTGTCAAATGCACTATAAAGAGTGCAGAATCTTCCAGATTGTAACATGCTTTACTATAAATGTTGTTGCTAGCTAACAACGCCAAGCTCTATGTTTCATCATATGAAATGTCAAATAATCCTGCATGTCAATAGTACGACACAACAGATGTACAGTTACTACTTGATTAGATGTAATGAACTATAAAGGACATTATGCTGATCTAAAATTCATTTACAGCATTGTTTCTGAAGTCACGATGCAGGCATACTCAAAATAGCGTGTGATAAACGTGTCCAAGTGCCTTCAAAACACTTTCAACTCCGCTTTGCAAAATACACTATTATTTTTCAGGGAGAATAAGTTACAAGACAAAATTCACCTGATAAAAGGGCAGCTAGAACGAATAGAACTTCCAGTGGAGAAAGTCGATATAATTGTGTCCGAATGGATGGGCTATTTTCTACTTTTTGAGGGTATGCTCGATAGTGTTATTTATGCGAGAGATGCTTTTTTGAAACCTGGGGGTCTCATTTTACCCAATAGATGCAACGTCAGCATAGTAGGAGTCAGTGATGAAGGTGAGAAATTATTATTATTAATTAGTTTTATACCACCTATCTATAAATGGGAAACCCCATCAAAAAGTTGGCATAATAGGGCCCTGAACTCCTCCTAAACGGCTCGACCAATTTTGATGACATTGCTTTGTTAAGTGAATTTGGGAATGGTTTGAAGTCACAGTTCGGTCCACTACGAAATGGTTTTTTGGTTAATTGTTAATTTATAAGTTGATACCTGCTGCCAGCGCATTCGCCACCTACTTCGCCATAAAATGAAATTTTAAAATTGATATTTTTGCGTTGGTTGTGAGATTGTTGCGTAAGAAGATTTATTGGAAAGATTTGGTATTCAATGAATGGTGTTTTAGGAGTTCAGATTTGTACATACAGTATCGAAAACAGAAATCTACACGAGCAGCAAGAAACGCGATGATATGATGATACCACATAAACAAGAGAGACGCACTGCTGTGCGCTCCTCCTGTTACCCCACACGACGCAATAACGGACCACGTGGCAATGCGACACAGCGTACGTCGATATTCCCTCCTCGAGCTAGTCGAGGAGAAATTGATAATGCTCTCCCAACATATAGTAAGCTATTCTTTACGCTCTCATGAAACCAGCATGCCCAAGACAAATACTTTCCGATACTGTATGTATATCAAACATTAATAAAATGTCTCAGTATCATTTGATGTTTGCAAATGAAGGAAATGAGTACTTACTCATTTTAACATTGAAACATGAAACGGGAAACATGAAACATTAAACGGGAAACATGAAACGGGAAACATGCAATGTGAAACATGAAACGGGAAATATGAAAAGGGAAACTGGAAACGTGACAAGGGAAAAGGGAATTTTTTTTCTGTGCATCCATGCACATCGATATACAGGACAACGTCTGTCGGGACCGGTAGTTTTTAAATAAAAATAGTTTTATAAATAAAGTTTAGTTGTATTTTCAGGTTAAATTACAGTCTAAAAAGGGTATGGTTAAGAAATAACCATGCATTTATAATATATGACGCGACTGTAAAATAGGCAGGAGTTGGTCGTCAATGAGATCTTGGGTCCAGGGCCCGTAACGAGATCCTGGGTTTTAATAATAATAATAATAATATTCATTTCGAAAATCACATATAAATAAAAAACATTACATACACATTCAGAACGAAATATTTGTCAAATAAGTATATTTAAAAAGAGGTGTTTAAATAATCTCTTACTGTATAGGGTTTACTATCTACTAGAATTTTTCGTATTACAATTTTGAGAATGTTTCGACTTTCTATATTTCTGAGGTAATTTATTGAACAATTTCATACAAGAATATTTGGCACCCTTTTCTGTAACAGTCAGTCTTTGAATAGGATATGTGTAATACCTGTCTTTACTATGGTTGGTAAATTTGCATAAAAAAAATATCCTTATTGTTGAATAAAAACATTAGACACTCTTCAATGTATAAGCCTGATGTAGTCTTCCTCGACCATCAAAGTAAGACGATTTTCGTAATGGAGTTTTCGGCTCTTGGCGAAACGAACATCGTCCGAAAAGAGGAGGAGAAACGGACTAAATATTCTCTTTGAACTCCGCAGGCTCGTCCCAAACCATTCTGTTAAAATGGTGGTTCTTATTGTAGGGGTCCTTGGTGTAATGATGGACATACTGCTCTCGAACTTAAAAATCATACCGGCTTGCCGTGATGCGGCAGAAATTCTAGCTGGACGAATGCAGAAGGCCACCATCCTTGGTTCACTGCGTCTGCTCAGGGCACATGATTCTCTAACCCAGTAATCGCTTACCCCACGGACGCGGGGAGTGGTTATCTGGGTAAACGATCCAGCGGGCTTCGGAGACAGGACCTGACTGGAACATCCTTTTAGAGAAAAAAAAATAATAATAATTTTATCGAAATTTTCAACCCCTTCCAAGTCATTGATGGAATACCGATTTTCCCTGGAATTTTGCCCACTTTCCATAGGTGCTCACGTGCAGAACATTTTTTTTCTTCGAGTATTCCTCAAAAACTTCCTGTATGCCAAAAATAATTTCTATTTGTTTTAGGGTCAGGATGAAACCCATTTTTCTTGGACTATTGTATTGTAGCCACGACAATGAGGCTTTTCTGTAACAAGATCCACGAGGTGGTAGCACTGTAGCGTAAGGTCTAGTCATCTGTAAAAGTACGTGACAGCCGTCTGGTATTCAACAATTATTTTTTCATTTAATTATCTTTTTTAAATATAGGCAGCAAAAGTTACTTTTCAATAAGTTTTTTCTTGACCTCTTTCTTCAATCTTTAGTTCAGATACCTTTCTTTGTCCGTAATCCATATTTATTTATATTTTAAAACAGTTCGAATACGATGAATTTTCGGTAACAAGTTTCAGTGTTACAAAATTGAGTACAATTTTTTTTTGTTGTTTAGACCTGACGCCTACGTTGCGACATCTGGTGTTAGAAAAAATATAGAAAACCCTCATTGGTGGGTGGCCGGTAGCTTGGCGGTCTAAGGCGCAGGCCGTTCGAAACTTCAGTATAGCGGCAGTAGGTTCGAGCCCGATGTATGTACAAGGGATTTTTTCTCAAGTACCTACTCAACATCGGAATCGATAGACGACCACAGTACTTGTTGAAAGCAAGTGTATTGTGTGTTGTCTAGATGCCAATCCCGTCTAGTGCTAGCTTGAAGTGCACGCCGGCCACCCGAGGTGGTGCTGTAGGTTTTCCGGGTTTTCCTGCAGCTGAAAAGTGAATACGCCACCAAAAATCAGTAAGTCCCCCGGAGCGCCACGGCAAATAATAATAATAGCCGTTCCTCTACCCGCACAGGCTATGCCTTTGGGTACACTCCACGAGTGTTTATGAGGGAGTATTATTATTATTATTATTAATTTATTCGTCAATTTTGGTGTTAGTTTTTATCAGAACTACCAATACAAGGATATGAAAAGGTTCAACCCAAGATCTCTTATCTAACCAACAGGTATCATAACGGACCGAAAGTTACTTAGAATTATCGTAAAATTCATGAGTTATTGGTCAAGTACAACTCTATTTACACCTATCAATAAAATTTAAGGTCACGAAATTGATGAATTTATTTTACCGTGTGACCACGCACGTGAAAAAGAAAATTGAAATTTGGACTGGTTTTCCAAGCGCAAACGTACGTGACATTTAAGAAATTGAAACGGAACCTTTACTACACATACAAAATCGTTATGGCGCTCACCTGGTGAATTTCTGGTTGTCCACTCGACCCTGGGAGCTCCCACTGCTACGTATTGTCGTGTTGACTTTCTTCTCTTCACCGAAACTACCACATAGAGAACAAGTTTTCCTTTTTTTTCTTTTAACACCACAATTCCAAAATTGTTCGACCGGCCACACACCCAACTTGTGTATTCGAACTCTCCGTCTTTCGATACGCAGCGCATGCGCCTCTCCTCTTTCAGGTTGGCCAACTTAGAGATTGTATGTTTTTTTTGAAATTTTATGAAAATTAATTCGTGCGTAGACATTTCCGCCCACTTAAAACACATTGTGTTTTACTTAGAAAAAAATATCAACCAAAAAAAAAATGATAATTTTAAGGCAATAGTTTGCCTGGAAATCCCCAAATTAGCTATGTACAAAAATTAGAAAAATTATTATTTTAATCGTGAACCGGAACCGGACAGAGTTTCACCACTGGTCGGCGGTAAACTCCTGTAGCAGTTTTAACGTCAACCACCCTGACCACACCGTCAGCTCCCGGATACAAAGCTACCACTCTTGCTAAGGGCCACTGAAGCGGAGGTTTTGTTTCATTTTTTATGAGAACCAGTGTATTCAGTTCAATTTGTCTAGCTGGATCCGTCCATTTGGTGCGTTGCTGCAGTGTATGCAGATATTCTGTATGCCATCGCTTCCAGAATTCTGCTTGAAAACGTTGGATAAGCTGCCAGCGCGATAAATTTGAGATCTTTATATTGGAAAGATCTGGATCAGGTAATACATTTAATGGCTCAAGGGTTAGAAAGTGCCCGGGAGTAATGGGGGACAAATCATTGGGGTCTGCACTTTGTGAAAAGAGAGGTCTTGAATTGAGAATCGCCTCGACTTGACAAAGAAAAGTTGAAAACTCTTCGAACGTGAGACGCTGCTCACCTATTACCCGCAATAAATGAGTCTTTACCGACTTCACTCCTGCCTCACTCAGACCATTGAAATGTGGCCCACCACTCGGACTCCAATGCCATGTAATTGAAAGAGACTCAGAAACAAGCTTCGAATATTTCTTAAGAAGATTATCTCCACCATGAAACGTAGTAGCATTGTCAGAATAGATATGTTCAACTGTACCTCTCCGAGCTACAAAACGACGGAAACATGCGAGAAAAGCTTCAGAGGATAGATCAGAGGTTAAATCAAGGTAAACCGCCTTTGTACTAGTACAAACAAAAACACAACAATAAGATTTTAGAACCTTTGCTCCTCTGTAGCGACCAGCTAGAGTATGAAACGGTCCACAGAAATCTATGGCAGTATGCAAGAAACATTTTAATTGTGATACCCTCTGAATAGGTAAATCAGACATGGGTTGAACGTAAGACCTTGGGTTTACCCGAAAACATTTCAAGCAATGAGATACAGTGTGATCAATAGCCCTTCTGGCTGAAATAATCCAATATCTTTGGAGTAAAAGGAAACTGAGTGTTTTGAAACCTGGGTGATGAAATTTATTATGGGTATACTCAATAATAATAGATGTTAATCTGTGTGATTTTGGCATAAGAAAAGGATGTTTTGCATCGTAAGATAATTGTGAATTTTTGAGACGTCCGCCCACTCTGATAAAACCTCTCGAATCAAGAAACAAGGAAAGTTTCCGAAATTGTTTAGAAAATACCCTACCATGTTGCAGTTTGTCGATAATATCAGAAAATTCTTGATTTTGAACGTGTTTTATAAGAACACAAAGTGCATTCTCCATTTCCGTGGGTGAAGGATAAACAGATGTTTTAGGAATTCTCTTGTCTTTCGGAAGAAATCTAAGGAAATACGAAACTAACCTCTGTAATTTTGGTAAAGATGAAATATTGTTCAGTAGGACATCTAAAATATTGTCCGACACTACTGTTTGTAAGACAACCAATTTGCGTTCCTCTTGTGAACATTTCAGAGACATTTCTTCGTCAGGTTCCGACGTTTCAGTCGGCCACTCAGATCGAGGTAGTCTTAAGAAGGGAGGCGAATTCCACCATACGTCACACTCGAGTAATTTTCGAGGCGTAACACCCCTACTACCAACATCTGCTGAATTTAATTCTGAGCAAACATGATGCCAATGTTTTGAAGGTAGGATGTCGTGAATGTGACTGACTCTATTTGCTACAAAAACCTTCCATCGATGTGGAGAGGAAGCTATCCAATCCAGTGTTACTCGTGAGTCTGACCAAGCAAATATATCATCGAAAAGAAAAAAATTCTCGAAAGCGTTTTTCACATACTGAATTAAATCTACAAGAAGAACCGCTCCGCACAACTCAAGGCGCGGAAGAGAAACTGTCTTGAGTGGAGCCACTCTTGATTTAGCTGTAACGAAAGAAATGAAAATACCCTCAGGTGTAAGAAATCTGAAATATATTACAGCTGAAAAACCAATTAAAGAAGTGTCGCAAAACCCATGCAACTCGCACCTTGAAAAAATATCAGGAAATGCTCGTCTTGGTAATTGAAGTGAACATAGCTCAGGAAGTTCGGACCTAAATTGATCCCAAATTCCTACGATAGACTTTTCGGGAGGACTATCCCAACCCAATTCCTTGCAAGCCCACAATCGTTGCATAATATGTTTTGCCATCAGAGTGACTGGACTTAAGAAACCTTGCGGATCAAATAACCGTGCAATTTGACTGAGAATATTTCTCTTTGTACAGGGTCTGTCATCCAGAACAACTTTGTAAGAAAATGTATCACTCTCTGGATTCCATTGCAAACCTAACATTTTTATATATGTAGGATCCTCCTTATCGAAACTCAAAGACATTTGACGATTGACTTCTGGAATATTAGAAAGAAGTTCTTTACAATTCGAGGCCCATTTTCTAAGTTGAAACCCACCTGATTTCAGCAGCTCGATTAATTCTTGTTGTAAAGACAAACATGATTCAAGGTTTGAGCTACCCCCAAAACAATCATCGACAAAGATTTGTGAGTCTAATATTTGCGATGCACGAGGATAATTTGCTCTTTCCTGATTGGCAAGCTCATTCAATGTGCGAATACACAAATATGGTGATGAAGATAGGCCATAAGTCACAGTATTCAACCTGTAAGTCTGAAGAGGCTGATTTTGATTGAAACGCCAAAGTATTCGTTGATAATCTCTGTCCTCTAGACACAATAAAATATTTCGAAAACACTGTTTGATATCACTAATGAAAACTAAAGCATAATATCGAAATATAAGTAACAAACAACTAATATCTTTTTGCAGTTTAGGACCAGTTAAAAGGGCCGAATTAATTGAAATTGAGTTACTACCCTTAGCTGCTCCGTCGAAAACAACCCTCAGCCTTGTAGTTATGGCATCTTCTTTCACTACGCAATGATGGGGTAGATACCAACACTTCTCAGGAATTGAATCTTCATTTGAAATCAAACTCATGTGCCCTGTATCAAGGTAATCTTGCATGAAGTCTGAATATTCTTTGTATAAGGAAGGATTTTTAAGTGAACGATTTTCCAGTAATGTAAATCTTCGAAAGGCCATAGAATATGAATTTCCCAAATTCGGATGAGAATCTTTGAAAGGAAGCGAAACAATGAAACGGCCGGTGGAATCACGCGACACTCTATCTCGAAAACACTGCTCACACTTAATCTCGTCAGGTGAGAGGTGAACTTTGGAAGGAATATTTTCCAAATGCCAGAATTTTTCTAAACATTGGTTTAAATGCGAATCATTCAAACAATTAGCAAGGAGGGAAGTTGAGCTTTTCTGAGGAATTGAATTTTCAATTTTTCCTAACAGAACAAAACCAAAAATAGTTTCCAAGGCACTAGGTTGTCCTGAACTACCTTTAATTCTACCCTCTTTTAGTGTTTGAACGAATAAATCCGCACCTAGCAATAAACTAACAGGTCGACTTTCATAGAATTTTGGATCAGCTAATTGTGACTTTGGAATATGATCCCAGGTTCTCACCTGTAGATTGAAAGAGGGCAAGTTGGAACAAATTCTTGGAAGCACAATGGCATCGAAAGAAAGCATCGGAAAACAAGAATTTTAAGGTTTAATTGTACACCTCGCAATCCCTTTTGAAACAGCTGTGGACATATGATTAATTCCAGAAACTGAAATTGAAAAATTTGATTTTGAAAGTCCAAGGTTTCGGAGCATTTTTTCTGAAATAAAGTTTGCCTCACTGGCACTATCAATAACTGCACGAATCGGTTGAAAATTACCCCAGCAATCTTGGACATCTACCATTGCAGTAGCTAAAAGAACCATGTTTTGATTGGTATGTGTATTCAAATTTGTAGTCATGGTATTTGTACTATTACAAGGATTGAAAGATTGAGTGGAACCAGAAATATTTGGATTAGTAATAGGATTGGAAGGTGCAGGAAAAGGATCCATGTGGATTAATGTATGATGCGACAAACCACATGATTCCGCCCTACAACGGAAAGTTGAAATGCAATCCTTCAAAGCATGTGGAAAAAAACAGTTGAAACATAATTTGTTATCTCTAACAAATGTAAACCGGTCCGTGATAGTTTTTGCCTGAAAGGAAGCATTTGGCTAGTGTATGATTCTGCTTGCACAAAAAACATTTAAATCTTGGACTGGTAATTTTGGAATTAGAGTTCTGGTTGTTTTGTAAATTATTTTGAGTTAAAAATGAGTTGGAATGCCTTTTACTCATATTACCTGAATAAGGAGCCTTTAGTTTTACTGGTACTGAAAACTGAACAGATTCAAGTGCTTTACAATGATCTTGAAGAAAAGAAAATAAATCACTGTATTTTGGAATTTCAACAGCACTAAATTTTGTCTCAAAACTAGTTCTCACGGACGTGGGAACCTTTTGTAAGAGCAAATGAAATAGAATGAAGGACCAATGTTCCACAGGAAAACCTAAAGTTTTTAAGTATGAAATTGACTCTGAAAAACTGTTGAGAACAGCTTGTATTTCTTTAGCTGACTCGTTCTTAGGGTAAACATTGTAAATTTCGTTTAATGCATTTGTAGCCAAAAGGCGTTTATTTTGATAACGATCGGTAAGCGTTTTGATAGCTTGATCGTAATTGTCTTCTAATAAAGGAATTGATTTTATCAAATTTCTAGCTTCTCCCTCAAGATACGTGAGCAAACGCTGAAACTTTTCTATTTTGGACATGTCAGTCTTCTTATGAATCAAACTGGAATATAAATCGAAAAATGTTGGCCATTCTCGTAAGTTCCCATTGAATTTTGGGATTCTCAATCTATCTAAAATAGCACTTGAATTTGTGTCAGTACTTTGGCTAGCACACTGTGGTTTCAAAGAATTTGGTTGAAAAATTTCAAAGAAAATTGCTTTCGCTGCGTTGAAAAATGTGGCACACTCTTTTCTTACAGCGTCTTCGGCTTCGAAATTGTCATCAATATTTTTTATAACCTCGTTATGCGCTAGTGAAAATTCATCGTAATCCCTTTCTAAAGATTGATATCTTGCAAAGAACTGTGAGTGATGCTGTACGTTAGCCTTTGCTGAAAGCGCAGAATTATATGTCTCTGTAACACTATTTGCATAACCTTTTCTCAAGGCTTGAAGTCTTTTAAGTGCTGCCATAATGTAGAAAATAAGAAAAAAAAAGGTATTAACAGCAATAGTAAAATGTAAATAATGCAATATTTTTCAACCAGACGTTTTGAAAAAAAAAAAATTTTTTTTTTTTTTAACAAACTAATTATGCTCCAAATGAACGAAAACGAAAGACAAATTTTAAACTGTATAATTTTGTCGAATTTATAGGTAATCAGCTGTTTTCTGATTGTAAACAATTCGCATGAAGAAGTGGGTACCAAGGTCAAGTTCAGCTCAACGGTGTTGGGTGGCCTTGACACTAAAACTGTATGTTTTTTTTTGAAAATGCGACTGATAAAAATGTCGTTTGTATATTCCCTTTTTTAAACGGTTAACTAAGCTTTGAAATGATTTATATTTGAAAAATTCAAATAATCATCGCTCGAAGGACCAATTAATGACCACGCACGTGAAAAAGAAAATTGAAATTTGGACTGGTTTTCCAAGCGCAAACGTACGTGACATTTAAGAAATTGAAACGGAACCTTTACTACACATACAAAATCGTTATGGCGCTCACCTGGTGAATTTCTGGTTGTCCACTCGACCCTGGGAGCTCCCACTGCTACGTATTGTCGTGTTGACTTTCTTCTCTTCACCGAAACTACCACATAGAGAACAAGTTTTCCTTTTTTTTCTTTTAACACCACAATTCCAAAATTGTTCGACCGGCCACACACCCAACTTGTGTATTCGAACTCTCCGTCTTTCGATACGCAGCGCATGCGCCTCTCCTCTTTCAGGTTGGCCAACTTAGAGATTGTATGTTTTTTTTGAAATTTTATGAAAATTAATTCGTGCGTAGACACCGTGTAAATTCTCACTTAGTATTGGTGGTTTAGCTGATTTGTATATTTCGTTTCAGACAGATACAACAAGGTGATCAATTTTTGGGATGACGTCTACGGTTTCTCCATGAAGTGCATGAAAAAAGAAGTACAAAGAGAAGCCTTCATCGAAGTAATACCAATTGAAAAAGTTCTCACCAATCCAGTTGTCTTGACGGAAATAGATCTGAAAACGTGCAACATGAATGCCTGCATTTTCAGTTCTAAATTCACGTTCACCGCTCTGAAGGACGGAACTCTCACTGCGGTGGCCGGGTACTTTGACACATTCTTCGACCTCGAAAACAAAATTCAGTTCTCGACTGGTCCACATGCCCCTAGGACTCATTGGCAACAGACTTTGTTTTTCTTAGCAGAGACTATACCTATGAAGGAAGGTGAGTAAGCCGAATGGATGGTGGACTGAGATTGAAATTTCAGTTCGTACCGAAATACTTTCCTGAATAAATCACCAGCTTTTACATTGGAGTTTATGAATATTATCGAGTTTTTTCAACCATATAACTTTGATCGAAATTCTGCTGGAGAATCTAAAGTTATAATTGAGATTAACCATTTTCATAACTCCCATCTCCACAAAATCATAGCAATTGTAGTTAAAAACCGCCTTGCCAAATACTGAATGGGAATACCATTCTGAAGGGACATTTTCACAAATGAATGCCCATAAGTCCGAATTTTCTCAATAATATACAGGGCTTTCATCTTTCAGTCAGTTTTTCAAGCAAACGAAAAAACTGTACCACCCTGTACTGAAGTAATGGAGAGTAGACTGAAGTGTGGGAAGCCTTCAAGTATTACCTAACTCCAAACCAAATATCGATACCATAGTATTTCTTAACTCAAAGATATCAGAATTTTTTGAAGACATGATTTCCGAAGAAAAAAATTGAAATTAATTTTTATTTCGGAAACGGTAACAGATAGGTATAGGGAAATATCAAGAAAAGTTGTCGGACAATTGTTGGATATTCCAAAAATAATATTATAAACAGAGTGTTCTATTTGAAAAATCAAAGTTGCTACTACTTTATAATAGAAGTGGCAACATAGCATAGCATTGCAGTTGGGTAGAGAATGTCTGAATATGCTCGCCATAAAATTTTCAAAGTGATTTGGTGTCTGGTTCACCAGAAAGGTCAAATGTTGATATCAAAAAATTACGAAACTATTCAGATTTCTCCATTTTGAATGAGATAATACACTGTATAATCTCTTTCAATAAATAAATTGTCATTGTCAGTGAAGTGAATACGCTCTTTCAAACATAATTTTACGTTGAAAAGGGGAACATTCTCCATGAAAGTTGAAAAATGAAAATTGTGATTTATTTGTAATATCTAACAGAAAACAACTGCTTTCCTGAAAAGAAAAAATCTGAAAGTGAAGATTCGCATTTTCATTCAGATACTTGATTTTTTTATAATTTTCTCTAGTTTTAATTGAAAATTCAAAAAATAAATAGATGTGGAGAATATTATTAAAAAATATCACTCACAGAAATCGTTCATTTCATTGAAGCAAGGTTCGCTTCTCTCGCATTTGATCCCCAATACATTTTGGTCGACGAAAATCTATTTCGCTTTGTCAAGCTCTTCAGGAAGATTGATAAAAAATTGGAAATCAGGTTCTTCAGAAGCAATTAATTACATCAAGGATGGAAATTGATGGAAATATTTCTTCTGCGGTGACACTTTGAAAGTTATTTTCTGACAAAGACCTGTCATGGGCATTGCATTTTGATTTTTGTTCGAAATTATGAATAGGATATTCATGAAATCTGTTGTAGAATCATCTGTGGCTGAAAGACAAACTTTAGACACTATTTTCCATCGGTCAAGATAACCTCTTGGGAGGTGTTCATGTTGAAAAGGGGAACATTCTCCATGAAAATTGAAAAGTGAAAATTGTGATTTATTTGTAAAGCCTAAAGCCACGCTGGACATTGAACTACATCTGATAGATATTGTGATTAGATTAGTTGTTTTCTGTTAGATATTACAAATAAATCACAATTTTCATTTTCCGATTTTTATAGAGAATGTTCCCCTTTTCAACATGAATACCTCCCAAGAAGTTATATTGAACGATGGAAAATAGCTACTAAATTTTGTCTTTCAGCCGCAGATGATTCCACAACAGATTTTATGAATATCTTATTCATAATTTCGAACAAAAATCATAATTTTACGTCTTCTTGTGTTCTATAAACAACACTAAAGGTTTATTCATTATTGTCGACAAGTGAGAGTGGTTTCTATTCAGATCACGTGCATTATATAAAATTTCAAGGATTTCACCGCAAAAATTTACTGTGCTAAAAAAGTTTTTTTCGGGGTCGAAACATTTTAAAGGGTAATGTTATTAATTGTTCCTTATTAAATCAGTTTTGGACATGGCCATTAATGTTGCACAGCCCAATTAACTTAATAGCTCACATTTTATTTCTTTCTCAACTACTTATAATTAACAAACAATGACTCATGCAAAAAAAACAGTTTATCATAAAGTTCTTGATTTGAAGATTAAACAGTATACACTTTCTTGGCTTAGTGAACAGCTCCTATTTATTCTACAATTTCAAATGAGGCAGCTAAAGTTTTTTAGTACTGAATAATTCATATGGTGTTTAATATATATATAAACATATTCATTGGCCTATAAAACAATTATGACTGAAATTGCTACTTGTTCGGTCATTATTTACACAAGAATAAAATAACATGTCGGATTTTTCCTAAATATTTTTATTAACTAATTTACAAAATTTTACAACTACTCAATAATGGCTTTTCAGGGGACATTTTGGAAGGAACCCTGTCTTGTACGAGGATGACAAAGAACGTGCGGGGACTCGCAGTCACGATCACAATTGGTAAAAATAAGTACCAATACAGTTTGGGTTAACAAAATGTATCATTTGGAATTTTTTGTATTTTATTGTAATTAAATTGTAAAATATATTACAACTAGTATTTGACTCTCTAAGTTAATAATTTACTTAAGACGAATTGGGGTGGAGTTATTTGAACCTGTTGTCTCGTACCCTGAAGACTTGATTTAAAGGGTTGAAAGGGGTTCGTTGTGTCGTGAAAAACGGTATCCTCGTGCTGAAGTCTGGTTGTACGTCGGCTCTTAATATGACCACTCCTGAAAAACATGGAAATCATAAGTAAAACTTGGGTATATATACAGGGTGGGTCACGGTCGATGGTACCTTAGACGTTTACGGAGAACGGGACTTAGGATCATTCTGAAAATTTGGTTTCTCAAGTAGTTGCTCTTGGTCTATCGATCTAAAATATTTTCAGCAATGCAGCGTTGTGTTGCCGCTTATACCAGGAAGCAGCAGCATCTTTGTTATTTCAAATGGTCACCCTGTATATTACCGCATTTTTTAATTTGTCATTCCTTTCTGATTATTTCTGCCTCATACTCCCCTATACCTATCTCTAACAGTTTTTGAGATATTGGTTATTTTCCATATTTTTTATCCAAAACATAGCTCGAATTGAATGTTTATTTCGGCGGTATTTGGATTCTTAGGAAGTTGCAATTTGGTGTTTAGTTCATCAAGATCATGTGCATTGATTCTGTATAGAGAAGTTTGTTCTGCGTTATACAGGGTCGTTCAAAATTCATGATCTTACTGCTAGATACGAAAAGGGTTGAAAGTGCGTTTTTTTAAATGGAACATCGTGTATATTATGAAATATTCTGAAAGATGACTAAATTCCCTTCGAATTGATATATCATGTTCCTATACCTAAATAGCCAGAATTCCGAGATAATTATTCCCGGAAATTTTTCGAGTACATGAATTTTCTTTGAAAACTTCACACCTCACTTTTGTAGCCAATCAAAAAATTCGTTCTTGTTTAGATACCATGGCAACCCTAAAAATTTCCGGAAATTTTTATCCTCCTGGGTACCCTGGGCGAAATTAATAAGTGAAAATTTTTCTGTCAAACATTTGACATGTGACAAGATGATATTTTGCTTTAATGTACAAATGGAGGTCTAGTTTCCATATGAAAGGAGATAATTATGTATTTACTAGATATTTGGAATGTGTCTGAAAATATTTTCTACACGATTATTGCAGAAATTGTCAATTCTGAAATCATATTTCAGAAGAAGTTCAATACACCATTTGTCACAAGTTTTTATCACAAGTCCCGTATTTATCTGCATGAATTTTCAGAGAAAATTCATGTACTCGAAAAATTTCCGGCAATAATTCAAGCACTCGGGAGATTACAAGTGAAAATTGCTATTATTTCGGAATTCTGGCTATTTAGGTATAGGAAGATGATATATCAATTCGAAGGGAATTTAGTCATCTTTCAGGATATTTCATAATATACAGGATGTTCCATTTAAAAAAACGCAATTTAAACCCTTTTCGTATCTAGCAGTAAGATCATGAATTTTGAACGACGCTGTATAACGCAGAACAAACTAAACACAAAATTGCAACTTCCTAAAAATCCAAATACCGCAGAAATAAACATTCAATTCGAGCTATGTTTTGGATAAAAAATATGGAAAATAACCAATATCTCAAAAACCGTTAGAGATAGGTATAGGGGAGTATGAGGCAGAAATAATCATAAAGGAATGACAAGTTCAAAAATGCGGTAATATACAGGGTGACCCATTTGAAATAACAAAGATGCTCCTACTTTCTGGTATAAGCGGCAATGCTGCATTGCGGAAAATATTTTAAATCGATAGACCAAGAGCAACTACTTGAGAAACCAAATTTTCAGAATGATCCTATGTCCCGTTCTCCGTAAACGTCTAAGGTACCATCGACTGTGACCCACACTGTATAAGAAGTATCCTTGAGAATGTCGCATTTATACACACATATTTTGTTTGTGACGGCTATTCTTATGTGAGACAATAATGATAGTGCCACAAATTACTGCTGGATATAACTATGAATAAAAAAAATACCTGAAGGATTCACTTTAACTTTGATCTTCGTTTGTGGTGTTAAAACTCCATAGTCCACATCTTCATAGAGATCCTGAAAATTAATTATTCATTAACATTTCAATTTCTGTTGCATTAATATCTAAAATATTTTTGATTCCAATTCATAACGCATTCGAAAATTTCAACTACACAGACTACTAATATTTGTGCTTAGGTGACCCTGTAATTACGATAGATAGTGCTAGAGAAATAAAAGAATCGTTCATAGCCATATGTTTGAAACTATCACCAATATTTTTATTATTTACACCTATTTTGCAGTATTTCCAGCGGAAGATATCAAAAAAATCTATAATATCGATTACATCAGTCTGGCAAAATGTGAATATGGACATTACTCAAGAATTTCCATTGAATGTATACATTATCACACGAATCTATTTACATAATAATTATTTTAAATACTGCAATGCATTTCCATTCAATTCGCTATTATCATAAATGCCTCCCAATAATTATTGATAATTGTACGTTTTCTTCAAGAAACATGTCTTTTGTTTACTTTCAATGCCCCAAATAAACGTGAAAGCTGAAACTGAGTCATAACTGAAAATTACTGATGGCTTTGAAAAATATCTGTCTCGGACAAAAAGGATCGTCTGAAAGTTTTTAATGTAAATACTAGCATTGCAATCGTAGCTTATGAGTAAATTCTAAAAACACGGTGAAAATAGTTTCAAAATTCATCATACTTATAATTATAATACAAGGGCGGGGATTTGGCGCAATGGTTAGTACCGCGGCTCGTGATCGAAAGGTCGCGGGTTCGATCCTCAGGCAGAGCAAGGTTTTTTCAGTTTCAGATGTCAAAATCTGAGTGATTGAATCTTGTTGCTGGCTGGGGATAATCTTCCACGATTCACTGTTGCGTTAATAATTAACAGTGCTGCTCCTAAGGTGGCGTATGGAGTTAGTAACAAGGCCTATACAGAACACGTGGCTAATAATAAAAAAATTATAATAGAAATAATAATACACGACCCTCTATCAAGATGCAGTATTCAAGAGACGACCTAAAAATCAAATACGCTTCTTTGACTTCCATCGAAACTTTACTAATTCAGTAAATTTTTAATTGACAGGACCCCTGGCGGGAAAGTTTTGGGTTAGTTTTGATTTCTTTCGTTTCATACGTGTTTTGGAGTGCTGAATCCGAATGGAGTTTGCTAAAAAAAATTCTTGACCTAACATTGAAAAAAATGCAAAAAAAAAATTTAAAAATCAATTTTTTTGTAGTTTTTCGCATATAACTCGAAAACTATCATTTGTTGTGAATAACTTTTTCATGTAAAATGAAAGTACATAAAATTTCCTACAAATTCCACTGTTCAGTTTTTTTTTTTCGACACACAGATCTGGCTCAAAAGCCAAATAAAAACATTTTTAGTAAATTTCTCAAGGAATTATATTGCAATGAAAGTAAAAGTAAAGAATATTTTGACTCTTGCTCGTCATTGGAGCAGTTTCAATCAAAGGACTCATCTAACAGTCTAGTTTGAGGTTATGTCGATGACTGCTAGTGACACTGCGATAAGAAAGAAGTGTTAAGAGTTTAACACAACGCAAAACGGTTCTGGGCCATTCAGGTCGATACTTGCTCTTTCTCGGGCTAGTGTATTGACCTCTTCATTGCCTCTATAACCTGTGTGTGCTGGTACCCAGACTAGGGTCTGTCTGTTCTGACTGCCGAGCTCTTTCAGGGCTTCTATGCAACCCTAAACAATTATTGAGGTAACTTGCATTGAGTTGACTGCTTTTATTGCAGCTTTGCTATCTGAGTATATGAGAATGTTTTTTTCTGAACACTCATGCCTTATTAGCTCTTGTGCACCATGGTGTATTGCGACGATTTTCATCTTCGACTTGGTTCCGTAAATGCCGGCTCCTGAACCTTCATCAGTTTTTGAGCCATCAGTGTAGACAGCATTGATGGGAGGTCCTTCCTTCCACGTATCCCTGTTCGTTACACTTGTCTTAAATGTTTTGTCAAAGCTGTATCTGGGAAGTATGCCATCTGATGGCATTCTTGTAACAGGGTCGTTTTCCAACTCTTCGTATAGCTTGTTGGCGTCTCTCTCGTGCATATTGCTTATGGGTGCTTGTTCTTTAAGCAGCCTGCTGATGACTGACCTGGCTTCGCCTTGTACATGTATATGTGTAGGGGAGGCAGGTTGAGCAAAACCTCTAAGGCGGCTGCTGGGGTGATTCTCATGGCCTTGGTGGCACTCAGACATGCTTGTCTTTGCAGTCCTCCGAGCCGTCGAACCATTCCTACCTGCTTGGTCTTTGGCCACCATACCACCGACCCATACGTTATCATGGGTCTGATAACTCTGGCATAGAGCCATGAAGTCATTTTTGGTTGTAGCCCCCAATTTTTTTCGCACATTCTCCTGCACAGATTGAAGGCTACTGTACTCTTTTCTATAAGATGAAAAACAGAGACAGTGCTATCAACCACCACACATAGTGCTGTCACCTGATCTTCGGCATTTTTCTTTCAACCTGGAGCGTTATGCTCACCTGTTACTCGTTGAATTGTTTATGTTTATTTGGTTGAAGAAAATAAAGACCTTTATTATTATTATAAGTTTTTGCAGGTGTTGGTCGAAGATTACTCTTAGATATTTTGTGGCTTGGGCAAATGGAATTTCTATCCCGTTCAGTACAGGTGACCAAAGTCTTTCCAGTACTTTTTTTGGGACTATTCTGGTTTTATGAGGGTTCACTGTTAGCTCCTCCTCTTTACACCACCTGTCGATTATATCTAGGGCTAAAAGCCTCTGGAAGGAAGATTTAGAGCCTTTCAATTAATTCGTCCATTAGAATGGACCAAAGTAGGAGCGATAGCGGCCCAAAGTAGGGGCGATAGCGCTCCTCCCTGCGGACATCCCCTGTTTGCTCTAGCTGTTAGTGTTATTCCGCCAATTGCTGATGTAAAGACCATGTTTTTCAAGTTAGCGTTTATCCACTGGCACAGTAGGAGAGGAACCCCTTTTTTACTGGAGCGTTTGCTATGACCCTATGACTCGGTGGATGCATTGTTGAAGGCACCCTTGACGTCTGTTAATGTTGTCATGCTTCTTGTGCTGTCCACTGTTAAGAATTACTGAGACTTGTTACGAGTACAAACTAGGTTTGAGGCTATCAATACGCATCTAGTAAAGTTCGATGCCGAAACAAGAGCGCTTCAATTTTAATCATTTTATACTATTCGCAAATTTACATATTGGCGAATAGTCTATGACCCGAAATCATCGGAGGTGCATTGTGAGTTGTATAGATCTGATTTCCCTTAATAAATCAATCGATCATCGAGTGATATTTGTTGCCAAGACCGTGCCTGAGGGTATTGCTAATTTTCGCGAGGAATTGTACGTTTTGTATGTTTTCCCTGGGTTTGGTAAAATCCAAGAATTTAGTGTTTCATCTTCAATGAATGTGTGTCATGAACTCAATCCCTTTTTGTGTGTTACTTGAATTTTCTTGTCGATGTTTATCTATTCATACCCCCTGGAAAAGATACGTCCCTGGTGATTGCCTATTGGGCAGACTCGAATTATTTGTGTCTTCATTCGTTCTTTCCGGTGTGTTACTGAGTAAAGCACGTTCCTTCCCGAAATTTTGGGGATCAAAACTCAGTATTTTATTCATGCAAGCTAAGTTTTTGTGATTTGGTGTCAGGAAATTCCTTGAGATATTCTGTGAGGACATTTCCGTGAGTGCCACTTAGTTTGCCACGACGTTGTCGGATATTTTCCACCGGAACACGCAAATCGAATAACCACTGTCCCAGCCAAAAGGACAGCTTCATCCAAGCCACCCTTCAACTACGTAAGTCGATTTTTATGTCCAATTCTGGGTGTTACTAGGGGCTGTTGTTTGAGAAACAGGCAGTTATTTTTCTTTTCTTCGTAGGGCTTTTTCCTTTCACCCCCGACGTCCAGAGGTTGCTACCAACCCTCTTTTAGACGTCCTAGTATACATGGATGACGGTGAATTTCACGCAGCCCTGGTTTAGCAATTTTTTTTTCCCGGATATATGGTTACTGGATGGTTAATGTGCCGTATCCTTTCCCTGTACATCTCTGAGCATACGACTGGAGGAAACCATCATCCCTTAGAGTTGGACCTCGCTGGAGAAGCACCGAGAACGGCTAAGTCTTTTCATCCTCAGTGCTTCAATATTTTTTTTTGTATTTCTCGTCTTAATTTTTTTTTTACCTATATTCATCCCTTTGAAAAGTAATGGTATACATGTGTAGATATTAATTACTAAGAATGATTCTCATGATTTCATCAATTATTTACCGGATTTTGTTCATATTCAAATGAGATCTCACTTGGGTACCCACAAATATTATATGAATATTATATTTACATTTCTCTAATAAATAGTATTGGAATCCCATAGTTGGGAACACTTAGATCATCCATCTAATATTTGCTTTCATTATCAATTTTCAATATACCTATTTGAGTACGTGGACGAATGTGTTTTAATTGGACAAGGGTACAGCCTGCAGCCTATCAAAACCACCTATACAGAGAACCTACGCGAGCTAGTCAGCCGTGTTTCAGTGATAAGAAAGTTTTGCAAGGGGAACCACTGGAGCACGATAAATCTATTTCTTATTATTTCGTCTCAGGGTAAGAACCAACCCTGATAATTAATACCTTTATTAAAAATTGTTACTTTAAATAGCAAAGCCCCCAAGTAGGTAATAGGCTTTCTAATTTCTTTGTTGTACTGCGTGAGTTTAGCTCTGTATGTGGTCCAATCTTGGTTGGATTTTACTCTGTTGAAAAGTAAAATCCTCAGAGGTAATACCTCTGAGAATTTCGATGGTCTTCCACCAGACCGTTTTGTTGTTATTTTGAGCCTTTGTTTCTCAGGACAGCTTTCCTTGTAGGCTTTGACTATTGCCTTGTCCACTTCGTCTACTGTCCTCTCAAGGCTCTCCCTGTCTCGTATTTCAATGGCGGGCCTCTCGAGAAACTTTCTGACTGACGCTTAGGTTTCTATATTTGACTAAAGTATGCGGTGGGGTAACTAGATCGTATAATATATGATATATAATATAATCATGTGAAATGCTTTTTCAAGGTTTTTGTTTGAATTTTAAGTTTTGTACGATTTCGGATCTCATTAAATAACTTTTATGTAATTTTCGAATAAGTGACCTGCACCTTTATTACATGATCTAAATAAGGTATGCGTAGAGAACTGGGGGAATTCACTTCAATAATAAATTAGAGTTTTGTAGTGAAAAAGTGGTATTTTTCAACTCATAAGCAATAAACCGAAGGAAAAAGAGATTATACATAGAAGTAATATGATCATAACAGAATGATAGCACCAAAAATTTGAAAATTGCGTCAAAAAAGATTCAGATTACAAGAAAATTAAGATATCATATACATTTTTCACAGTCAAGCGGGTGTGATAAAAAACGTCTTTTATAAGCGGAGTGGGCGTGGCCTTCCACCCAGGCCGTCCGGCTTCGATCACCACTGCCGTCACGGAGCTAAAGTGGTTCGGAATCCACTTGTACGCAAGGTATAGGAGCTTCGTAAAAACAAAATATTCAACTATGAGGAAGAAAAAAACTTAAAAGTGTTTATCGAATTATGTGGAATATGGTAAAATATCTACTCACTTCTACTCTGTATCCTGTAGGGGAAGTGAGGCCTAACTCTTTGAGGGTTACTGCTACATCTGAAGGTGTTCCATCTGTTCTTCTGTTAACGAAGGCTACGGCGTAGGAGAAATAATTCTGATACAATGGTGTTATGGGACGTGACCATATTTCAATTCCTTTGTGCTGAAATAATAAAGATACTCTTTTTGACAAATGTTTATTAATATTACAGTTACAGAAGGATTTCAATGATTTATAGTATAGTATAGTAACCACAGACAAATGAAAGCCACAAGTGAAAAATGAATCGTAGCACTTTGAAACTCGGCACATGATTTCTTGAAATCATATATTTAAAAAAAAAAATGATTACTAAAATATCAGGGGTGGAACCAAAAAAAAAAAGTATTTAAAATACTTATATTTTTTTTACTGTTGTTTCCGAAAGTATAAAATTTATCAAGAAACAATTTCAACAAGGCGAAAGATAATTCAATTTTCAACAAGAAATATTCTTAGTAATTTCTCACGAAATGCACTCGTTTTCTCAGAAAACCTGATTCCGATATAAAATTTTAGGCTCGCCTTTCCAGTAGGGCCGAAGATTTGTCATAACTTTGCTAAAAATTATATTAGAAGAAAAAGAAAAAGTGTATATCGTTCCTAAAGACTTGTACTTCCTCATGTGACTATCTGAGTAACCAAAATGTGTTTTGTCCCAGTGCACATAAACCTTCTACGATATTTACGAAGAATCCGAAAGTCATGGATATTTCAGTTGATATGAAATAATTATACTGAAGCAGGAATCAGTACCCTCTTTGGACCATATGCAACGATTTTAGACTAGTGAGACAAGTCTCACTTATACATGCCAAAGAAAAAACTGGGTTTTACTCCTGCCTCAATTTTCAACTCGCCCATAATCCCGGCAATTTCTTCAGTAAATGTTGAGAATAATCGCTCATACACATCCTAGATAAAAAATGAAGTATGTGATTTCGAACTTGAGGTTTGCGCTTCACAATAGTGTTATTAAACATATACGCAAGATATGAATAAGCGATTATTTTCAACATTTACTGAAGAGAATGCTGGTTTTATGGGTACGTTGAATGAGACAGGAGTAAAACAAAGTTTTTTTTTGGCATGTCTAAGTGGGATATGTCACCTTACTTTAAAATTGTTGCATATAGTCCAAAGAGGGTACGGGTTGCTTCAGTATAATAATTCAATATTTACTAAGTTCATGATTTTCGGATCATCCGCAAACATCTCGGTGAAGTGCGACAAACCACATTTTAGGTACTCAAATACTCGCATATTATATTTGCATGAGAAAGTAGGAGTCTTCAGAAACGATACGAACTTGTCCTTTTCCTTCTCCGATCATTTTTAGCAGAGTTATGACCAATCAAATATTCGGCTCCGCCAGAACTTTCAGCGGCGGTCAGCGTGAACCTGAAATTTGATGTCGGCGTTCAATCACGTTTTCTGAGAAAACGAGCGCATTTCATAAAAAATTACTAGGTATCATTTTTGTGAAGAATTGAATTGTCTTTCACCTTGTTGAGTTGCTTTTTCGATAAATCATATACTTCCCAAGATTACAGCAAAGATCTATTTATTTAATTTTAAACGAAAAATAAAATATGTTCCACCCCTGGAATTTCGGTAAACAATTTTTTTTTTCATGTTTATTATGGTTTCAACAACTAACATACCAAGGATCCTCGCCAATCGTACTGGATTATAAGGCAGTCAAAATATTTATAAAAAGGGGTTATAGCTTCGGAAAATATATTCCCAAGCAACGAGTTCCAAAGCTTTATCAAAATTCCTTATTTACTTATTTCTATAAAACATACACATACACCGGGAGATGATGACAGATTTTAAGTAAAGATTTTCTCGTTTGTGCCTTTGAGAGGAATGCAAGACATAAAAGTGCTGATGAAAACGATGGAAAATTTAAGCGGTTCCCGCGTGGCTTTCGTATAAAAAAATCCGTTTTCTTTTTTTAAGAAAACCTAACCTAATTTCAGCATTCGTATACCTTATGCCAATTTTTTTATGAAGATTTCATGGTGAAAATTTTTATATTTTCAGTTGGCATAAGGGTTGCAAGTGGCCAAAGGGTTGAAATGATGGTGTGAACTTGTGACAAAAAATAGAAATCTTCAGTTATTTTGTAGTTGCTGCCAATTGAAAATATGAAAGTTTTCATCGTGAAACATTCATAAAAAAAATGGCAAAAGATATGGGAATGCTGAAGTGAGGTTAGGATTTTTTCAATAATGAAAATTGAATTTTCCATATGAAAGTTACGCGGGGACCGCTTACATTTTCCATCATTTTCATCAGCACTTTTATATCTTTCAGTCCTCTCAAAGGCATACACGAGAAAATCGTCACCTAAAATCTGTCATCATCTCCCAGTCTAAAAAGTTAGTTACTTATACTGAATTGTTATTCATGAAGGAAAAACATCTTACCATATAAATGAAGAATTTTCAATCAAACACTAAGATACGTTAGACTTTTTCATTTTTCGGAAATATACATTGGTATATTATTTAACTACATAACATAGCAGAACAGCAGCAGCACTTAATTTCCATTACTTATATTTTTTTGGGATTATTTCACAATATGTTGCCTCAAGGATTTAATATGTAATTTAAGAGAAAAAAATTACGGATCATGTTTCTTTCTCTAAATCAAAGATCTTCATTTTTAGAATGAATTATTTATATCCGACTTATTTAGTCGTAAAATTATCTTCTCTGAAATGTAATAGGTAAATAATTTTTTTCACTTTGAACACTGCCATAAAATCTTGCCAATTTGTTTTGTTTACATTGAACTATTTCTCAATTACGTCAGTAGTTGGATGTGTTTGTGTATTGATAATTAAAATTCCAGAAATTACGGAAAATTATCAAACATTAAATTATTCGTCGTTATTGGACTGAATAATCAGTTTTGAATAATGGAAGATCTTTTTGTCTATTTTTCACTTAAAATTGCACAAGTGGTTTGTATTTTATCAAGGGTAATACCGCAAGAGGTTTTTATTTTATCAACTTTCATTTTGCACGATAACTTGGTGGCTTTGTTAATTGACGAGAGCAAATAACATGATAAAATCACGACATCGAAGGTGGAGTGATTTTATCTAATGTTATTTGGTCGAGTCATATTACAAGCTACCGAGTTTGAGTGGAACAAAATTAAAGTTTATACGATGAAAACAAAACCTCGAGTGGGATTTAGTGCGAGATAATTTAACGAATCAAATAAATGAATTATTAAACAAAAGTTAATAGAACATAATTTATTAAATTGAATCAATAATTCATTGAACGAAAAGTACATTTAACAGGAAATATTATTTAAATGTACAATTAGTGAAAGTACAGTTTTGGTATACAATCCTACCCGAAGAAGACTGCTGAATTTGATTATTTTCCTCTCTTAGATTTGTCACTAAAGTGGAATGATGCTGCGAGTCTAACTGAAGGTATGACTACAGAAAATTGGCGTTCGAATGTCCGGCCAGCTTGATAATTTGTTGTTCTGAGACTCCTGCTTTGGCAAGAGTAGAAATAGTGCTAGCCCTATGGGAGTGATTAGTAATTTTATTTTTCAGATCTAGACCAATTTTTTCTGCAGAAATTCTGGTCGACTTTGAAATTTCGTTTACACCAATGGGCACATTTTTGTACCATCCCTTGACATTTTCATTTTTCCAAAACGGATTTGGTGTTAGAAACAATCTATCTATCTATCGTTTTTCTAGAAGCATTTTCAACAATCTTACAGGACACACGTTCGGATTTTCTTTATTTGTAGTCAACCACTTACTTTCACTGCACCTTTTATCTCCACCTTGAGCTGTTTTAGAAAAGACCGTGTTGTACTCCACTCTGTCTGTCAATGTTTCATTATTGTATTTTTCGGCTTTGAAATAATAAATTTTACACTGCGCACTTTCACCACCTCTCCAGGCTAATTCAAAAGCGGCGATATGAAAAAGTTTTTTTTGAAGTCCCATTGGAGTATTTTCATGCCACTGCTATGCCATTTTTAAAACTTTTTTACTTAATGCTATAGAACCTTGTCTTCTTTTATCTAAATTGCTCTGCAGTTGCTTGCGTTTAGCATTTTTAGCGTTTCTAGCAGCTTGAAATGTCACATATTTGAATAGGACAAACACAATCTTATAATCCATATAATATTTTTCTTGCACAATTTGCCCTTCTACACTTGTACAGATTTCTTTGGATTAAATTTTTTTTTTTCATTTTCAGATTGTGGAAGGTCATAAACCCAAAAAATTATGTGAAGAATTTGGCAACAGTATTCCACATTATTTTAACCACGTACTCCTTGTAGTCGTTTCCGTCTGATTTCTTCATATCATACACCCAATCTGCCAATATGCTTGAGATTTCCGGCTGCGACGTTGTAGGTAATAGTTCATACCCCTTTTCTCGACAAAATAATTCAAACTGCCTCCAAATTGATGATTTGGTTTTTTTGGTGTTTTTTGGAGTGGCGTTGTCTATTGCAGAATTTATTATTGGATTAATTGCACTACCAAATCTAACGTTAACGCTCATTTGAAATTAAAAACAACACTTTGTAACAAAAAGTATAAAAATTTGTTGTCATTTGGATTAGTTTATAGCAACGCGTCCTTGGGTACAGCGTCGGATTCAATAAAGTCATACGACAATTATTAGTTGTTGCCGTGGTGAAGTTAAATAACAGTTTATCCACTTGCAAACAGTTACGTTCCTATTTATCCGATATCGAACTGCCAAAACTGACGTTTCTTATGGACGATTTTATACATGAGTTGAATTGTCTGGTAAATTTGGGTTGTTTAATGAGAAACTGTTTCCTAGCAATTCGACGAGAGTAACTGTCAACTATTAAAAACACGACACCGAAGGCGGAGTGTTTTCAGGTTGACAGTTATTCGAGTCAAATTGCTAAAGGAAACAGTTTAGAATTTGAACAACACAAATTTCCCGATATCAATACAAACCTCGAGTGTAATTCGGCAGGACAATTCAATGAATAAGAAATTCAGAACCATATCAATATCAAACTATTCATTTTGGCAACCAACACAGCGATAATTGATAAGTGAAAAAACCACTAGTGTATTTGTCGCTGTAAAAGTTGAAGCTAACTTTTGCGATTATCAAATATGATTCTTGATCGGTGTAAAGTACTTGTAGTAGGCAACGATTTGTTTTTTAAAAATTATCTGTTATTATTCAACGCAGAGCGATGTTTACCTTATATATTCTTCTTCCTTGAATCCCCAAAGGGTCTTGGTCCACAGCGATTATTTTTCTGTTCTGTAGTATGGCTTTGTACTCTGGTCGTATGGTCCTTAAATCTACTGACATCAAAAGCGGTGCCGCTAAAATCGCCCATAGAGCCATTTGCGTTTTACTCTGTTCATAACTTAGACCAAAGTTACCAATGATGAGCTGAAACAATAATAGTGATAAATCAATACATTTTTCAGCAATATAAATTGTGGAAATCTTTTATATGCTAAATCTTTGAGTATTTTGAGATCATTGATTATGCGACGTTTTTCAACTTAAACTATACAGGATGTTATATGGAACATAATGCAACAATAAATGGCAAACATTTTCGAAATTATTATGATATTTTATGAAATCGCTTTCAGGTACCTTTGTTTGGGAGGCACTGGTTTGATTCTCCGGGCCACAGCATGTCTGCACGCTGGCAGTGTTTCAGCGCGGTTTGCGCAGGCTGTAGACCTCTGATCAGTGATTACCAAAAAATTTTTGAAAACTTTAAAATTCAATGTCTCCTAAAATAATTTTTTTTCGTCAAAAATATATCCCTTCATTTCGTTTTGTTTTGTCATCTTCTACTACTTCCCACTTCATTTATCATTCCAATTTCGGAAACACCCTGTATAATATATTGAAACGAAACGAGGTTAATAGCATTTTAAAATCGAATTCGCGTAAGGGATAAAACCAAATATTCTGATATTGGAATGTTTCAAAAAACCAGATAACTGAACAGTATTCCAACTTTGATCTATTAATAACGAGTACAATATTTTGAGAGCTGTCTCATTTTTGTGAAAGATTTTTTTTTATTTCTTATCAAGAAACCTAACAGCCAGAGGGTAATAGTTAGAGTGCCCATCGGCAAAAACAACACGATGCGATTCTCTAGTATCGAAACTCTACTCATAATCCAGTACGATTGGGTTTTGAGTTGGAACCATGATAAACACGAAAAAAATAGTTAACCAAAATTCCAGGGGTGGAACATATTTTTTTTTCGTTTAAAAATATATAAATGGGTTTTTGCTGTAATATTGGAAAGAATATGATTTATACGAAAAACAACTCAACAGGGTGAAAAACAATTCAATTTTCCAAAAAAATTATTCTTAGTAATTTCTAATGAAATGCGCTTGTTTTCTCAGAAAACGTAATTGAATTTAGGTTCAACCTCACCCGCCGAATATTTGATTGGTCATAACTCTGCTAGAAATGATCGGAGAAGGAAAATTAGAAGTTCATATAGTTTCTGAAGACTCCTACCTTCTGATGCAAATATTATATGCGAGTATTTGAGTACCTGAAATGTGTTTTGTCGCACTTCATGGTTATGTTTGCGGATGATCCGAAAATCATGAATAATTTAGTAAATATGGAATTATTATATTGAAGCAGCAACCTATACCCTCTTTTTGGACTATATACAATAATTTTAAAGTAGTGTGACAGGTCCCACTTATACATGCCAAAAAATAAACTTTGTTGTACTACTGCCTCATCTTCAACTTACCCATGAAACCGGCATTCTCTTTAGTAAATGTTGAAAATAATCACTTATTCATATCCTACATGTATGTTCAATAACATTATTGTGAAGTGCAAACCTCAAGCTTGAAATCACATACTTCATTTTTGATGTAGGATGTGTATGGGCGATTATTTTCAATATTTACTGAAGAAATTGCCGGGATTATGGGCGAGTTGAAAACTGAGGCAGGAGTAAAACCCAATTTTTTCTTTGGCATGTATAAGTGAAACTTGTCTCACTAGTCTTAAATCGTTGCATATGGTCCAAAGAGGATATACTGATTCTTGCTTCAGTATAATTATTTCATGTCAACAAAAATATCCATGAATTTCGGATCCTCCGTAAAAATCGTAAAAAGGTTATGTGAAGTGGGACAAAACACATTTCAGCTACTCAGATACTCACATGTTATATATTCCTGAGGAAGTAGAAGTCTTCAGAAACGATATGCAGTTTTTCTTTTTCTTCTACTATGATTTTTAGCGAAATTATGACAAATCTAATTTTCGGCCCTGCATGAACTTGCAGTGGCGGTTTTCTGAGAAAACGAGCGTATTCCATAAGGTATTACTTACTGAAAATCGTTCTTGTGGAGAATTGAATTATCTCTCAACCTATCGAAATCGAGCTATTTTTAAGATTCCACCCCTGATTTTTAGGTAAACAATTTTTTTCTAATACTACATGATGTCGAGATGTCATGTGCCGAGTTTCAGAGTGCTACAATTTATTCTTCACTTTTTGTTCGAGTTTGTCTGTCGTTACTGGATTATTTCAAGTTATTTTCAAGAGGATTGATTGATTGATTGATTATGATAGTGGTAGTGATAGATACCACATCAGATATATCTGAGAAAGCAAATGCAATAGTATCTAATATGTTACCGGCCAAATCCAATGAAATTAGTCAAATAGAGGTCATGTGATAACAGACCCAACGATCTGTTTTCACTCTCAGGCACGTTGCTGTGGATATACATATTTTGATTTATTTCGATTTTGAAGTTTCAAATATTCAATAACGTCAAAATGTCAGTGATGTCATGATTTAGTTGTAATACTGACGAGAAGATTGATGGAATTTTCTTATCAAATATATCAAAATAAACTGTTTACAATAACAAATTTGTATAGGAATCATTTATAGACTATTGCAATGCTACAAAGTATCGGTTAGCAGAAAATTTTCTATTCGAATAACCCTCGAACATTGATAAATATAACAACTTCCTCAAGCTTCTTGCTTATAGAAAACAGACCTCCGCCTTCGGCGTCATTGTTTCCAAGCAACAAGCTTTCGAAATCTGCTATAATAATTATCAATGTCCTTGGGTTACTACTGAAAACATATGACCAATTTCGGGAATGGTGCGACTTTGAGGATAAATCAAAAATTATAAAACCTCCTACGTTATGGAGTGTCTACTCAATGTTGAAAAGTACATTGAATGTTAAGGAAAATATTGATATAAGGCAGTTTTCAAAATTAGTCCCGCTCATTAAGAACAAAAGCATAGGATACAAAGGAAAGAAAAGTTTTATCAAGGGGTCAATAAATTCATTCAAGATGCTGATAACGAAACAAATTAACTTTATAAGGTACAGATTATTATCATGGGTTATATAATAAGTGGTATGATTATTACCGATAATTTTTTGGAATATTAATGAATTGCCATCCCAAAGCTGAAAATACAACGAGTCCGCAGGACGAGTTGTATTTTCTTGCATTGGGATTGCCAATGAATTGATATTCCAAAAAATTATAGGTTTTTAATCATACCACGAATTATATTTAGGACGACAATATATCGATTTGAAATAAAGAAAAATCGTGTCACCTGGTAATTGATGCTTTACTTTTAGCCGTATTCAACGGCCTCATCTATGATACCAGTGGACATTTGTCCCCAACGATCGCTCATATTGATAAATAAAGATAACTAGTTCAAAACACATAAATTTGACGTTTGACAGATAGTGAAACCAAAACTAAGCAGGTTTATCACCGTGAAAATACAGCGACAAGCTATATTTTCACTGAAGTTCCGATTCTATTGGCTGAATTTCATTTTTTTGTAAGATTAGTAGTAATTTCAATAATTTTATTTGTAGGATGTCCTAATTTTGCTCGTCGCCGTGAAGAATTATGACAAGGAATCACCTCCCGAAATTAATAACATCATTTAAGATACACCCTGTATATATATTGAGAGAAATTCCAATGTATTTTCTTTCCTATTTATGAATACATTACCAACAGCTTATTGGGTCATTGCAAACATTCTTTTGAATGAATTATTTATGATATGCTTCGCTAATTAGGTTTTCAATGTTTTTTTATTTTGCAGAACTTTTGATAGCATAGTCTACCTGTACGGTAAGTTATTAAAAAAAAACATTGTATGAATAAAAACTATGATTGTGAGCAACTGAAGTTTCTGCAGTGGTTTCAACCAGTGTAAAAAATTGAAAATATATTAAAACAATGAATCAATGCTCTACTTCAGCTGGACTACTTTTACGTTGAACTCCACATTATTATTATTTCAATCAAGCGCCTTGGCTATTATTAATGTTGCTGGCTATCTACGGCTACATGGTCACTTATTGAAAGAGAAAGTTGCTAATTGTTTTGATTGCACGTAATATATTCCCATATTAGTTGAAAATGTAACGTCGTAACAAACCGTGCGATACAAAACAAAAATAAAACGAGTCTATTGTTCCACACCTGTTGTCTTTCTTCATGAATAATGCATTGGTTGTCATCAGTAATATAAAATCTTAAATGGATGTTATCGCGATGAATATGGAAACTGAAAGTTGAAATGACTTTACAGTTTTGAGTAGTTATACAGGGCAATTCAAATTTGACCGAAAAAGCGTACAAAAAAATTCAATTTCAACGCCCTGTATGTCCGAAACGAAGCATTTCCGGACACAAGTTTATTTAAACTTTTTTCTTAAAATTGCCTCAGGAATACGACATTTGAATATTTTAACGTACTTAGGTTGCACCCTAATATATAACAGGTACTAGGATGTTGATTATTAATTTAGTTATTTATTTTTATTAGACGAAATTGAATACCGGTTACTTTATAAAAGTGTGATGACGTTATGAGTACTTTTTCAAAGCCTGCATCATATTGATATTTTGATGAGTCACTCAATTGCCAAAATGAAGAACAACTATTTTGACATCTTACAAAAGCAATGTTTATCGAAAATTATACTGAATACTGAAATCACAATGTTCAATCTCATTGTGAATAATAACGCACATTCACATTAGGGAGTTTTCAGGCCACTTGAAAACGAGTTTTGTCGTTATCGTTAATTGTGCGATTGCGCAGTAAGGGAAATGAGGGAAGGCAAAACAAATAGCGATAACTTCCAACGTTATTAACGACGGATCAGAATAGCGAGATTTGTGGTTATCGTTATCATAGAACGGTAATTTTGGTTCATGAAACGCAAATTTACCACCATTTTCAGGGGTTCATCAAGCCAAGTACCTTGAATTTTTTCTTAAATACTTGGCATGACTTCAAAACTCAAGCTTTTGAAAATTTGATATTTGGCTTGACTCGATTTAGGGTGTGAACTACTTGACTTGATAGCGATCAATGAAATGCACACTGAAGCGTTAAAATAGGGGATTCACCAAGGTTACAGTAAGCAGGCCCCTGATTGCTAGATGACGACGTGCTGTTAAATGGTAGAGCAGCGTTGATCAAGGATAAACAGTGATGGCTAGAAAATAATTAACCTGTGGTAGAAGTCCATTATGTCTCAAAGTGGAGTGGTATGGATATACAAATCAGTAAAACGCAAAGTCGTCTCCACAATTTAATTGTGGAGACGACTTTGCGTTTTACTGATTTGTATAGAAAATAATTGTTTATGTCTAACTCAAGTGATTTGTCCGTAATGGAATCGATACTTTTTCAGAACAGCGGCTCAGAATATATCGTTGATGGAAAAGTTTCAGAATTTGATGACATCGAAACAGAAGTAGAAAATGCAAGGTCGGCGCCAGAATATATATATTTCAAAGATTGGTCAGACTTTCATCAAAATCTGAATAAATAAATTATAAAATAATAAAATATTTTTTTTCTAAAATTCCACCAAACAACATTCTGTTCAAATTTTATTATATTATAATTTTTTCATTTATTAATAGATTTTGATGGAATTCTAGCCAAATATATTTCAAAATATTCTGAATCGAGTGGTGCAGTCAGAATTTTGATAAATGTTCTGTTATTGAAATTTTGGGTTGATTAATCGACATAATTTTCAAAGTTTATTCCCATATAACTTTTTTATTGATGGATGCATACCTACATAATTTTCACATAAACCATTTGAAAATGTTGTGAATGCAGCGGTGTCTTCAAATTCTATTTTAAAAAATCGCTAGTAAGTTTTTTGGATTTTTGACCTTGAAAAAAATTCGAAGTAGGCCTTGAAATTTTTACATTTTTTTCAAATTTATGGCTCTCAACTAGAACTATTTTATCTATTAAAAAAAACTTCTGAATCGGATAATTAATAACAGTTTTAGAGAGGTGGCCCGCTTTCAAATGGGTCACTCTGTATAAAACGTAAGCGAGAATTATAAAAATATTTCGATAATATCAAAAATTTTGAAGACATATTTCATTTGAATGATTTCATTTTTGTATACAGGAGAAGTCAAAAAACTACCCACCTACTTATCGCTAGAAAATCAGTCTATTATTTCTGGATTATAATCAATATTTTTGGGTTGTAATCTTTCAGCAGGATCACGTAATGTTATTTAATAAAACATGGCAATTCACTTTTCGAACTTGTAATTTACTTTTCGCATAAGTGTTTGGAAGTGACGTTTTTCACATTTAAATATAACCACTGAGAAATATTACATTTTTGTTGTCATCGTTTATCCAAATGTTCGACGATACATCAATTTTATATCAAACCCAATATAAATTTTAAACGGTTTTCTTATTTTCATCAATATTTATTAATTGAAACTAAGTGAAATGATAAAGTTATATAGTCGTAACAGTTTTGTCAAAGTTACAAATTCGTTGATATAAACAAAGTTGGCAGAAATTAAAAGTTGTAATAGCACGTTAAAAACTGAGACAAATATGTAAAATTAAACATTTAAAGCAATAATTTTGGAAAAAATACTTTCAAGAGGTAGCGAAAGTCACGTGATCGGAGTAGCCTATGTCCAATCTTTTTTTATACAAAGCTATGCATCGAATTTTTAAATAAATTGTTACTAAAAATGTTTTCCATTATTAAGATGCCAACTCTTTGAAAGACACTGTATGTTATTTAAAAAACGTAATGGTTCATCGCTCCGGTATATTTTTAATAAATAAACTGTTGAATAATTGAATAATTTGTTTGTTTTATGCGAATTTCTGTACTAAATATTGATTTTACAACTTAGGTGGTTATAATGTCACATCATCAATTATTTATTACGTATGTATGTATTTACCAGTTTCAACTTCCTGAGAACGGTTAGCATAGAATAAACTCCATGTTATAACATATTTCATTGAAATCGTGAACTGAACCATGAAACTTGAAAGCAGAGAATAGATCAATAGCATTAGCATGGTACCGGTCAAAAAAGAACACTAAAATCTTCAATCTTCAATACTGAAATCAGATGCTGTCTAAATTAGATATTTTCAATTTTTCTTTTTTATTCGTTTGATGATTGTCATACTAGTATTTTATACAAGGTGTTATTTACCATACACTTAGGTCATATTTATTTTCATGTTGAGTTTTACCCTGGTTGAAAAGGCTTGATATCATATATCATCAAATTATTCATATAAACCAGAAAATTGCGGAAAAAGGGGAATATTTTTAAACATTTTTGAGATACTTTTGAAAAATAGAATACCGTGAGTTAGTGCTGGTTGTAATCTTGACTCATATATTACGGATATATAATTGTTGGTGTTAATTGGAATGAAAACACATTGAACACTGAAAAAGGAATACCCACGAGTAATCACAATAATTTACTCACAGTAAATACTGTCAAAATAATCCAGTACAATTAGGTTTTGAGACAAGAATCGATTATAGCACAACTGAACTTGGAATGCTAGTAGTTGGAACCATGATAAACACGAAAAAAAAAATTGTTTACCAAAATTCCAGGGGTGGAATATATTTTTTTCCGTTTAAAAATACATAAATAGATTTTTGCTGTAATCTTGGAAAGTATATGATTTATCCGAAAAACAACCCAACAGGGCGAAAAACAATTCAATTTTCCACAAAAATCATTCTTAGTAATTTCTTATGAAATGCGCTCGTTTTCTCAGAAAACGTGATTGAACGCCGACATCCAATTTCTGGTTCACCCTTACCTGCCGCTGAAAGTTCTGGCGGAGCCCAATATTTGATTGGTTCAAATCGTTTCTGAAGACTCCTACCTTCTCATGCAAATATAATACGCGAGTATTTGAGTACCTAAATGTGTTTTGTCCCACTTCACGGAGATGTTTGCCGATGATCCGAAAATCATGAATAATTTGGTAAATATGGAATTATTATACTAAAGCAGCAACCCATACCTCTTTGGACTATATGCAACAATTTTAAAGTAGTGTGACAGGTCCCACTTATACATGCCCAAAAAAAAAACTTTGTTTTACTCCTGCCTCATTTTCAACTTACCCATAAAATCGGCATTCTCTTCAGTAAATGTTGAAAATAATGGCTTATTCATATTCTGCATATATGTTTAATAACACTGTTGCGAAGTGCAAACTTCAAGCTTGAAATCACATACTTTATTTTTTATGCAGAATGTGTATGAGCGATTATTTTCAACATTTACTGAAGAAATTGTCGGGATTATGGGTGAGTTGAAAACTGAGTCAAAAGTAAAACCCTGTTTTTGCTTTGGCATGTTTAAGTGAGACTTGTCTCACTAGCCTTAAATCGTTGCATATGGTTCAAAGATGCTACTGATTCCTGCTTCAGTATAATTATTTCATATCAACTAAAATATTCATCACTTTCGGATCATCCGTAAATATCGTAGAAGGGTTATGTGAATTGGGACAAAACACATTTTAGGTACTCAGATACTCACATGTTATATTTGCATGAGGAAGTATTAGGGACGATATGCACTTTTTTTTCCTTCTACTATAATTTTTAGCAAAGTTATGGCAAATCTAATTTTCGGCCCTACCTGAACTTGCAGTGGCGGGTTAGCGCGAGCATGAAATGTGACGTCGGCGTTAAACCACGTTTTCTGTGAACACGATCGTATTTCATAAGGTATTACTGAATATCATTCTTGTGGAGAATTGTTTATTATCTCTCAACCTATCGAAATCATTTTTGATAAATCTTATATTTTCTAAAATAACAACAATTTTTTTTCTTTTAATGAAAACTTTTTTAGGTTCCACTCCTGATTTTTTGGTAAACTATTTTTTTTTCTAATCATAATGTCGAGATGTCATGTGCCGAGTTTCAGAGTGCTACAATTCATTCTTCTCTTTTTCCTCGAGTTTGTCTGTCGTTACTGGAATAAAACTAAATTCATTGATTGGTCAAAATACAAAATTTGTAGAAATTTTACTCGAAGCAGTTATAAAATAAAAGATATGTAAGTTGGCAATATACTTTTCGTCAGGTGATAAAAAGTCTGTCAATTTCCACTGAGTAATAAAATATGTATTAATTATAAATTTTACCAAAAAAAAAAAAAAAATTGAAGATATGCATCTCATTAACAGAACGAATGGTCCAAATTTGATCAGACTAATATCTACGCGCTAAAATTGTGTGCTACTTTGTTGAATGCGACTACATTTTCAATATTGAACTCTAAATGAGACGTGAGAATTTTCTGAAATAGTTATCGTGGAAAAATTATCGGTTCATTGGTGAAAACTCACAATGGAAAAAACAAAAAATAAACAAAGGACAAACATTGTCTACTGTTTATTCTCACTAACTGTTTATCAAAATTACAACAATGTGTAGCCATAATATTCATGTTACCGGATGTTTGCCACATTACTAAATGTCATGGGAGATTTGTCAATAACCGGCCTCATTTCATTTTGCATCAACAGAATCAACAAATCTGCACATTTCTCTATACCTATCTAATGGCCACCATTAAAATGGTAAAGATGGCGTTGACAGTTGGATGACTAAAGATATTTGTACCCACTACTTAAGAAGAATCGCTAAAGAATTTTTTTTCCTTTTACCACCATGAGATATTCTTGTCCTCCAATAATAACAATTATGGACTTTATTTTCGCGGTGAAACTATACGACGTATAAATATTATTATTTTTTATACGTCCATGTTTTCTCCTGCCGAATTACAATTATTTTTTCCCAATAACATTCTTATTATCAACTTCAGCAAGATAAGTCAATGAACTCTTTGTTGAGAATGTGAAAATTATTTGAAATACATGATAAAATATGGAGTGATCCATTTGAAAAAAAAAAATCATTTCATGAAATATTTTGAGAACACGATTATTTTTTTTTTTTGAGAGGGCCATAAAATATTCCACTAGTTTGAACATTTAAACGAATTCGTTAGGTCAATAGTAATAGACTTGGCAAAGGTGCCGACCTAATTTGGAACAGACTATATAAATAAATAATAGTGTCAATGTTACTGAAATCATTGATTGAAGTTCTGCACACGTAGCTGAGATTGTGAAAATATGCACGGCCATGATGCGCATTCATCGTACGACGATATGTAGTCCGTAAAAAAAATGAAATTTGACTACACCACTGGACTCGCGACTTTTTTAAAAGGTTCATGTTCAAATTACAATAAAATAAGTCAAACATCAAGAAACTTAAGTGGAAATGAAATTTGAAAAATATGATGTTTGATCAAACCACCATTTAAATTTCAGAACTTTTATCTGACTACACCACTGGATTCAGGCAGTCTCAAAATATCAGAATTTTATCAAAATCTGTTAATAAATAAAAAAAGATATAAAATGATATTTTCCTGAAATTCCATCAACATATTTTTAAAATTTTATTATCCTGTAATTTTATTGTTTATGAACATCTTTTGATGAAATTCTGACTAGTGATATTTTGCGACTTTCGGAATACAGTGGTGTATTCCGAATTTTGATAAAAGTTCTGAAATTGAATTGGTGGGTTGATTAAACGGCATATTCTTCAAATTTCATTCTCTTATAACTTTCTTATTGATTGGCGCATTTTAACGTGATTTCAACATGGACCATTTGAAAATGTCGCGAATCGAGTGTTGTAGCCAGATTTATTCATGAAATTTACTGTCCAGTAGATTTTTTGAATGTCTACCTGATGAAAAAAAAAATCATTCCAATCGGTTGAAAAATGTAAATTTTATAAGGGTGCTTCTATTTTACATCGGTCACACTGTATAGAGTGCGGCTTTTAATAGCACCCCCCCCAGTTAACTTTTGAACGGTTCGACGTAGAAGCATGAAAAAAACTGTTTTCACCAATAATACTTCGGAAATGAAAAAAATGGTGATTGCCCGCCAGGGGGGGCGAGGGGACACATCAACTCAAAATTTTTAAACTGCATGGGGGGTCAAGTGGCACATTGTCGAAAAGGAAATTCCATTCTCTTCACAATCATAAATTTTTTTGAATTTCGTTAATATTTTTTTTGCAAATCAAATTGAAATATCTAATATAAATGCGGATCTGAATTCTACTCATACCTCGATAAATTTGAACGGTTTGATGTGGAACAATGAAACCAAAAATTTTTTGAAGGGTATTACCGATATTACTTTTTGAGAGAAGAAACATTGTAATCACTCGACAGATGGCGCTGCGGGCACATTAACTTAAAAATTTCGAAAGGCATAAAAATCGAAATTGGGAAAAAAATTATGAACGAAAGTCAAAAATATGTAGATGGTTGTGAAGAGAATTGAATTCTCTTTTCACTTGACCCCCCATGCCTTTTAAAAAATTTGAGTTGATGGTCCCCCCCTATTGAGAAATCATCATACTTTTCATTTCAATTAGTAGTATTAGTGAAACCCTCGAAACGGTTTTTTATTAAGGTTTGTTATGACACTATATTTTTCAAAAATGGATTGCAGCTTATTGGACAATGTCTAATTGAAAATAGTGTCAATGTCGTTTTGTACGTCAACATAATCATGAAAATCTTCGGCACGTATGAAGATTTTGAAGTCGTTGGCATATATGTGATACTGTCTGAATTTAAACCAATAGGAAGGTTATGAGCGAACATAATGAACAACAGAGGACCAATATCGAATCCCTGAGGTACACCTAACTTTCAAATACGATACAATCGGGCCTCTATGTAGTGGAATCACTGACGACGAATAGGTAGAGTTTTTCTAGAAGAATGTCATGATCAACCCTATCAAATGCTTCGACAAAATTAGTGTAAATCACCGCGCCTCTCTAAATAGAACACCCAAATTTTCAATGTGAAGCATATGAGATTTGTTGATATTGATTATCAATTTGGACCGTAGCCTTTTATAGTTTTGCAAATAATATTCTGAAATATTTTTATTCATTCCCTGCCAAAAATGTAAGCTTGTCAAGAGAGAAACAAGATGTCCTGCAATACCAGGACCACGCTTATTGCCATAATCCTATACAATAGGAATAATTGGGTCGAAAATCCATCAGAAAACAACTACTTTCCTGGCTAATACCACGACGAACGTTGAATTACATCTAATGAATTTCCGTGCAGAGTCCTACATGGATGTCTCCGCAATTGCTAGTTGCTTGTAGATAGATGTAATTCAAACGTTCGTCGTGGTATTAGCCAGGAAAGTAGTTGTTTTCTGATGGATTTTCGACCCAGGATTATGGCAATAAGCGTGGTCCTGGTATTGCAGGATATCTTGTTTTTCTCCTGACAAGCTTATTGTGAACAATGCAATGCAGATTTCTTCAATTTGTGTTAGTGGTTAGATTAATCACGCAAGTTCTGGGTATTGCTTTGGTTGAGGGGCTGGAGTTCAGATGGCGCCCGTGGTTTAGTGAAAGCTAGGCTGCGGGCGGTGTCTCAGCTTCTGCCTTTACATGGAGATTTTGTTGAATCGTTTGTTGCAGACATTAGTTATTGTCTACAGAGACCTACCCTATACTGACAAGGGCAAGAACCCAGAAATCGATCTATAGGTGGTCCAAATATTTCAATGGACATTTCCATGCAACTAGCAATTGCGGAGATATCCTTGTAGGACGGAAATTCATTAGATGTAATTAGATAGATAGATAGATAGATAGATAGCACTTTATTTCCAATAGGCATACACCCAATTACAGGAAATGTAAAAGCTTGAATACAATATAATATGCAATAAGCAATATTGAAAAGTATATAAATGAAATTGAATGAATAAAATACATAGTACAAAATATAAATTATGGTACGATAAAAAAAATAAAAAATTTATATACATGAGCTCGTTCATACACACATAAATACCTATATATACAGCAACAACAATCATGGTTGAAAGGATCTATTCAGAATACATCTTGAAATATTTTTGAGTGAATTGTCATTAATATCGCATATTTGGCATATCAAATTGTAGTTTGTGCACATTAATGACACGGGCGCCCTACGATTAGCATTCGTTCGGTGGTTATCACAATAAAATGTCCTATCAGTCCTGGAGTTCAGGCGTGGAATATGAAAATTTACCATTTGTAACAATGGAGAACATGATATTTTATTATGAATTAAGTTGTATAGAAATGATACTGCGATAAAGAACCTTCTTGTATTCAGGGATACTAAATTAAACTGATTCAAGAGAATAGTATAGTCACTTCCTCTTTGTGGATATGTTCTGGTAGTTTTGTAACATAAATATTTCAGTAATTTTTTTTGAACGCTTTCAACATGATATATGTGACAGTTATAAATGGGATACCAAATGAACGACCCATATTCAAGCTTGGACCTCACATAGGCATTAAAAAGTGTGATGATTGTACTTGTATCGTTGAATTCTCTTGTGCTTCTCATTATGAATCCCAACATTCGATTTGCCGATGAGACGGCCTGGTCTATATGCGGAACTAAGGTGAATTTTTGATCGAAAACAATTCCCATTTCTTTCATTCAACGTTCGTCGTAGTATTAGCCAGGAAAGTAGTTGTTTTCTGATGGATTTTCGACCCAATTATTCCTATCGTATATGATTATGGCAATAAGCGTGGTCCTGGTATTGCAGGATATCTTGTTTGACTAATTATGAGAATTTATAAGGATCTACGTGGAAAGTTAGTAACCTACAAGTACGTAACCCTGGCGCATACACTTTTTAGAAGGTTCTATGAAGATTTATGAGTGGATGTAATTTATAAGCATACCCGAATACACGTCATAAGAGTTTTTATCAGGCAGTGGTTGTTATAAGATTCGATGAGGTGTTAAACTTTCGATCACAACGATATTATATGCTCATTCACAAGCTTGTCAACGTATGAGAAAGGTGTGGAAATTCGCAATTTATAATCTTATTCGGTATCGTATGAAGAAAGTGGTTTCAGGATTCAATGGTCTGTATCAGGAATTTCGTATTCAATTTTATTGGGTATCATGTGGAAACAGTGGGATCAGAATGTGATGGTTTGGATCAGGAATTCCTTATCTGAATTTATGCAATTCCTGTAAGTTTTCATACTTCCAAAATCACTGAGAATTCACAAAGGCCGATAAGAAAAAAAGCATACAAAGTATAAGAGTTTGTTTTAGGCAGTGGTGGTGCAAGAAACCATATACGATTCGATGAGGTATTCCAATTTCAATCACAATAATGTTTTTCTACAACTGTCACGAAATACCTTCATTGTATGTTCAATGATAATTGTTAAAAGTAGTACATTGTAATATTCCTTTTCATTGCTTAGCAACTAGTGCACAATGTTTGAAAAACGCTCGGGTAATTCTTCGCAATCTTTGTCACGACAAACAAGGCGTGGAGTAGATAAAACAAAAGACGCCGTAATACCAGAGGTAACATTGCCGTAACCATACAAACAATTATAATCACAAACATAAGTGACAATTCAATTTTTTTTTGACAGAACGATATAAAAGTTTTTCGAAATTAGTTCAGCATGGAAAGTAGTGACAGTGAAAGAAGTTCAACACCGCCAAGTGTTATGGAGGCAGCAAAAAACGCTTCATTAAATTTAGTGCCTGAAAAATCTAAAGAAAAATACACAGTTTCTTATACCCTATTCATGGACTGGTGCGAAGAACAGAAAACTAGTTCTCGTTCAGAGAATGTTCTGATATATCAAATAAATTTAAATCTTCCACTTTATGGGCACACTATAGTATGTTAAAAACGATGCTTAGTATCAATAATGGCGTGGATATCAGTAAATATTCCAAATTGAGAGCATTTCTAAAGCGGAAATCAGATGGATACAAAGCAAAAAAATCTAAAGTTTTCACAACGAAGGAGATTGATACGTTCATCAAAGAAGCGCCAGACAACGAATACCTTGTAGCAATAATTAGTTGATTAATTATAATTTGTTTAAATTTTTTTATTGCAGGTTGTACTTATCATGGGAATTATTTTCCTACTCGTATGATTTGCAGCACTCGCTTGCAGCTCGTGCTGCAAACTTTCATACTCTTAGGAAATGAGGATAAAACACACAATTTCTTATTTGGTATCGTATATATAATTGGATTCAGGATTCAATAATCCAATCTGTATTTGGAATTCCCTGTCCAATCTTATGCGAATCCTATGAGATTCCATGAGATCCAACAGTATGAACATTAGGAAACCAAATGGAATATTCTAAACTAAATATTACCAAAATATTCGAAAACTACTTTTTTTTCTTTTGGCATCGACTGCTATGGTCATTAGCCATCCAATAGATTATCATTATCATATTAAGCCAGAATTTTTCAAAAATAATTCAGAAATATCACATCAGGAAAACCTATATATTTCAAAATGACTTCAATTGCGAATGATACATTTATGTTTATCATAATCAGATCACCAAGAATTAATTTATCTAATTATTATTTCCTCGTATGTAAAATGTATTCGCTGATAAACCGTTTTCGTTTGTTTTAGAATGAACTGCATGATTCTTTTACAGTCGTGAGCACAAAACTCTAAATGTCCGAATGTATGAAATGGATGTATCTCTAACCAGATACTTCTACCGGAGTGCATCTACCTTTACTCGAAAGATGGAGCTGCCTAGACCACATTTTATAGGGCGGGATCAGAATAGGTAAATAGCCAGGCATAGTCGGATGAGAGTTGTGAAAATACGGACGAGGAACAGATGGCATTAAAACTGTCTGCACAGATCTACTCTACCTTCTTTTTGTTTCTGTCAGAAATGAATCTGTAATTTAGATATTTTTCTATCAGCACTGCTGATAAAATATAAAATATGTAAATTTACACAGCAGTTGAAGTTGAAAAAGACTTTATTATTTCTGTATGTGCATTTGTTCATATAATAATCCACTGGATTTATTATCTTCATATGGAACGTGCCAGGAACAATCTAGCAGAATATCATTTATTTGTTTTAAATAATCATGTGACTGCTATAAAATCTCATATTTATTTATTTATTTATTTATTTATTTCCATACAGGCTTAAACCTAATAACATGGAAAATTTTAAATTAATAATATTAATTTCATATAGACAAATAATAATAATAGTAGTAATAGTAATCATACTAACAATAATAATATTAGTAACAACAAAAAATTACATTGTCCCAATTTAGATACTCAAAAAGTCCTGGCTATAAAGTGACTCATTACAATCCTTTTGAATAAATTGCATGGCATTGTGTAATCAATATCTTCCATCTGGTTAACCTGATTGGCAAGTCGAAACATAGTCAAGAGAGGAGCTCTAGATGTGGCCACCAAGCTCACTTTCTGTACCCTAAATAATTCTGGACATCTTGTTTGGTATGCCGGAACGTTAAAAGGTAGTAATTCCAAGATACTCGGACCATTTATTTCATTATTTATTACTTTATACAAAAACATCATCTGTGATACTTCCCGTCTGATTTTTAGTGATACAATATTGTATTTCTCTCTAAGGTAGGTGGTTCTTATTTCCTGATAGTCAGCTCTCCTCTTATTTTCTTTGACATATAAATAAAGTAAGAACTTGTTCTGGATCTTTTCTATTCTGTCAAGATACGTTTGAGGTTGTGAACTCCAAATATCTGAGGCAAATTCTAGTTTTGGTCTGACCAGTGTGAAATATAATAATTTCATAGACTCTATTTTGGTGAATTTTTGGGTATTTCTCATAAGAAATCCTAACATCTGATTAGCCCTTTTACAAATCTCATCGAAATGCATTGAGAATGATAGAGTTGAGTCATAGCGTACCCCTAGTGAATCGTTTCCCATGATATATTCAAATTCAATTATATTCTTTTTCAGCGAGAAGGTTACCACATAACATTTTTTAATGTTAAAATTGAGACCGTTTTTTAGGCTCCATTTATGTATTTTGATGACATCTTTTTGAAGTTCGACACAATCTCTAATAGTTCTGATTTCTTTATACAATTTGAAGTCATCCGCAAAAAGTAGGCCTTTAGATTTCTCAAGACTAGATGCCAGGTCATTTATGAATATAACAAACAATAACGGTCCCAAGTTTGATCCCTGCGGTACACCAGAATTGATATCTTGAAAATCTGACAAAATGCCGTTGTATTTCACAATAAATTGTCTATTTTGTAAGTAACTTTTGAAAATACCATGCGTAATACCAAACTTACCTAATTTATATAACATTTTTTCATGATCAACTTTATCGAAAGCCTTCGCGAAATCTGTAAATATTGCGTCAATCTGGTTCTCATTCTCGAATGCATTGTATATTTCATTAGTGAACATAAGGAGATTAGTACTTATTGATTTTTTATTCACAAAACCATGTTGATGTTGACTTATACCCTCTTTAACATGTATGAAAATTTTATTATATAATATTTGCTCAAACAATTTCGCTGGGGCACATAAAATCGAAATACATCTATAATTTGTTATATCTGCCTTGTCCCCTGATTTGTGAATCGGGACACTTATTGCCTTTTCCATAATTCTGGAAATGTTTCATTCCTGATCGCCACATTGTAAATATATAAGAGGAATTTGTAACCATGCCGCACATGCTTTTAGGATATAAGGAGGTATACAGTCAACACCACTAGATTTTTTCGGTTTCAGTTTTGTTATTGCCATGTGATAGTCAGCCTATATGTTCTTATTCATTTTCAAACTGGATGACCTCCTAGAAACATGCAGGATTCATCTCAGGAATCGCTGATAGAAACGGATAACAGTTATGTCTGAAAACACATTCAAATATCATAAATTTACGTTAGGAAATGCAATTAGAAATTAAAGGAATATGTACCTGTAATGTCTTTTAAATACTGATGAATATCGAATATCGATAATTTTTCATCAGTCTCTATGAGACATTTGAGACATTTTTAGCAAGGTTCTCCTTCATCTTCTTCTGATTTTCATACGACCAGAGTATCATTATTCAGATTGCATAATCCAAACCATCCATCTTTGTTAAACTGATTGGACTCTCGTTCTCGTGACCCACTAAACGAAATTTCCCTTAATCCGTAGTGGAATGTGAGAAATTAGTGCTGGCTGTAAACGATGTCACCGATATTACACAATATTTTAATTCAGTGTCACTCTGTTATTACAAGACACGTAATATGTGAAAGTGGAGGAAAGATTGAGCTACCGATGATAACTCACATTCTTCATACCACCAGGTAAATTTGCATATTTATTCGAAGATGTGTCAACTTTTTTTATCATTATTTTGTTGAATGTAAGTGGAAGGATAGGTATATCTACTTACTATAATATTGTAATCGCGATCACCACGGAGTGGGCGACATCTACATTTTAAAATTCGAACATAAAACTCCGGGAGAATAAACATTCTGCCATAAGATCTCATGTTAATAAATTGTTGATTATTTCTTTGTAGAACTATATTTGGTTCCATTTTTTTGATATAATGCGGAAAGCATATCTTTGATGTGACGAGTGAATTAAATAAAACTTGTTTAGTGCCGCAGTGAAAGAATTATTCATCTTCAAATGTGTCTATGCACTCCTCTTTCAGAAACTATCTAAAATATGTGAAATTAGATTAAAAATCGGGAAGCCAATTAGTTATACGTATGAGAAAGATAATGTTTGTTTATGAATGGTGTAAATATATCCAACTTTTTTCTAGATGCAAAAAAGGTGACATTGATGAAAGGTCAAAGAGGTCATTCCATCTCAAAAAATTACAGAAATTGGTTCATATCAAAACTTTTTCCACTTACTACTGAAATGTGTCGTCTAAATGAATCTTTACAACAGGCATTTCCAAAAGTTGGAAGATAGAAGTGAAAGTTCAAAAATTCAAAATATTTCAACAAACAACAAATGTCATTTGCTTTGTTTTCCCGGAGTTTAGGAGCGCCACCTGGTGCTAATGGTGATCGCGAATTGGCTCGAGAATTATAAAATACTTACGAGTCAATAGATATGCTTTTAATTGATAACTCGATTGGTTCCTTAATAGTTATTTTTCGGCAACCGTCCGGGAAGTATGGACGATTTTTCTTTGAGAAAGTATCATTTCCCGGACTAGTCCGGAAAGTACGTACTTCCAGGACTAGTCCGGGAAATGCTCGAATTTCAATATAAATATTTATATAAATAAGAATTAGAATGTTTCTGTTAGTACCTATCTTCTGTTCGCATTTAGATATTTAATACAAATAAGAATTAAAATATTCGAAATTTTCTTCTACAAAGAAATATAAAGAATAAATGTGTCTCAATTTGTTATTCTAAACGGTTCCGAAAAAATTGTGTACGCAACACGTCCGAAAAAAGTTTTTTGACTTGTTACGTAAATTACTATTACCTTACAAGTACGGAAAGTAGTACTTTTCCGCACGCGACGGCAGTTGCACGAACGACGCGGAGCGGAGTTCGGGCGAGCCGTTGAGGGCGGAAAAGACATTTTCCGTAAGAGTTAGGTACAATATTTTTCCTACGAGTGATTTTGTCCTCTTATTTATGAAAAAACAAGGTTTTTAGTGAACACGTTTTTATAATAATGCTACAAAATGACTAATAAGACATAATAGTTACATAGATCATTTAGTTAGTCCTAAATATTTTCATTTTCAACAATACAAAAATCGCGCGGAAAAGTAAAAATCGTACGGAAAAGTAAAAATCGTGCGGAAAAGTAACTTTTTCGCACGATTTTAAATCGTACGGAAAAGTAAAACTTTCAAAACGAAAAATCATGCGGAAAAGTAACTTTTCCGCACGCTCGTAGGAAAAAATAATCACAGGAAGTGATACAACTCCTATTATTCACCTTTAGCATAATAATGCCATTAAAAGTTGACACATTATTGAATCAAAGCGCTTCAGATAGACCAAGCTATAGAAGTTTTTTCACCCACAAAATAAAAGACGCAAATGGCCTATGCTAATTTTTATAAGATAGTTCGTTATTGAAAACCCTGGTTTTCGCCCGGCGCAAAATCGCTTTGTGGATTTTTTTAAACAAGAAATAGTGAATAAAATTACAACTTTCTTCGTTTTTTGCAAATATTCTCGAAACTATCGAAGGAATCGTTTTATAGTCAATGGAATTTTGTAAAGAATTACTAAAATTACAAAATGGTTTTTTTCTACGACCGGATCGTCTAAGAAAATCCGGAAAATTTTCAAAATATTCACAATTTTAATAAATCTGAAACTGGACGAACATTATTTCGGTAACTGATGGATAATAACATGTGATTCAACTCTGCGCAAGATGTTTTCTGTTCTATTTGTAGCTTTTGCACATTCGCGTTATAAACAATTCAAGGGCTTATCTTGCAAAATGCGCAGATTTAAAGGAAATCATCATATTCAAATTCTGTGAACGGCATCTAGAGTTAAAAATCAAACACCACAATTTGTATGTTTTGGATTTTCATCTGAGAGGTGGGAAATGTGTTGAAAATGCCACTGAAAGTTGCTCTAAAAGCTTGAAAGTGTGTTCACGGCATAGTCAGATATAATTCAATGTCCGTCGTGGTATTAGCCAGGGAAGCAGTTTTTTTTTGTCTGATGTTTGCCTCATATTTTCCGCATGGTGAAAATATTTGGAGAGAAGGGTACTTTGACATTGTCGATTTCGTTTATTTGATACTCTCCGGCAAAAATTCTTGAAAACTATTAGGCTTATCGATTTATTTAACAAATAAACAATTATCTTGGTTTTCGAATAGCCCTATCAACCAAAACTTGGTGTAATACAACATAACCAAGACATTGCCGTGGACAAGCCTGTGTCCCACGTCCAATATTATATGGATTTGAGTATAGGAATATTAGAATCACTTCTACCAACACAGCTGAACATGTTAAATTCTCATTTATTGCTCGTACGTTCATGTTGAGTGCCTTACCACTGGATATATTACGGACTATAGTTTCTTGTACCACGAATGTGCATTATGAGCGCGCATGTTTTCACGGTTTCAGCTATGTTAGTACAACTATAAATCCGAAACAAGGGCAGTGACATATTTTTGACATATCTGCCATGAACACCAACAATATGGCCAATGTTTTCGAACAATTTCGTTTTCCTGCAGATTTGCCAACAGCAATATTTTTCACTATTATCAGAAACTGAAATAGTTTATCATCTTTATTTTCAACATCGTTATGGTGCTTTTCAAAGAAATTTCACCTGTACAAGTTGTATTGAATGCGAATTTATATCGGGTTCAAAAACATCCCAGTAATAACAACAAACAAAAATTTTAACAACAATAGAGCGCCACGGCCAATAAAAATATTATCTATCCTACCTGCACAGGCTATGACTTACGGTACACTCCATTAGTGTTTATGAGGCAGTATCATTATTATTCTAATTCATGGGTTAACCACAAATTACATTAGTTCATTCGTTTCAACCTCTATATCACAAGCATTGCACACTGTCCTTTGCTTCAATTTGTGACGTATCCCAATGAGCACACGTACGTTTTTCAAACGTGTTAAACGTGGGATTGATTAAATAAACGTTTCTGGTTAACGACAAAAATTTAGTGTATTCTACAACATTGGAATAATACGTTATAACGCAGGCAGCAAGCGTACGTCATATTGACGTACCTTATAGATCATGGCAGACGTCATATTGACCCCAGAGTTGACGTCATTCGGACGTCTAAATGACGGTCAAATGTCAGCGTCATAATGACGTCAGTATATGGCGTCATTTTGACGTTACAAACAGCTTGTATATTATTATGACCTGTTAGGTCATATACAAGACGTACATATGACGTCACTTAAACGTTATAAACATCGTCATTGAGACGTAGTTTTTTTAGTTAATTTAAGGATATGCAGCAAAAAAGCAACGTTTTTTCACAATATTTGTAGCAAGTGTTGGTATATTCGAATTTTTCTTAAACAGAATCACAATCACAAAAATCATAAGGCAGTGTACTGGATGATCATTGACTGAAACAAACTAGATCAGGAAAATTCAATGTCGTGGTTACATTTTTTGATGCAAAGGATTAACAAACTCGTGAGCATTTTTATTTATAACAACATAAAAAAAAATTGTTTCAGTAAGTAATACAGTAAAAAACTATTATAAAACTTAATTATGCAGATCATTTCGAAATATGTACGTAATTCGGAAGAGTTACTAAAAGTTTTCCTTGCCTTAATTTTCGGAAATATCTGCTATAAAGCATTTTATGGGACATATATAATTGGTTATATTAACCAAAAAATTACGTCATTTTCGCGTCGGTGACGTCCACCGTCATGAAATCACTAATTAGGTACGTCATTATGACGTACGCTTGCTACCTGGGAAAGATGTGTTTTCAACGTTGAATATACGTTTATCAAACGTTATGTTCATTCAAAAAGAATTGTTTATGAAACTCGCTTTATGCGATTCATTTATTAATGTTTATGACACGTTCCTTAATCTTTTATTTGGTCAAAACAATTTTGTTTTATTGAGTATCTTCCACGTTCCATAAACCTGATTGGAAACGGCAATGAAGCGATAATAAGTAGGCAATTGGTTTAATATAACGTTGTTACGCGTGACATTTTTTCGTTGAAATAACGTTCGGTTTTCAGCCATTTCACAACGTTATTTCAACGTCCTTGCTCATTGGAATTGTTCAAAAATTACACCGTCGTTTCAACCTTGAACGTACCTACATATATCTTGATGATGGTTCATGACATATTAAATAACAATTAAGTGTTACTGACCTGACAATAACAATAACCCAGCATCACGAAGATGGTATTTATTAAAAGAAATACGTACCTAGATATCAAATCGCTTAATAGTCCGGTGGCAGGGAGGGTTTTCGTAGCCGATGAGGTGCGACGGGATCACCCAAGTTATTCTCATGTATCTTGACCCGCTGAATCCGAATTTCGAGGGTGATAAGCCGTGAAAGCATCCGGAAAATTGTTATGGACGATTTTCCGAGGGAAATCGAAAAATTCATTTTTTCCAAAAACAAATAATGTCATAATTTTTTGCATAAAATTCTCTACGCAAAAGGTGTCTACAAGTTTTTTCGAAAATGCACCGTTTTCCAGTAAAACGTGCTCGAAATTCGAAAAAATGCGATTTTCTCAGTTTTCAGTGCTCTTTCATTCAGTCACATAATGATATTTTCAGGATCACCTTGTCCCAAATTATCCATATATGACTCGACTATAAATAACAAAAGAGACATTTTTGGAAAAATCATTCGTGTGGATTTTCCGGTAGTGAATTTCCTGATACTTTTACCTTGCATGGAACCGGCATTTTTTTATTCGCGAAGCTCACGTTGTGGACGATTTTCTTATAGTGTCAGTCAAAACCTGAATGAGCATATATTTTATCATGATCAAAAAGCATTTCAGTAGCGGAAAAATTGAAAATTTCGCTTAAAAGTAAAACAATTTTCCGAAGAAAATCTAAAAATCCATTTTTTTCAAAAACAATCGACGCTATAATATATTCCATAATATTCTCTACGAAAAAGGCTTCTACAAATGTTTCTTTAAAATGCACCGTTTTCAAGTAAAATATGCTTGAAAGTCGAAAAAATGCGATTTTCTCAAATTTCTGTGCTCTCATTCAGTCACATAATAATATTTTCAGGATCACCCTGAGCTAAATTATTCATATTTGTCTCGACTATGAATAACAAAAGAGAAATTCCTGAAAAAATCAATAGTGTGGATTTCCCGGCACTGAATTTCCCGATACTTTTACCTTGCATGGAAGCGGCATTTTTTTATTTGCGAAGTTCATGTCCTGGACTAATTTCTTATTGTCAATTGAAACGGGTTCAGCACATGTCATGATTGCAAAGAAAGCATTTCAGTAACGGAAAAATGGAAAATATTGCTTAAAAGTATAATTTTGACAAAATTCACTTTTTCGTTGAAAAAAATAATTATCGGACTTACTTTTTGTCAGACACAATTTCTGCCCAAGACTTTTCCAAGGTCTAATGAACAAATTGAGTTTCAAATTTTATTTTGGCATGTACAAAAATAAAATGAGCATGTAATTTTTGCTGCCTTACAAACGCATGTATTTCGGGTACAACTTTTGCAAGTACATATTGGTACTAATTCTGATAAAAATTTCAACCCTTTGCGGTTCAAGCATAGAGTCTTCTTCAATAAACCCGAAATCCAATGGGTTCAAAAGGAAAATATTCTATAAGCGAAACGAAACTAAGGAAGTACATGACAGCGCAGCGCGATATGTTTTAAACAAGTGAAAATATACGTCTAAACAAAAGAGTTCGCGTTAGAAGCGCGAATTTTTTGAATTTTCTATTTTTTTCAATTTTTAAAAGTATCGGGAAATTCAGTGCCGGGAAATCAACACGAATGATTTTTTTCAGGAATGCCTCCTTTGTTATTACAAAATACCCTCCATGCCACCGGACTATAAGTTAATAAATGGTTTTATCTCAATGCATTGCTTCGATGTATATAGTAACAGTAGCTGTAATTTTGCTATAATTAACATTAATGAATCAAGTACTGTTATACTTGTAGGTGTTGTCGATCGGTTGATAGTTGATCGTAGGCATTATATAATAATAATAAAGTTTATTCTCCTAAGTAATCTCGAAATGCATTAGCACAAAACTAATATAGACAGGTTGACCACAAATGGCACTCATTGAATGTGGCTTCGCAGTTAATCCAAATCGTTTCAAATTATCGGATTTTTGTAAAAATTATGTGTAACATATTTTTTCCGCACGATTTTTGTTTTGAAAGTTGTACTTTTCCGTACGATTTAAAATCGTGCGAAAAAGTAACTTTTCCGCACGATTTTTACTTTTTCGTACGATTTTTACTTTTCCGCACGATTTTTGTATTGTTGAAAATGAGGATATTTAGGACTAACTGAATGATATATGTAACTATTCTGTCTTTTTAGTCATTTTGTAGCATTATTATAAAAACTTGTTTATTAAAAACCTTGTTTTTTCATAAATAAGATTGACAAAAACACTCGTAGGAAAAATATTGTACCTACCTCTTACGAAAAATGTCTTTTCCGTCCTTAACGGCTTGCCCGAACTCTGCTCCGCGTCGTTCGTGCAACTGCCGTCGGGTGCGGAAAAGTACTACTTTCCGCACTTGTTAGGTAAATGACTATTTCAAATACTCAATAAATATAATAGTCATTTATGGTACTAGTGTGATATGTTGAAAATAAGTCAGGCGAGAAAGATTTATATACATTCCAAAGTGACTTAGGAAACATAACACACGAGTGGCATACAATGTTTTATCCAAAATATGACAGTTATGACTCATTATTAATGTCATTTTAGACAAGTAAACTATCAAATAACACACTAGTGAGTTATAATCCATAAGCCACTAGTGAATTATTTGATAGTTTACTTGTCTAAAATAACATTAATAATGACAGTCATAACTGTCATGTGTTGGATAAAATTATTAATTTTACTATTAACTAAGACATACACGCATACATATTTATACAAGGAGGTGAGGTATAATGTACTGAAAAGGGGAGGTATTCATGTTGAAAAGGGGAACATTCTCCATGAAAATTGAAAAATGTGATTTATTTGAAAACAACTTTGTACTTTGCACATTTCCACTCCCACATGAAGTATGGTATACTAAATTGCGGAAACAGTGCTGATATTAATAGAATTTTTATCCTCCAAAATTATGCAATTCGCATTATTGAGGGTATCGATATGAGAAGCAGGTGTCAACCGTACTTTACATCACTTGGTATATTAACAGTCTACAGTTTGTACATACTGGAAGCTTAATCTTATTTCTACAAGAACAAAAATAAGTTTGCAATGGATACTAAGCACTGACAATACCCGTCATAGAAATCTCTTCCAGCCTGATTATTATCGCACATCGCTTTGCCAAAAAAATTTCTATTTTATTGGATGTAAACTCTATAACATTCTTGATAATTATATACAGTCATCCCACAACGTTTATATTTTCAGATCAAGGCTGAAAAAATGTTTAATCACAAAGTGTTGTTATTCCTTGGATGATTTCTTTTTATGATAATACTTTTTATTGTTTATATTTTTAGAGTTGAATAATTGTGTATATTTATATGTAAGTGGGTGTATATGTGTATAATGTGAGTATGTATGTAATTTTCAGATCATATGACTTTATTTTCGATATGAAGTTGCTGACGTCTTCTTTGTTTATTGTGCACTGTTTTTTTTTCAAACTGTACTTTTCAACCAAAGAAATAAATAAATATTATTATTATTATTAATTACTTCCCCGGCTAAAGCCACGGTGGATATTAAACTACATCTGATAGCTATTGTGAAAAGACAATAACTGAAAAAAAATCTGGAAGTGAAAATTCGCATTTTCATTCAGATAGTTGATTTTTTTAATATTTAATTTTGTTTTGAAAAAATTACAGCTAATTTGAAACACAAAAATAACGTTTCCACCAAGTTTCATTGAAATAATATTTTTTTTGTGGGAGACAAAAATTAAAAACAAAAAATGCAGTTTTTAGCGGTTTTGGTTAATTTTAATGTTATGTTGAAAAATGTTCACAAAAAAGCGTTACATTTTTCAATCATCTACGACTTTTTCCAGAAGGATGTGTACTTCAGCCGCAAATCGTGAAAATCCAACCCTCAAAAGGACATGGCACTGGATACATGTATTCCTGGGTCTCGATAGAATTTTTTGATTTTTATATATATCATTCTACAGGTCAAAACAAGCAACTTTGCGTCAACACTTTGAATAATCGTTTTCTTGTGAGAGTACCAAGATTGCATTTATTCAAAAATTGCATTCCCTTCAAAAGGTTTAAAAAAATACCTCCTCAGGATAACCCATCGGGATCCCTACGGTTAAAAGATCAACTATCAAAAGACATCTACTAGTAATAAAAATTAATAATGTTTTTTTGCCTAACCATGTAGACACTTTGGGGAATGTAATTTGAAAAGTTCAATTAATATGTATTCATAGCTTTCATATCAACAGAAATAAATAAGTATTCTCCCATAATTTCGTTTAAATATGGAGTCACCATGTAGCGTCACACAAAAAGAGTAGACGAAACGTGATTTTCATTCTCTGTGAAAAATCAAACTCAGATATCAACAAGAAATCCACTATCCCATCATATCCCATTAATCAACCACCTTATTTTTTGCTCACTGTGTAGAAACGTTGTGAAGTGTATTTAGAACAGTTCGTTGGGTTCATCTACACAATATGTCTCAAGAAATTCAACGAAAAGCCCACAATTGGGCGAGAAGTCAATAATCGAGTTTCAGAAAAATCGCGTTTTCTGCCTCATCCTGTAGTAGTGTACACCATAATTGATATAATCAAAGGAAATTGATATTTTTCACATGATATACTCAAAAATCAAGAAAAATCCATTCGCAGAAAATATTTTCCATAATTAGCGTTAGACAATCAACCCACTTTTGTAGCTCACGCTGTAGAGCCAGAAAATAAGTCTAATGAAGAAAGTTGCTCGTTTTGAACTGTAGAATATATCCAAAAATCAAAAAAATCTATCGAGCCCCAGGAATACATGTATCCAGTGCCATGTCCTTTATAGTTAGCTACCCCCAACCAGTTTTCGGAACTTTTACTGAGTCACCTTGATTTTTCTTAATTCACTCGTAATTATAGGTAATTTACCCTGAAGAATTTTATGACCACCCACATGCTGTTATAGTAATTTTCCTAACAAGTGCGGAAAGACACTTTCCGCATGAGTTAGGAACAATACTTTTTCTACAAGCGTAGGAAACAAATTCATTTTTTCAATTATTTATTCATGCAAATGGAAACAACTAACAAGAGTAACATTTTCTATCCACTAATTATTCGTAATATTTATTGTAAATGTACAATTTGATGCATTATGTAAATTTATAGCGGAAGCCAGCATATTTTTGAAGATGGCTGATTTCCTGAAGAAGAAGGTAACTCGGGCAATACATTATTGAAAGAAATCGAATGTGCAGGCACAGGCATCAAATCGTCGCCGATCGATATAGACGTGGATGGTTCTTAAATGCACCCGGAAGACGATGTAGTGTTAAAATTGAGAATTTTGTTGGACATTTCTTTTTTTCGATTGGTGGAGTCTTCTAAATACCCCTCTGCAACTGAAGTCGATTTCCATCCTCCTAGGCGTTTGATATTAGTTATACCCACACCACAGTCAGCAAGTAAAGTGGCTGAGGAACGCCTGAACCTGTGACCAGGGTAAAGCTCTGGATTTTGAAGGCGCAGATATACTGCTATTTCGGAGGGTATCTTTCCTATGGTATTGATTCCTACTCATTGCACAGTACATTTTCCACTTTTGTAATAGAAGAATAAACGACGGTGAGGAGTCTCTTTTGGACGTAAATGTACATAATTTCTGTATACGTTCAAAAAATAACCATCATTTGCTTCTTCAGATATCACGAAGGATCTAGAGGAATGATTTTTGGAATCCTTGATATTAACAATTATCAGGTTTTCTTTGTCGTCTATGTCGTCAATGGTGAGTTTTGTCAGCTCTTCTCGTCTGCAAGCACCAGCTAATCCAAAAATTGCTACTAACTTAATCATGAGGTATATGTCATCGGGTGCTTCAGTCATAAATTTTGAAACGTCTTCTTGAGTGAAGATTTTGGCCTTTTTCGGTCGAAAACCGACATTCTGCCTTTTAATGAATGCAATTATTTTGTAAAATTTGCTAATATCCAAATTTTGCTTTACTTTGAATACACTCTTCAACATTGAATATCTTGCCCATAAAGTGTTCGGCTTCCATGTTTTAGACATTTCTAGAAAATAAGCCAAGAATACTTCTTCTTTATTTGGTGTTTTCACTTTTTTATTGTTGCACCATTCAATAAAACTCGTGTATTGCTTCTTGGATTTCGTTGGCAATAACTCAAAGTTCGCATCTGTAGCTGCTTGCACGATTTCTTGTGGAAGTTCTTCATCAGATGAATAATCCATTGTGGCAATTTCACTGAATCGAAAATTTTATATAAGTAACGCTTTGTCTGTCACTCTGACAATTACAAACAAATTTGTGTATTGATCGGCATGACAACATCAATTGTTACCTACTCGTTATCAGATCAATCAAAGCCTATATATATATAGGGTGATTTTCATAACAATACATTTTTATTTATCAATATTTGTTCATTTTTTCAATAAATAGTGCAAAATGATGGATGATTTTGAACAAACTCATTTAGTATTGCAACAAAAAAGCTTGAACTTTCATATTTTGTCACCCACCACTTATATTTTACGAGGATATCATATAAATGTTTTTCCCGCACTAGTGTGGGAAAAAATTTCCCGCACCAGTGTGGGAAAACTTTTCCCGTACAACTGTGGGAAAATGACACTTTCCAAACTGAATTGCGTGCGGGTAGAGGGTGAATCACGCACGCTTGTAGGAAAAGAATTTTTCAGGAACTGGGGTATTGCAAATCGTTTTGGCTATGGTCTATTACGCCTACAAAGCATCTTAAATTAATCTTAAGTGGTAATCTGAACTCATTTAGCGCTTAATGATTCCATCAATTGCTGCTGGCTTTATTGTGAATGTAATGGTAAATGCAAGTCATCGTATCCAATAGATTTTGTTAGCAAATCGATTCACTCAGGATATGCGCTATTGCATTGACGAGTTACATAAATGAAACGAAAGCTGTGCAACTAGGAAATGACACCAGATTAAAAATGATAAACATGGCAATGAAAAGTAATTGTCGACTGGACAGCGTTCGACGCTTTTCAGAACATATTTGGTCAGAGAGATATTTGTAAAGAACTGTATTTTTATATACAGTGTGACCATTTTAGTAGGAAAGTAGTTGTTTTCAGATGGATTTTCGACCCGATCTTTCCTATTGTAAAGGATTACGGCAATGGCCATCCTGGTATGACAGGACATGTGGTTTCTAACTTGATAAGCTCATTGTTGAATAATAGATTCCTTTATCTGACCTCAGCAAATATTTTTCTGTGAACCCTCCTGTTGAATCACCTTTAGGTTTCATATTGTTGATTATTCGAGATTTTAATGTCTCTGACCTTCTGTCTACAACTGTATATTTTATGTCTGATTTATGCTTCATTTATTTCAATCATACACTAACTTTGTCCATCAGAAACATGTTCTGACAATCAATATATTTTGAATAGATTTGAATTGAATTAAAAATTCGCCTTCAAATATTTCTTGGATAAAGTCATAATTTATAAATGTTGCTTCGTTTTTATCATAATTTAGAGGACTGTCACACTGTCATATTAAAATTAGAAGTCTATTAATTAGTAGAGTGTTTGTTGTACGAAGGCGTGGACGGGCAACGATTTTTTCTTTTTTTCAATCCCGACTTTTAACTCCGTATCATGAGCTCTCGACATCTAGTTCGGGATCCCGACTTAGATGTCGGAATCCCGAGATAGAAGTCGGGCCCCAGAAGTCGAGATCCCGAGATAGAAGTCGGGATTTCGAAATAGAAGTCGGGATTTCGAAATAGAAGTCGGGATTTCGAAATAGAAGTCGGAATCCCAAGATAGAAGTCGGGATTCCGAGATAGAAGTCGGAATCCCGAGATAGAAGTCGGGATTCCAGAAGTCTTGATCCCGAGATAGAAGTCGGAATCCCGAGATAGAAGTCGGGACCCCAGAAGTCGAGATCCCGAGATTCTATCTCGGGATCCCGACTTCTATCTCAGGATTCCGACTTCTATCTCGGGATCCCGACTTTCATCTCGGGATCCCGACTTCTGGAATCCCGACTTCTATCTCGAGATGATCCCGACTTCTGGAATCCCGACTTCTATCTCGGGATTTCAACTTCTCTCTCGGGATCCCGACTTCTATCTCGAGATTTCGGCTTCTATCTCGGAATTTCGACTTCTATCTCGGGATTCCGACTTCTGGAATCCCGACTTCTATCTCGGTATTCCGACTTCTATCTCGGTATTCCGACTTCTATCTCGGAATCCCGACTTATATCTTGGGATTCCGACTTCTATCTCGGGATCTCGACTTCTGGGGCCCGACTTCTATCTCGGGATTCCGACTTCTATCTCGGAATCCCGACTTCTATCTTGGGATTCCGACTTCTATCTCGGGATCCCGACTTCTATCTCAGGATTCCGACTTCTATCTCGGGATCCCGACTTTCATCTCGGGATCCCGACTTCTGGAATCCCGACTTCTATCTCGAGATGATCCCGATTTCTGGAATCCCGACTTCTATCTCGAGATTTCGACTTCTCTCTCGGGATCCCAACTTCTATCTCGGGATTTCAACTTCTCTCTCGGGATCCCGACTTCTATCTCGAGATTTCGACTTCTATCTCGGGATTTCGACTTCTATCTCGGGATTCCGACTTCTATCTCGGGATCCCGACTTCTGGAATCCCGACTTCTATCTCGGTATTCCGACTTCTATCTCGGAATCCCGACTTCTATCTTGGGATTCCGACTTCTATCTCGGGATCTCGACTTCTGACTTCTGGGGTCCCGACTTCTATCTCGGGATTCCGACTTCTATCTCGGGATCCCGACTTCTGGAATCCCGACTTCTATCTCGGGATTCCGACTTCTATCTCGGAATCCCGACTTCTATCTTGGGATTCCGACTTCTATCTCGGGATACCGACTCCTATCTCAGGATTCCGACTTCTATCTCGGGATCCCGACTTTCATCTCGGGATCCCGACTTCTGGAATCCCGACTTCTATCTCGAGATGATCCCGACTTCTGGAATCCCGACTTCTATCTCGAGATTTCGACTTCTCTCTCGGGATCCCAACTTCTATCTCGGGATTTCAACTTCTCTCTCGGGATCCCGACTTCTATCTCGAGATTTCGACTTCTATCTCGGGATTTCGACTTCTATCTCGGGATTCCGACTTCTATCTCGGGATCCCGACTTCTGGAATCCCGACTTCTATCTCGGTATTCCGACTTCTATCTCGGAATCCCGACTTCTATCTTGGGATTCCGACTTCTATCTCGGGATCTCGACTTCTGACTTCTGGGGTCCCGACTTCTATCTCGGGATTCCGACTTCTATCTCGGGATCTCGACTTCTGGGGCCCGACTTCTATCTCGGGATTCCGACTTCTATCTCGGAATCCCGACTTCTATCTTGGGATTCCGACTTCTATCTCGGGATCCCGACTTCTATCTCAGGATTCCGACTTTTATCTCGGGATCCCGACTTTCATCTCGGGATCCCGACTTCTGGAATCCCGACTTCTATCTCGAGATGATCCCGATTTCTGGAATCCCGACTTCTATCTCGAGATTTCGACTTCTCTCTCGGGATCCCAACTTCTATCTCGGGATTTCAACTTCTCTCTCGGGATCCCGACTTCTATCTCGAGATTTCGACTTCTATCTCGGGATTTCGACTTCTATCTCGGGATTCCGACTTCTATCTCGGGATCCCGACTTCTGGAATCCCGACTTCTATCTCGGTATTCCGACTTCTATCTCGGAATCCCGACTTCTATCTTGGGATTCCGACTTCTATCTCGGGATCTCGACTTCTGACTTCTGGGGTCCCGACTTCTATCTCGGGATTCCGACTTCTATCTCGGGATCCCGACTTCTGGAATCCCGACTTCTATCTCGGGATTCCGACTTCTATCTCGGAATCCCGACTTCTATCTTGGGATTCCGACTTCTATCTCGGGATACCGACTCCTATCTCAGGATTCCGACTTCTATCTCGGGATCCCGACTTTCATCTCGGGATCCCGACTTCTGGAATCCCGACTTCTATCTCGAGATGATCCCGACTTCTGGAATCCCGACTTCTATCTCGAGATTTCGACTTCTCTCTCGGGATCCCAACTTCTATCTCGGGATTTCAACTTCTCTCTCGGGATCCCGACTTCTATCTCGAGATTTCGGCTTCTATCTCGGGATTTCGACTTCTATCTCGGGATCCCGACTTCTATCTCGGGAACTGGAGCCGGCACAAATTGCACCAAATAAGTAAACACAAAAATAACGGTTTGGCTCTTTGCAGATATTTTAAAAATTATTTGAGATAACCAAGATTTGAATAAAAGATCCTCAAAGAGCAGGAAATTTCCTATAAAAAAGTTTTCCTCGGTACTGTACTGACAATATTTATAATTTCAATTCATGCGTGAAACTTGGGATCAAAACGAGTAGTGGTCCTTACACGTGCATCGACCGTTTCAGAAACATGACGAAAAAAAAAAAAATTACCCATCAAATATAAAAATTAAGGAAAAAATATATTTTTCTGCACTTCCGGGAGTAAAGTGTCAACTTTAGTCCCGTATAACATGGACTAAAATGTATCTTTCAGTCCCTAGGGAGATAAAGTTGCATTTCAAATCCCTAGGGACATAAAGTAAAAATCAAACATTACCGCAGCTACACTATTAATAACTAGGACAAAAATTAGGAAATATTCCATTATACATCTTTATTGATTGAATTAAGATTGTATGTGATATTAACATATACAAACTAAATGGGCGATTATTTGTATTTGAGTGAATATTAGAGGAAAGTGAAGAGATGTCATGTTCTTGACGTATCAGTTAATGTTAAAATTACCTGAAATGACACTGAATTGAAAAAGTTTGTTGACGCCGTTGCTATGACGTTACCTACCGAGTAATCCAAGTACCATGTTTACATAACTCATCAAAATAATTAGTTGTATTATTATTGAAATTTATAAAACTAGGAAGTGCAAAAAATAGCGTATATGCCGCAGGACTAAAGTGATATTTTATTCCTTACGTGATTATTGGCCCTAGGGCTCTACGAGCCCTCAGGCAATAAACGTCACGTGCAGGATTGAAACATTCACTTTAGTCCCTTGCTATATAATATACTATTATACTATCTGAACAGGCAAATAAACAATAATCCGTCAACAACAAATTTTTACCCCATTTATTCTAATAACTATGCTTTTGTTAATTAGTTAATTTTTACCTGTTGAAAGTTGTCATAAAAGCTGATTATTCAAAAAAAAATTATTTTTCACTTTTTTGTTAACAATCTAAGGCATCGAAAAATGAGAATCTTGACTGAGCCAATCAGAAAAAAATATTTTTTCAGTCATCCTCATTATGGATTTTAAAGATAATTAATCTATCAATCTTCCTGATGAGCTTGGTAAAGCGAAATAGATTTTCGTCGACCAAAATATATTGGGGATGAAATGTGAGAGATTTTTTAATAACATTCTCCCTATCTAATTTATTCAATGAATTTTCAACGAAAACTAGAGAAAATTAAAAAAAAAATCAACTATCTGAATGAAAGTGCGAATTTTCACGTTCAGATTTTTTTTCTTTACAGTTAGCGTCTTTTCACATTTTCTATCAGATGTAGCTCAATGTCCAGCGTGGCTTTAGCCGGGGAAGTAGTTTTTTTTTCTTAGATATTACAAATAAATCACATTTTTCATTTTTCATATTATTTTTCGTACGTGGAGGTTTTTTATCCTGTATATCAAAGCCTGTATAATATATCCTTTTTACTCAATTCAACATGTGTTTTATTTGGAACATACGATTTGGCCTTTTTTTTTGTTGACGAACGAATATTTTCAACAATGTTGGAATTATGTGTACGCTTCAAACTAGTTGTATTTTGCAGTTCTCATTGCCATAACCAACTTTTGTATTAATATAATTACGTGTTTTATATAGGCACGTAAAAAAAATCTTTCAAAATCCGTACTATAAGAATTGTCCTACTTGTATGTATTAACTTTTTTGTATAAAAAAAAATGACTTTCGGAAATCATGCTCGAATGTTTCCTGACCGTTATTCTTTGAACTAACTGTAACAGAAAATTTATTGAAACTCTTTAAAAGTCAGTTAGAAAATCAAAGACTATAAGACTATTGAACGCAGCCTTCAGAGCTATTTTCCTACTTTATTGATTCAAGAATCAATTGAAAGAAATGGAAACTTGAACTGTTTTCTGATAACCTTGAGAAATTTTTCGAAATGATTTCAACGAAAGTGATTTGCTAGGATTAGACGTAATGGTATCATATATTCTTGTATTCAATATGCCTGTCTTAATGTGAGAAAAGACATTTTATGCCAACAAAGTAATATCAGAAGTAAGTACCATATTGCGGTTTTCTCATGAATTTAGAAAGCAGTTGATGAAACACACACTTTGTCATTCAAATGGAAGCCGGAACTTGGCATTAAAAAAAGAAATTAATAAGTAATACTAATTCCAATGAAGTATCCTATTAGACAGTAGAAATAGACAATCAATTCACGTTAATTCCAAAAGTTTTAAAACGTTGGTCAACTGAATGGTACACCGAGAAAGCAATAAATTTCACTTTGCAAAATGGCAATTAACTTGAATTTTGCTGTATACTCGTTGAGAAAATTTCAAAAGTTTTGCAAGCTTGAAGTGGTATTGAATAGAAAATTTGGATTTACAGTAATTTGACAGTTAGTACAATTATTGAACATTGGAGGAACACTGTTAGAACTATGAGAAACATTTTGGACAACATGCGGGGTGGTAGGGTTATTTTGTTGAATATTTTGTATTGTGAAAATTTTATTTGCCACCTCAACCTTATTGTTAAGCGATTCTTCGATATATCCTTCAGCAACGTTTGATGACTTCCATCCGCCATGCCTCTTTAAACTAGTTATGTCGGCACCAGAGTCAACCAATATTGTTGCAGAACACCGACGAAAGCAGTGACCAGTATATTCTGTCGGATTTACCAAGTTCAAATAAGTAGCAACTATTTTGGGCATTTTTCTAAATTGATGAATTCCTACCACTTGTCTACAACCCTTTCCGCTTTGATATTTAAAGAAAAATCGGTCACTGTTCATATTTTCTGGTCTTAACGAAACATACTTTCGATAAACATTCAAGTAGATCTGATTAATTATAAATGATCTTGGTTTGTTGGTTTTCGAATCAGGTATGCTGATTAAAAGCTTAGATTCTAGGTCTTCTATATCGTGTACGTGTACGTGACTAACTCATCCATTCTACAGGCCCCAGAAATACCAAATATTACAGCCACCTAAAAAATAAATAAAGGTATAATCTAAATAGAAATTAAAACCTTGTAAATTACCTTAATCATTAAATTTTCTTTATCTGGAGCTTCCTGGATAAATTTTTCAATTTCTTCCTTCGTTAAAATCTTAGATTTCTTTGCCCTATAACCTTGAGCTTGCCGTTTCAATAAAGAACGAAGTTTTGAGTATGTAGATATATCTACATTGTGTTTAATTGCAAGGGTTGACTTCAGCATTGAATAATTGGCCCATAATGTTGAAGATTTCATCTTTAAACAAAGGTCTAGGAAGTATGCCATTACAACATTTTCTGAGAAAGAACTCGTATTTTTACTCATGCGATAATCCATAAAACGTCTGTATGCATTTTCGTACTTTTCTCTTGATTTCTTTGGCAATAATTCTAATGAAGCAGTATTCACTGCCTCAACCAGCTCTGGAGGAGTCCCAGGAATGGAAATTTCATCATCACTTATCATTTTACTTTCGAGAACACCAGCAATTAAATTTATAAACGTCAAGTTTGACAATTCAACCTCAATACGTTTCCATAGTAGCCCAAGTAATTTTATTAGGAATTTCAAAGCACCATTTATTTGGGAATAAAATTATCGCGTTTTTTTTAAAATCAATTAATATCTGTCGAATTTTAAACGATTTGCGGAAAAATAATATGTTTACCTCGTAGGAAAAGCCACATTCCTGGACTCTGTGTTGCTAATATTTTCTCAATTCGTTGTAGTTTTTTTGATCAAGGGAATAAAAAACAAAAAACTATATGGAATTTAGTAAATCGTGATACTGGTAGGATAAAAAGGCATAAAAATATACACTTAAATATGGAAGGTGGAGTATATACAGCCCCAGTAGATGTTGCGAATATTTTTGGGGATTACTTTGCTCGCATCACCGCTGACAGCTTACATAGTCACTTTGGTGATTCAATGTCAAAAAATTGTACCCTTTCTCCAATGACTGTGAATACGTTTTTCTTTAACCCAGTCACACCTGAGGAAGTCATTACAGTCATCAAAAACCTGAAAAATAAAAATAGCACAGGTGTAGATAACATCTCATCAATACTTCTGAAATCTGTTTCTACTTCCATAGCGGAACATTTGGCATACCTGATCAATTTTTCAATAACCTCCGGTAAATTTCCCTCAATCTTGAAACTAGCAACTATCATTCCTGTATATAAAAAAAAACGACCCCGAAAATATAGTCAATTATAGGCCGATTTCTATTTTGAGTGTGTTTGCGAAGGTTATTGAGAAGATATTCTGTTGTAGAATATACAATTTCTTATCCAAATTTGAAATACTCTCTGAATGCCAGCACGGCTTCCGAACAGGGAAATCAACCCAATCGGCAGCATGTAGCTTAATTGAAAGTATATATACCAATCTCGATAGTGGTAAACATGTTGCAGGACTCTTTTTTGATTTGTCCCGCGCTTTCGACTCCATAAATCTAAACTTCGTCGAGAGCAAGTTGTATAACTTGGGATTTAGAGGAGTCTTCTTAAAGTGGATATGTGATTATCTACATGATAGGCAAATGTTCGTAAAAATAGAGAATACTTTTCCTAGTAAACATTCTTTGAATATAGGCGTGCCACAAGGTTCGGTATTGGGGGCGCTTATATTCTTATTGTTCGTTAACGATATGCCCCGACATATCCATGCAGAATCGTTAGCTCTATTCGCCGACGATACTTCATTGGTGGTCACAAGTCACAATAGTGAAGAATTAGCTTTGTCTACCATGCGGATAATGGAATCTTTCAATAGCTGGTGCCAGCGAAATTGCTTGATCGCTGTTCATGAACTATGTTTTCTTTCATTTCGATTTTCTTGTTACCTCACCAGTTTTTGATAATAATTTTTAGTATCACATTGTATACTCGAGAATTATGTAATGTCAGCGAGAAATTAATGACAACTGTATTTTGATTGAACGATTAAAAAGTCAGTCCAGATTTCAACGAGTTTCTTTAAAGAAAACTATACTATAAACAAACAAAAACCATATACAGTCCAACAGAAACCCAACAATCGCAAACGTTCCCAAGACTGACTGTATATATTTCACTTTCCAAAATAGCTTAAATACCCTACAATTTGATCTTAATGGAACAAATATTGTTTCCACAAGTAGCACAAAATTTTTGGGTGTATATGTAGATCAACACTTACGCTTCACCAATCATGTCGACGCTCTCAGTAAAAAATTGAACAATTCTAAATATGCAATATCACGGATTAGGTCCACAATGCCAATTGAAACTTTGTTGACAGTAGTCTTGTGTATAGCCACTTGTCATATAACGTCGTTTTATGGGGAAATTCTGGTAACAGTGACCGAATTTTCACAGCACAGAAGAGGATAATTCGATCTATGTTTAAACTATCTCCAAGGGCGTCATGTAGGCCCTACTTCATTTTTTACGAAATTTTAACATTTCCATGCTTGTATGTTTTCAAATGTTTAATGTACATCAAAGAAAACTACTCCAAATTCAAAACAAATTCGCACTATCACAATTATCCTACTAGAAATGGTAATCTTCTATACATCCCGAAACATAAGAAAACGAAATTTGAACGATCCCCCACCTACCAGGGCATCATATTCTACAATCACTTGCCTGAATCAATAAGAGGACTGGATACAAATGTGTTCAAACGCAGAGTGAAATCATTATTAATTTCCAGGGGTTATTATAGTCACGAGGAGTTCATGTCAGATTGCAACTTCGATGAATTTGTTGGATGAAGAAATTGTATGTTTAATATTTTAATATTTTTATATTTTTTATGTGTTTGTAACGTTACCTCGATTTATATTTGTATTACTCAAGTTGTAATTCACGTTCCTTGTATGTTCTGTACTACACGACCTGTCCTATACATTTTTTATAATGTCTGAAGGGATCAATATATTATTATTATTATTATTATTATTATAATAGACCCCGCACCAAATATATGGGAAAATGGCTTTCAGCCAATTTTGATAATTTTTTGGGATAATGTAGTACACGTCACTAGAAGTTACACATGGAAGTTTAAATTAGTTTCTACCGGGTGCCCGTATTTCGAGCTCCACAATAGGGATCTCAGTTATTATAAGAGATACGAGGTCGGTTAAATTAGGGCAAAGTTGCGCATTTTCATGCTGAACAATTATCTGAAAGAAAATTTGATGTGTAATTTTTAGTTTTCGAATTATTGGAAAAAAATGGAAATTTGTAATTTTCGTTTTTATTTTTTTAAGCGAAAACCAAAAGAACTAGACGTTTTTAACTAGGACGTCCTTAAGGCACTTTTTTACAAGGAATCTAAATCTGTCATCGTATTTTCCAAGGCATTCTTGATGTCAGAGTTACAACACTCAAATTTGGTTTTTCTTATGAGCGCCATATTGGATTGTTGCATTTTTGAAAAGTATTTTTTTCCTGATTACAACGATGTATCACACAGTATGATCGAATCTTACATCCTGATCAAAATTAGGAAAAAGTCGTTTTTGCGAAGAGTGCTTTGGAAAGAACGCCAACAATTTTGTTTAACAAACTAAAATTTCACAGTTCAGATAAATATTCGAGCAGAATTTTTGAATTCTTTCAAGTTCTAATGCCATTTTCAAATGAAGAAAAACGTGATATGCTTCAGATTTATTACGCCTCTCATCGAAATGCGCAAATTACGTCCGAAACGTATTTCCAGCGGTATCCAGAGAGAGAGCAACCATCTCAGAATTATTTTCTATTGCTCCATAGAAATTTAGCCGATTATGGTTCATATCTAAAGCCTAGACGAAGGTACAACAATAGAGAGAATGTAAATGAGATAGCAGTTTTGCAAGCGGTGAGTGAAATAGAAAAAAATTAACTAGGATTTTAATCTTTTTCCTTTAGGTTTAAGATAATCGGTCCGTGTCCACACGGGAAGTTGCAACAAATCTTGGCATATCGCATCAAGTGGTGTGGAGGATATTAAAGAAACACAAATATCGTCCATTCAAAATTCACATCACCCAAGTTCTCCACCCCGGAGATCGACGGGTAGAATTTTGTAGATTTGTAATGAACCAGTTGGAGCAGAATCCAAATTTTTTGCGTAATGTAATATTCACAGATGAAAGCAAATTCACAAACATGGGTATGTTCAATCGACACATTTGGTCCATTGAGAATCCACACGGACATCAAGAACGGCGGCCACAAGTACGCTTCGGTTTATTGGACGACACAATAATTGGCCCATACATTTATGAAGAGAATTTGAATGCCGATCGATATTTAAATTTTTTGAGGACCTTCCTTACGGATTACTTTGACAACAACATTTTCGTCTCAACCGGCTGAATACCCTCTGGTTCCAGGAAGACGGCGCACCGCCGCATAACGCTAGAAGAGTTGCTGAGTGTTTGTTAGAAATGTTTCCCGGTAAGGTAATTTCGAACAACGGAGACATACGTTGGCCAGCGCGGTCACCTGATATTTCTCCGCTGGATTATTATTTATGGGGAACTATGAAAGATTTAGTTTTTAAAACTGTACCCATCGATATTGATGAACTGAGAAGAACCATAATCACCACTATTAGGACTAAGATAAGAAGACGGGACATATCGCGAGCTATTCATAATCTGAGGAAACGAGTAGAATTGTGTTTAGAAGTGGAAGGTGGAGTATTCGAGCATCTTTTATAACATTGTTTTGTTTTGCGTAAAATAAACTTCTAGCTTATCATGTCGTTCCTAATTCAAAATGTTAGTTTTTAGGTAGGTAAGCTTGATGGAAATGTAAACGTTCCAGATCAAAATTCAATTGAACTATCAAAATTTAGTTTGTTAAACAAAAGTGTTGGCATTCTTTCCAAAGCACTCTTCGCAAAAACGACTTTTTCCTAATTTTGATCAGGATATAAGATTCGATCATACTGTGTGATACATCATTGTAATCAAGAACAAAAATACTTTTCAAAAATGCAAAAATCCAATATGGCGCTCATAAGAAAAACCAAATTTGAGTGTTGTAACTCTGGCATCAAGAATGCCATGGAAAATACGATGACAGATTTAGATTCCTTGTAAAAAAGTGCCTCAAGGACGTCCTAGTTAAAAACGTCTTTTGGTTTTCGCTTAAAAAAATAAAAACGAAAATTACAAATTTCCGTTTTTTTCCAATAATTCGAAAACTAAAAATTATACATCAAATTTTCTTTCAGATAATTGTTCAGCATGAAAATTAACCGACCTCGTATCTCTTATAATAACTGAGATCCCCTTGGTGGAGCTCGAAATACGGGCACCCGGTATATATGTCCAGTTTCGGAGATACGAATTTTTGAAAATCATAAAAATTACTTTTAGTTCGAAAATATGAATAGGACATTCATAAAATCTGTTGTGGAATGATCTGCGACTGAAAGACAAACTTTAGTCGCTATTTTCCATCGTTCAAGATAACCTCTTGGGAGGTATTCATGTTTTAACAAAACATAGCAAAGTTCACTCATCCAAAAGTATTACTTTTTAGATGATTAGTAACAAAATAGTAGCATTGCTGGTTTAAAGAAAGTCGAATGTCATGTGAGTTAGTCGGTCGTTACGATAGAAGAAGCCACCTATTATACAGTGTGGGTCAAAAATAGCGAAATTCAGTATATTTTACCAATCTTTATCAAAGGTCCCTATGGTGAGACCGATCATTTTTAGTTAGGAAAATACTATTGGGATTTTTTTCTTATGACAAGAAGATTTTCTCTTAGAGGTTAAGACGTTTTTAAAACACAGTAATTTTTTTCAAATATTTGTTTTATATACTACATGTTTTTAACAATAGCCACACAAAATATTAGTTGAAATTGGTTTTGTACGTAATATATATGTCTGTTAATTATTTTTGAATGAATCTCCCAATTTGAATCATATTTTTCAGTTATACTTCCAAGTAGGTAAATTACCCTACACTCGGGTAAGTTTCATTCATTTCCTATGTTTACTTTTTGAATTATAAATAAAAATTTATATTCTAGAGAAGATATTATACAATCCAATGCGGGAAGGCATTATTATTACTATTTGTAGATATTCGTGGAATCGTTACAAAGCGTAGAGATATTGATACTGAATTTTCGCGAAGTAGGTGGAAAACCGCATACCAACGTGTCAATAGCCACGCCGTTGAGAGTCACACAGTTTATGGTCTTGCGGTTTTTAACGGTGCAATCGTTTTGCGCTGCAAGATCATATTTATTTCATCAAGATATAAGATTGGATAATATCTTCTATAGAATATAAATTTTAATTTATAGTTCAAAAACCAGACATACGAAATGAATGAAACTTACCCGAGTGTAGGGTAATTTACTTGAAAGTATAAGTGAAAAATATTATTCAAATTGGGAGATCCATTCAAAAATAATTAACAAACATATATTACGTACGAAACCGATTTCAACTAATATTTGTAAACAGCCCCAGTATAAAATGTGATCGTAACTTTTTGAAGCTGATCTTATTGAGCAATTACTATAGTTTTTCTCAAAAAGTTTTGGCTCCAAAGCGGATTTATTGACTCAAAAAGGCTATTTTGTATGGCTATTGTAAAAAACATGTATAAAAAACAAACATTTGAAAAAAAAATTGGAAAAATATCCTGAATTGAAGCTATTTTTGACCCAACCTGTATAATAGGTGGCTTCTTTTACCGTAACGACCGACTAACTGACATGACATTCGACTTTCTCCAAACTAGCAATGCTACAATTTTGTTACTAATCATCTAAAAAGTAATACTTTTGGATGAGTGAACCTTGTTTTGGTAAAACAGCAATTTTTATGATTTTCAAAAATTCGTATCTCCGAAACTGGACATAGAAACTAATTTGAACTTATATGTGTAACTTCTAGTGACTTGTACTAACTACAATATTCCAAAAAAATTATCAAAATTGGCTGAAAGCCATTTTCCCATGTATTTGGTGCGGGGTCCTCTGCAACCTTGTACATGATCCGAAACTTCATGCAATTTGCAAAAATCTAATTTGTAAATTAATTAGATTTTTCAAAATTGTCAAAAGTTTTGAAACTTTGTTGCAAATTTTGAAAACATCTATTGTAATGTATTCACAAATTTGCAACCTTGTACACGATCCGGAACTTCATGCAATTTGCAAAAATATAAGTTGTAAATTAATTAGATTTTTCAAAATTGTCAAAAGTTTTGAAACTTTTTTCCAAATTTTGAAAACATCTATTCTGATGCATTCACAAATTTTCAACCTTGTACATGATCCGGAACTTCATGCAATTTGCAAAAATATAAATTGTAAATTAATTAGATTTTTCAAAATTGTTAAAAGTTTCGAAACTTTTTTCCAAATTTTGAAAACATCTATTCTGATGCATTCACAAATTTTCAACCTTGTACATGATCCGGAACTTCATGCAATTTGCAAAAATATAAGTTGTAAATTAATTAGATTTTTCAAAATTGTCAAAAGTTTTTAAACTTTTTTCCAAATTTTAAAAACATCTATTCTTATGCATTCACAAATTTTCAACCTTGTACATGATCCGGAACTTCATGCAATTTGCAAAAATATAAGTTGTAAATTAATTAGATTTTTCAAAATTGTCAAAAGTTTTGAAACTTTTTTCCACATTTTGAAAACATCTATTTTGATGCATCCACAAATTTTCAACCTTGTACATGATCCGGAACTTCATGCAATTTGCAAAAATATAAGTTGTAAATTAATTAGATTTTTCAAAATTGTCAAAAGTTTTGAAACTTTTTTCGAAATTTTTAAAACATCTATTCTGATGCATTCACAAATTTTCAACCTTGTACATGATCCGGAACTTCATGCAATTTGCAAAAATATAAGTTGTAAATTAATTAGATTTTTCAAAATTGTCAAAAGTTTTGAAACTTTTTTCCAAATTTTGAAAACATCTATTCTGATGCATTCACAAATTTTCAACCTTGTACATGATCCGGAACTTCATGCAATTTGCAAAAATATAAGTTGTAAATTAATTAGATTTTTCAAAATTGTCAAAAGTTTTGAAACTTTTTTCGAAATTTTTAAAACATCTATTCTGATGCATTCACAAATTTTCAACCTTGTACATGATCCGGAACTTCATGCAATTTGCAAAAATATAAGTTGTAAATTAATTAGATGTTTCAAAATTGTCAAAAGTTTTGAAACTTTTTTCGAAATTTTTAAAACATCTATTCTGATGCATTCACAAATTTTCAACCTTGTACATGATCCGGAACTTCATGCAATTTGCAAAAATATAAGTTGTAAATTAATTAGATGTTTCAAAATTGTCAAAAGTTTTGAAACTTTTTTCCAAATTTTGAAAACATCTATTCTGATGCATTCACAAATTTTCAACCTTATACATGATCCGGAACTTCATGCAATTTGCAAAAATATAAGTTGTAAATTAATTAGATTTTTCAAAATTGCACAAATTGTGTACAAGGTTGCAAATTCGTGAATGCATCAGAATAGATGTTTTCAAAATTTGCAACAAAGTTTCAAAACTTTTGCAATTATTTCGAGACCACCTTGTTGAAAAAAATTAAAAATTAAGGAAATATATGTTCTGGTTAACGTAAAAGATTGCAAATCTACACAACAGTTCGAAATTTTTTTCCGATGTATCTGTCATGTTTGCAGAACTTTTGGAATTTACTCTTATGGTATATCAAAGAAAAACATTATAGGCCGATAAAAAAAAAATTCCGTTCACTGGAATTGGGTGCAAACTTGATTCGTGATATGAAATAATATATTCAATACTATGCCAAGTTTGCAGAACTTTTGGAATTTTCTCAACGATTATACAGCATAATTCAAGTAAATTGTCATTTTGACAAGGTTGCAAACTAAAATTTTTTGCCTTTTCGATGTACCATTCACTTGAACAAAGTTTGAAAACTTTTGTAATTATTGTTAAATTTTCTATTTTTCATGTCTATCTCTACTGGCCTACATGATTTCAATAATGAAATAAATATTTAAAAAACAATAAAATTATATTCTGTTTCATGAATAAAAATCCCTTGTATCAAACTGAAACTGGAAAATGTTGAATTATGATCGACAATGAAAAAATCCTTTCACTTGGCGTTTCAAACTTTTTATTCAAAATTATGGTAATGAGCTGAACATGTGGAGGCAACTTATGTAATGTGTAGATTTTGACATTATGTGTCTAGAGACCGTGGCCTTTGAATCAAAACCATGCGTACAAAGTGAAGTACGAATATAATCCAAAAGTGAGGTGATTCTTTTTACAGTTTTGTACTTGGTTAGGAAAGCCTATTATACGTTGGATGAATTCTACCAGGACTTACTTACCTAACTAATCTCACTTTTTATACATGAACATGAATATACTCATCTAACCTTCTATCATACTGGATCACTGGGAACTCGCTAATAGTTTTCTATAGTTTTCTTTTTTTTTTCTTTTTTTGTTATGTGCAAGGCGCAATTTTTACTCCTCGTCTAGTATTATATAATGTCTAATTTTACAAATTATTTTATTTTATCTTATTTTACATTGAATTTATGTCAAATTATCTATTGTAGTGTATGCTTAAGCTTTGTCAACGAGAATTGTATTCTTCTTATATTGAACCGTATTTTGATTTGATTTGATTTATTGGAGCTGCAACTGTATATACAATAGTTATGTACGTATGTAACTGGTTATGAAGAGACAATTTCATTTTTCAAACGAATTCAAATGCTGAAATTTTCTGGCAGAGCACATTACTTCTTCAACAAGTTTCAAAAATCGACTGAACAAATAGTCCGGGAGGCAGCGTTATATTTTAGCTGTTGCTGATCGAACGCCGATCAATAATTGGTATTATTTTCGATACATCCGGTATGACTAATAAGTAAACCAAGGTTCAGCCGATGCACCCGCGGTGGGTGTGGTCATGATAATTCGCAAAAGTGGTAAAAAATATAGTTTTAGAAGCCGACTGAAAGTTTTGTTATGAATAGTTGACATCATACTAAGATCGAAAAAATAAGAATTTCCATTTTCGGAAAAATTAGTTTTTCACCATTTTCCTAGCGTTCCTGGGAAAAACGGTTCGTTTAAGATTTGTTCATCCACTCGAGCTCTATCTATTGAAATCCTGAATCCTGAAAATAGAGGCTCAAAAAATGTTTGTCTTTTCGGAAAATCGCCCGGGAAATCGTTATGCTTTTTTTTGAAAATTCCCAAAAACTATACAGAAACCAAGCACATTTGGGAGTATTTCTCAAAAAAATATGAACTCGAAAAAATGAAACCCTGGACCTCTATCGACGGAGATGGAAAAAACGAAAAAATGGCCGTAAAAATGTTTCGGTTTCAAAAAAAAATTGAGATACTTTTTTCGAGTTATTGATGCCACTAAAATTTCGAAGTGATATCTCCAAGGGTTCGGAAATTGACTAGTTCTTCCATACAATATGAGAGGGGAAAGAATCAAAATTCGATCCGCTATCGAGAAAAGTATGAAAAATCGGAGTTTCCGATCGCAAAACGGAAAAAACCAAGAATTACTTTTCTCGAGTAATAAATGAGGTTAAAATTTCAAAGCGATATCTTCAAAGACTCGGAAGATAAAGGTAGTATGAAGTTTTTGAAATCCGACAAACGGACCGACAGAAAAGCTTTTTTTTTTTTCAAAAATTCTAATTTTTTATTCTACGCTTTTCTTCCCTTCGACTTTTGTCCAATTCGCGAAATTAAAAATTTAGCCCCCCTGTACGGTCTGAGAAGATCTTAGTATAATACTCCTAAAGGTCGTATTATAATAAATTTCACCATTATATCCTGCAATGACGAGTCACTATTTTCATCTGAAAAGTAGCACACACTCAAGCTGTTTGCTCAAAACTGATGACTATAGCGCAGTGTTGCCAGACGAAATTATTGAAAATCTTCAGACAAATCGACTAAAAATCCGTAGAATTCCTCAAAATAGAATCAACCGCTATGATAGCGGTTGATGTATTTGGTGAACATACTGTTTAGGTATTGCGCCATCTACTTCAAATTCAGGGTAGTTACCGAGTTATAAGGAAGAGGCTATATTGCTTGCTTGGCATTATTGTCTGCATATACCTTATAACTTGCAAAATGATCGTGTTTTTGTCCAGCACGTCTTGTGCAAAAATCTCGCCATTTTGTAACGTGTTATATACAATTTTTTTTTTAATTTCGTTGGAATCTTCATTCATATTATATTACAGATTATCCTAAATACGGGCATAGGGCAATAGCTATATTTATCTTGAATTGCATAATACGAGTCTCGAATGACGGTTGTGATTATGTTGCCGGGTAGTCTTTAGCGGAAACATTGCCAGGATCCAACCTTCAGTTGACGAGTTGTCATGATTAAATTATCTGTCAGACAATCTTTTAATCAAATATATTAGTTTTTGGTTATTTATTACTCCAAAGTCTGCATCAAAACCAAAATAAGTGATACTGACGTTCCTGATCATATTGAAGCTGCCGAAGAGCAGGTAATTTTGAACCTATTACCGAATAAATTGAACCAACAAATTTCATATTTACACTAGTATCGATATGAACTCTCATATTCACACTTGTGCAAATATGATCGTCATTTTGACATTCAAAATGTAAACAAAAAGTTGCCATATTGCAACGAAATTACATAAAATTATTTTTCTACAACTGTCCACTTTTTTTATGTGGCTTGTGTGCGTAAAGTATTACAATATGTCACTATCAACATACGATTTCATTATTAAACGGAAAAGCGTAAAAAAAGTGCACTTTTTTCAACGGCTGTTGATAGGCAACCGACAGTTTCATGCAACAACACTGACAGATCCGAATAATAACGAAATCCTGTCATAAAGCCAGTTCTCATTATCTTTGGCAACTAATAACCTATAAATATCTGATATACAAATGTTTCACCAATAATATTCTTAGCATTTTTACTATTAAATAAGTATTATCAAAATTCCAAACTATCGCGGCAAATATATTCAAAATAATAGCATATATCTCTAAGGAACTATTGGACCTAATCTACACTAGGTAATCCAAGGTAGCTATGGCTGTTTGGCCGTCAGAAACTAGTTGACAACAATAATTAATGAAATTTGTGAAATTGGGCATCTATCCAGATAACGACTTCTTGATAACTATAATTTTAATTCAAGTAGAAATGAAAAGTGATGAAGATTGAACGGAGAAAATCGTGGATAGTGCAAATATGAGATTTCCTTGACATAGTACAAAGAAAGAAAAAGGTATTCGTTGCTTCACGAGGATTGTTTATTTATTTAGAATACAAATCTAAATAAATGAAAAGTATCTTCGATGGACTAGTTATTCGAAAGTCAAGCCAACATTAATAATAATAATATTGACCTCGATGAATATATTATTTTAATATTCGCTTCAAATTTTCCATTTTGCGGAATAGTGTAAAGAGAAAGGGATTTCGACTCTGTCGAAATTATTCGTTTCACTTGTTTGAAACTCAACTCTCCGGCATACTCTTCGAACTTTGTTCGAATAATGAATCAATAAAAATATTCCAAATTCATTTCATATTTGCAAACAAATGTAAATTGGTTATTTTTTTTTTGACAGTTGTAGAAAAAATACTGTATGAAACTCGCGAGTGAAGTGTTTTTTTTACTTGCAGGAATTGCCGCGTCAACATTTCCTACTCGTAAAAAAAAGTATCACTTTACTCACATACATATATTACTATTTTTCCGCTGCCGACAATGTATATAGTCCATACATCCTTAGCAACAAACCAGGAAATGGCCTATATCATTCGTTTACTAATTCATCTTGACAACGGAATGTAAATAGTGTCATTTACATGCCTATATAGGGTAATAATGACTTTCACTTTGACAAGTAATACCTGCAGCTTCATTTATATACATTTTTGGGCTACGAGACTTTCTGAACATTATTGTTGTCTGTTTATTCGATAACTTAGTTACGCGCACCAGCAATTGAGAATGAAATAGCGAAACGAATAATCATGCAAGAAGGGTAAGAAAACAAACTTTAATCCAGGCAAATTTTGAGAAATATCAACAAGCAGCGGGAAAACGTAATAAGTAACACGGAATGTATCGACTGTTAAGGAGGGAACGCATTAGGCGGTCGCGGTCCCATCCCATCGCGAACTGAGCTAGTCGGGGTCGTAGCAAAAGCAGTCGCATTTGGCATTTGCACACAATCCTGCTCGCGCTCTTCATTTTAGTTAAGAAAATGAGTTCTGTGGCAGAGGTCTTTATATTGGCTCTTCTCTCTGAAGAGGAAGAAAAGCGCCTAAGAAAAAGGCACGCGAGATTTTGGATTCATCCAATTAACAGAAGCAGACAAGTAGAAGGTGAATTTAAACGTTATTATATTATATTTTTCAACTAATATAATCAACTTTTCATCATCCATAATGCACTACTTGAGAACTATCGTACACAACAACAACAAAACGAATGTAAACAGCGTCAGTGGTGACGAATGTTGCCGATTTATTGCGATTGTGAACGATTCATAGAAATAGCGAGGTACGCGATCATCAAAAACGCGTGCACTAGACGTTCCCGAGCTCATCTCGAACGCAACGCGGTCTCCCGAGATTCTTTTGAAAGGATCGAAGGAGAGCGCGTCGCGTATGAGCGTAGCCCTAGAACGCCGAGTGCAAATGCATGCATTATAAAACATGGGAAATATCTTCACTCAGCGGGGTCGCGACCACCTCAGGTCGCGAAGCGTCGGGTCCGCGACCGCCTAATGCGTTCCCTCCTTTAACTTCCTCGGCAAGCGACAAGCCTCGGCTTTGCCTCGGCTCGTACTCGCTCACCTATAATGTTAACACGTCCTACATTCTTTATTACTTTAATAACTATTTCTTGATTGAGATTGAGGCTTTATTGAAATACGTGGAGAATCAGGCCCACTATAAATGTTTACTCTGGTATAGGTAGAACGCTTCGTTAGAATTATTGTAAGAGTTGAATGTCTTTATAGTTGTGTTCCTTAGCATCGAACTAACTATCCTCGCAAACTGCAACAAAGGCGTATCTACAAGGAATAGAAATTCGAACAACACGCATAAGCTTTGCAGGAGGCGTGTTTTACCGACCATAACCACTATATAATGAAAAGTCCGGCCCAGCGTTAACACCAGCGCGGGCGGACTACCGCGCCCTTTCGCGGGGGCGCTATGTTCGCCTCGGCAAGGCACCCCTCATGCACCCCTGAAAAGGTGTATGGGGGTTGCTACTATTGCGCCCATATGCCCTTTCCCCCTTCCCCCTGGATTGTGGAATGGTATATGTTAGTGTCTTGTCATTATATGTGAAATGTAACTTGTTGGAATTTGTAAATAAAAACCCTATTTATTTATTTATTTATTTATAGTTGTGTTCCGATTTGCACATACTGAATTCAATTAATTTAAAAATTGTTCTATACAGGGTGATTAAAATTTGATGTGAATATTTCAAGGGCGTATTGTTGGGATCAAAATAAGACTTTTTCTTCAAATCAACGTGTGTCCTAAAATGGACCCCCTCCGAGCTACAGCCTCTGTAAGTTAGAGCTGGTCCAATAGCTTGGCCGCCACGTTCCCCGGATTGCACCCCATTAGACTTTTTTTTATGGGGATATGTGAAAAGAGCTGTTTATGATGCTGGGCCCAAGCATTCGGCTGAGGACCTCCGTCAACGCATCATTGATGCTTCCCAAAACATAAGAACCACTCCTGGGATTTTAGAACGTGTTCGACGTTCTATGCAAAGAAGAATGGAAAGTTGTATAGCAGCAAGGGGAAGACATTTTCTACATTTGTTATAAGATTATTAATTATTTAATTACCCAATAAATGTTTTGTTAGTTTGATAGTGTCGTTGATTACGATTTTCTGGCAAACGGTTAGTTGTATGACAAAAATGCAAGATACCGAATTCTTAGTTTTTTTTATGGCCAATAAGATTATGCTATTTGAATTCGGAGTTTCTCTTTTTGAACATAAAAATTGGGACAATAAAAGTGTAGACCCCCCTCTAACTCCCCCAAAACTGGGTTTACATAATTTTTGAAGCAAAAAAAGAATAGAGTGCCTAAAAAAATAGGGGTATGCCAATTTTCAGAAGATTCGATTCGTTATTATAGTCACAGTTTTAGATAATCTTGTTTTTTTTCCTAACTTACAGGGGCTGTAGCTCGGAGGGGGTGCAATTTAGGACACATGTTGATTTGAAGAAAAAGTCTTAATTTGATCCCAACAATACGCCCTTGAAATATTTTCATCGAATTTTGAATCACTCTGTATATATAGTTAAATGAATACGTTACATATTTCTAGATAGCATTGAAACATATTTATTTTAAATTGGGACGATCCGTTTATTACATACACAGTAATTAAACGCATTGCTTCACGTTTACCTACGCTTATACGAATGCAAGGGCTATTAAGTATTACATAATATGTTACCATTCCCAATCTGACCTTTGAACTTTACTGTTCCGTTCATGAATGTTCACAACAAAATCAACGTCTGCTCGATATAAATGTACTCCTGTATAGAAATCCTTGTAGCACCACCAAACATGGTATTCTACACAGTAAAAAAAAATTTGTTGTACCAACAATAAATTTTTTGTCGAATTTTTCTTGTTGTTTTAAACGATTTTTTGCAAAAATAACAAGATAAACGTTTATTTCAAAATAGCACCTTATTCAAATTGACAAATTATATCAATTGTAGTTTTAGTATAAATGAACAAACTTTTGTTTCGTCCAACAAAACTTACAGTTGACACAAAAAAGAGATATCTTGGTTTAATATTATTCTTGGTGTTTTGTCACATGAATCCAGTTATTTTGTCCACTGAATCAATTGCATATTAGAAACAAATTCAATATTTTGTTAATTCAAAAATTCCATTATCTTAGATGATCAAAGTTTTTATTTAAACAGAAACACATATATTGTTGTTTCAACATCATCCTCTATGTTGAATGTACAAAGCAAAACTCTCACGGAGTGCTTCTTCTACCTCCCGCAAGGTGGCGCGGCCTAGAACCCGTTCTATCGCGTAGGACCAGAGTAAGTAAATAACCAGTCTGAGTGATGTAAATTGTAATGATCCGGAATAGGAACAAATTGCAACAGAGCCGCATTCACTTTTCAGTGACCTACCATTTCCTGGTGTCTGTTAGAAATAGTAATTTGTGTGCCATTTGATCTCCAGGTGAAATAGTTATTTATGTACCAAGGACGAAAAACTGTCTATTATAGTGGAGCCTGCAAATTGAAAGCTGAGGCGCAGCCGAGGCTAGCAAGCAGGCGAGACAATAGACAGTATTTCGCCGAGGTACATATTACATTTTTTCGTCGACCTCTACAAATTACCTACTAATTTCCAATTTTCGAATCGACAATCGACTGTTTTTTAGGGAAGTATTTTTCGTCCGCAAACAATTTTCGTCCGCAAACGCTTTTCGTCCGCTGTGGTCACTATGCCGTATCGTAGTGACCACAGCGGACGAAAAGCGTTTGCGGACGAAAATTGTTTGCGGACGAAAAGTATTTGCCTTCAATAATAGTCGATTTTTCGTTCGGAAATTAGTACGTAAAATGTAATTTTTTGTAGAGGTCGACGAAAACATATTTTTCATCTACAGTGGTTTAGGAGCTATCCTCGGATCTGCAATAGTTGGCCCACCCTGTATAGGTTTTATTGATGATTTTCTAAATATACTTGGAAATGTGCCAAGTGTCGATGGCTGTGTTTATAATATACAAGGTGGGTCACGGTCGATGGTACCTTAGACGTTTAGGGGGAATGGGGGTAACTTGATGCAAGGGGCACATTGATACATAACCACTCACTCGAACTGTACAGCAGTGATAGAAACGTGACTATCCTTCAATAGATGGCTCTAGTGATTCAATATTACCAGCGAAACTATGGTCGTTTACAATGCAAATTCCGCTGTTGACCAATACAAGTGCATTTCAGAGCCGATTGAGTAAATTTAGAGAGTCTCAGATAATCAATCAGTTTACGTAAATTACGTATTTGTTTTGTTAGGTTTCTACGTATTTTTGTAAGTACATGTCTGATTAAGGTACATATCAGAGGTTACTTGTTGATCTTATATAGTTTTTTCGTCAGGTAGATGTTTACAAAAACCGACACGTTGGGGTACATTGATACAAGCTGCATGGGGCGGTTTGGTGTGTTTCAATGTGCCCCTTTTACAAATGAAGGATATCATCTAAATTTTCGTGTACTACACACAACACGTCCATGCACTTCGGCTGTCATCTTAACACCTTAAATGACCATATCCAAAGGCCCAACATAAAAAAATCCAAAATAAAAAAAAGAATAAAATAAATTGCAGATGCTTCAGTATCAGAAAAGAGAAAAAAAAGAAATGAAAGAAAACGCAACACAATTGAAAAATGCTAAAAAACTACTGGGTTGGACTTCTCGAAAGGAAAATAGCGAGAAAAGATCGCGTCGATGCGGACTTGACTCAGATTCCACTAGTTCTGAATAGTTTTTTCGAATTTGATTTAACCCACTTGAGGAAGAAATCGACATCTTATGTTTTCATTATCCATATTACCAAAACCTCATATTACTAAAGTAACCAACCGGACTGCTTCGTTCTTTAGGTTTTCTTTCTACTTTGATTCTTATAATGTACAATGAGCAGCATTGGTTACTCGTTTTTCAACTACTTCTTTGATTTCTAACGTAAAATGAGCAGCAATTCGTTAGCTTGTTAAATCGGTGAGCGATAATGTGTTTTTCTTTAATTATTATAAGAGAATTCATTGAAAGAAGTCGTTTAAGATTCTTATTTTTGCATAAAGTATATGAAATATCAATGTGCCCCATACCCTGGTTCAATGTGCCCCGTATGTGGGGTGGTTTGATACAAATCCAATTTTTCACATATTCCATCATTTTTCTTTTTCATTTAACGTTATGAAAAAATCTGTAATACACCACGAAACTAGATAAAATTGTGTCTGCATTGGTGCATCAAACTTTATCTCAAACTAGCTCTATCACCCATTTTTCAATTCTTAAAAAAAATTGAATCAATCTGCCCCTACTCCCCCTACGGAGAACGGGACATAGGATCATTCTGAAAATTTGGTTTCTCAAGTAGTTGCTCTTGGTCTATCGATCTAAAATATTTTTAGCAATGCCGCGTTGCCGCTTATACCAGAAAGTAGCAGCATCTTTCTTATTTCAAAGGGTCACCCTGTATATTACCGCATTTTTGAACTTGTCATTCCTTTCTGATTATTTCTGCCTCATACTGCCTTATATCTATCTCTAACGGTTTTTGAGATATTGGTTATTTTCCATATTTTTTATCCAAAACAGCTCGAATTGAATGTTTATTTCTGCGGTATTTGGATTCTTAGGAAGTTGCGAGACCAAAATATAACTACAAACTGTCTTCCATCTGATGGCACAGTCGGTTTTCTACTAGTATTTCTGTTAGGAAAAATCATCTATTGATTGGCCTCAGATGCACATTTCGACAATCAAGTTATTTTCATCACTAGGTATTACTGAAATAGAATATCGTCAATGATTTACTTTGAATTATGGTAATTATAACGTGGGAGAGATCCTACCTCCAATCATGCCTAATTGTTAGCAGGTACGATTACACCCAACAATGCCAATAAAAGCCAATTATTTCTTTATCGGTATCATCTCAAATAGTTTAGAACTTAATGGGCCATTATCATTATTGAGCAAAGACCTGGGACTATTCGTGTGGATAATAATACTTTCATAACAATCTAATTTCCTGTAATCATCCATTGGTTTTAATCATTTTTAATTTTGGATGTTGATTTTATGGTTAGTTTCTGTTGAAAGATTACCAACATTCGATTTATTTTGTCCACTAGATACTCGTTAGGACAACAAGAGGATTGTTGATTCTCCATGAGCAGGAAAATAACAAAATCGATGCTCCTGACCGCTCTGAATTGAATGATTCCGTAAAATCTATATCGTCTTGTGTTTGTGGATCTTTTGCGGGAAAAATCCCCACTAGTTTATGTTGTAGTACATGTTCAAGAGTTAGCAAAAACGTATGTGACTTTCTGGAGCTTCAACTGGCATTTCCTGATATGACTGATAACCAGTCCGTGCAAAGCTTACTGTGTCATCATCTGGAAATAGAACTTTTAACTGGTGATGATCGGCTGTATTACCGAATATGCGTCAAACTGACTGACACTTATAAGATAATAAGTATAGATGAGGCACCAGTCAATCTAATAATAACACTGATACTCTTCAAATACGACTCGGCCGGCGGAAGCACCAAATTCTTACGAAAGTTCGAAATAGATGAACACCTTAATCTAGCGGACCACTATTATAATCTTTATGCAGTCATTGTCCACTGTGGTTCTGGCGTTGAATGTGGTCATTATTACACATTGGCCAAAGGCAAAACGGTTTAAGTCTCTCTCTCTCTCTCATCATTTTTTGTTCTTTTCTGCTACCTGTACGGTGCAATATGGACATGCTCCGTTGCGGGAAATCCGTTCGCCATCCGGGATTTAACCGGCGTAGACAACGAAGCTGTATCGGGGGGATGCAGTTGTCTTGCTCTAGGCAATACTACATCCCTATTTTATTGGTATGGCACGTCAAAGACGGCGGACATCCGTCACAAACATATATCTCATTCATACTAGTGTTCTGGCTAGGCTTTGTTACTAACTCCATACGCCACCTTAGGAGCAGCACTGTTAATTATTAACGCAACAGTGAATCGTGGAGGATTATCCCCAGCCAGCAACAAGATTCAACCACTCAGATTTATATCTGAAACTGAAAAAAATCTTGTCCTGCCTGGGGATCGAGCCCGCGACCTTTCGATCAAATAAATAAATAAATAAATAAATAAATAAATAAATAAATAAATAAATAAATAAATAAATAAATAAATAGGGTTTTATTTACAAATTCCTTCAAGTACAATTCACATGTAATAACAAGCCACTTCACATATACTATTTTCACAATCCAGGGGGAAGGGGAAAAGGGTATACGGGCGCAATAGTAGCAACCCCCCTACACCTTTTCAGGAGTGCAGGGGGGTGCCTTGACGAGGCGAACATAGCGCCCCCGCGAAAGAGCGCGGTAGTCCGCCCGCGCTGATGTTGACGCTGGGCCGGACTTTTCATTACATAGTGGTTATGGCCAATAAAACACGCCTCCTGCAAAGCTTATGCGTGTTGTTCGAATTTCTATTCCTTGCAGATACGCCATTGTTGCAGTTTGTGAGGATGGTTGTTTCGATGCTAAACCCCGGAAAAGGCTGATGCAAAAAACCGGGTCAAAGTACTCTGCGTTTCAGTCTGACTTTCGACTTAGTTCCCTACGGAACCGGTTCTTCAAATATCAAGAGATTGATAAATGGGCCCGCCGAGTTTGCGAGGCTCATTATCAAACACTCTGAGCCTGGTTATTTCTCTAGTGAGAGGACTTTTATCGAGCATATATTTATAGAACTTATAAGATAAGTTTCGTATAAATGTCGGAATCGAGTCGACGCCTCCAAGTTCCCTAAGAGTATCCACTCGAATGTATCGTCTGCTACCAGTGATAATACGAAGTACTTTATTCTGCATCCTATCAATCCTCGCAAGGGGAGTGTCTTTCAGGCTGCAGAATACTGGGCAAGCGTATGTCATAGCAGGACGAATAATCTGCTTATAAATAAGCATCTTATTCTCCTGAGACAATTTCGAGCCTTTGGCTATCAGGGGGTATGTGCGCTTTAGTATACTTTTTCGTAAAGTTGATTGTCTCCGACTTAGCCGGATTCACCTCGATCTTATTCTCCTCTAGATACGGTATGATCTTCCTATCCAAAACAATTTGGATTCTCGATTGAGCAGCGACGCTTGAGAAGGAATGGGCAAAAATAGCCGTGTCATCGGCATACACAGCCGTGCCCATGTCCGTTCTCTCGCACTGAGGAAAATCATACGTATATAGGGAGTACAAGTGCGGGGATAAACTTGAACCCTGCGGAACACCTGCTTCAATTGGAAATTCTGCGGAGCGAGTATTATTTACACGCACCATAAAACTTCTCCCAACAAGATATAAGTTTATTAAACTCACCATGTATGAGGGCATGCCTGCCAACAGCATTTTATAGATTAGACCCTCAACCCATACCGAGTCGAAGGCTTTCTTCATGTCCAGCAGGATCATGACTGTATTGAGCCCTCGCTGAGAGGCCTCTTTCACCCCGTGTACAATTCTCACAACCTGGGAGGTTGTACTGTGTCCTTTGCGGAACCCGAATTGCACATCGGGGATCAACCTTTCGATCACGAAGCCCCGACGCTACCACTGCGCCAATCCCCGCCCCCAAACGGTTTACGTTTGATGATAGTTGTGTCACTGAATGTTCTGACGATGTCTTGAATTTATTGGAGCCTCTGGAGACGCCCTACGTTTTATTTTATGAGAGAGACGACATTGGCAGATCGGGATCTTGAGATGATGTGGTGCTGCAGGTTTTACGGGGTTTTCCTGCAGCTGAAGAAGCAAATGCGCCACTGGAATCAATCAAGTCGCCTCGGAGCGCCAATTAATTTTTGTTGTTGTTTTATATTTTGTATTACTTTCGATTCATTTTTTTATTTGTGTATTTTACATTAATATATTATCAAATTTTTCTCGCAAATATTTGGCATGAATTTCCGATCTATCCAAAGTTGGGATTTTTTATTTTGGATTACCTAATAGCATTTGGAGATTATTCGTATTGCTACGTACAGTGAAACCAATCTAGCCTGACATTTTAAATTGCGCGTACGCTTATGTTAAGTGCCTTATCACTGGATATAGTACGGTCTATAATCCGTTGTTCTAGGACGTTTTCACTTCTCAAGCTAGGTTGGTTTCACAGTACAAGCTGAAGGTTTGCGTCTTGAATCAAGGGAAGTAGAAAAAATCGCTCGAGCAAGCTCTCGCCATTTTTTCACTTCCTCGATTCTCGATATTTTGTCATGACAATAAAATTTTCATGTAATTAAAGACGTATTTATCGATAAAAATATGATCTCCTTTGTATTTACCTCTGATAATTTTAACTAGATGCACGAATCTTTGTCTTTGTCTTTCTTAATAGCAAAAAAACGAGTGCTAATTTAGTTAAAATTATCTCAAAACATTTTGTAATGGCAGGCAATCTGGAAAGTTTGAAGAAGGTGGCGTTAGTTAGGCTAGAGTTCTTTCCACTGTCAATGTCAGCTCATTTATATTCCATTATTTTCGCACAAGTGAAGAATGAATCGTAGCACTTTGATACTCGGCACAAAACTTCTTGACATCATGTATTGTTTGGAAAAAAATAGTTTATTAAAAAATCAAGGGTGGAACCCAAAAAAATTTGTATTTAAAAAAATTATATATTTTTATGCTGTTGTTTCGGGAAGTATAAGATTTATCAAGAAACAATTTCAACAAGACGAAATATAATTCAATTCTCCATAAGAAATATTAGATTTGTCATAACTTTGCTAAAAATTGTAGTAGAAGCAAAAGAAAAAGTATATATCGTTCCTGAAGACTTCTACTTCCTCATGCAAATATAATATGTGAGTATCTGAGTACCCAAAATGTGTTTTGTCCCACTTCACATAACCCTTCTACGATATTTACGGAGGATCCGAAAGTCATGGATATTTTAGTTGATATGAAATAATTATATTGAAGCAGGAATCAGTACCCTCTTTGGACCATATGCAACGATTTTAGACTAGTAAGACAAGTCTCACTTCTACATGCCAAAGAAAAAACTGCGTTTTACTCCTGCCTCAGTTTTCAATTCACCCATAATCCCGGCAATTTCTTCAGTAAATGTTGAAAATAATCGCTCATACACATCCTACATAAAAAATGAATTATGTGATTTCAAGCTTGAGGTTTGCATTTCACAATAGTGTTATTGAACATACATGCAGGATATGAATAAGCGATTATTTTCAACATTTACTGAAGATAATGCCGGTTTTATGGGTAAGTTGAAAATGAGGCAGGAGTAAAACAAAGTTTTTTTTTGCATGTATAAGTAGGACCTGTCATACTACTCTAAAATTGTTGCGTATAGTCCAAGGGTATGGGTTACTGCTTTAGTATAATAATTCCATATTTACTAAATTATTCATGATTTTCGGATAATCCGTGAAGTGCGACAAAACACATTTTAGGTACACAAATACTCGCATATTATATCTGCATGAGAAGGTAGGAGTCTTCAAAAACGATATGAACTTTTCCTTTTCCTTCTCTGATCATTTTTAGCAGAGTTATGACCAATCAAATATTCGGATCCGCCAGAACTTTCAGCGGCGGGTAAGCGTAAACCTGAAATTTGATGCGATAAATCATATAATATTAATAATAGTGCATTATGAAAATTCGTTAAGAAAATTTTAAGTATTATTTTTATTATTACTAAAAACACATCTTTTCGAATAATGATAGACATCTCAGGTTGGATGTCGTCGAACAAAAGTGCATTTTCATCAAAAATCGTTGCGCTTATCGACTTTCCACTCGAGTACTTTTATGCAGAAAATCGTCCAGGCAACCCTGTTTTGTTGAAAAATATTGAAAAATCCCAGTCACTTTAAAGTTTTGGGGTGTGGGCCATCGGGGGCAGTCCGTTCCTGACTTTGTAGCAAAACAACTGACTCCTACATGCATGAAAGCTCATCGAAGGTATTCATTTGTTTAGTCCATCACCAAAATTTGGTTGATTTTGAATATTCTCTTGAAAAGCTATCAAAGAAAACCAGTTTTCATTTTGTAACTTCGAGTACCCCTAATTTGGTAACGAAGGATTTTAGGAAAAAACTTATATGAAGTACTGGTGATATTTTGACCCCATCTATACATTCCCGAGAGGAAAAGAGGAAGTCCAGGGACACCCTGTATATTTATTGGCCGACATAACGTTTCGAGTGACTTTCGAACCTTGTGCAATTTGCGAACATCCTGCCATTGTTGAAATTTAAATAATGATCGAAATTTCCAATAGAACTTATAATAATGTCCCAACTGACCTCAATATTGCCAATAATTATTGAAACTTTTCAAATAATTATTTTGAAGCTAAATTTCATTTTTACAAAAATCAACCTAACATTCATCGTTGAAATGAGATCAAGTGTCATTATTACACATTTAAAGAGTTTATCATGATTTGTAAAATAAATTAGTAATTTTCAGTGAGTCGATATCCGATATTGCTTCGATTTGAGCTTATACCAACTGTCTGTAGTAGAGGTTGACCTTATCCTTAATATCGTATTTATAGTTATGCGGTTTACTTTTCAATCGTGTAATATGGATCGTTGTAGGAAGATGCAGGGCCGATCTAAATCTACTTTAATTTTATAACTTATGTGTAATCGTCTCGAAATTTTAGGTAAGATTCATTTTCGGCTGGCCTTAGCGTCTGTTTGCGAATTCCTATACTTTGGATTACTGTTTTTTCAATTAATTAATAGTACAGTAACCACATACAAATGTAAGCCAAAAGTGAAGAATGAATCGTAGTACTTTGAAACTCGGCACATGACTTCTTGACATCACGTACTGTTAGAAAAAAAAGTTTTACCAAAAAATCAGGGGTGGAACTAAAAAAAAATAATTTTTTTTTGCTGTTGTTTCGGAAAGTATGAGATTTATCAAGAAACAATTTCAACAATTTCAACAAATTCTCCACAAGAAATATACTTAGTAATTTCTCACAACATACGCTAGTTTTCTCAGGAAACCTGATTGAATTCCGATATCAAATTTCAGGCTCGCATTAACCCGCCACTGCTATTTTGGGCATGTCCGAAAATTAGATATGTCATAACTTTGCTAAAAGTTATAGTAGAAGGAAAAGAAAGGGTGTATATCGTTCCTGAAGACTTCTACTTCCTCATGCAAATATAATATGTGAGTATCTGAGTACCCAACATGTTTTCATCCCACTTCACATAACTCTATTACGTTATTTACGGATGATCGGAAAGTCATGGATATTTTAGTTCATATGAAATACTTAAGTATACTGAAGCAGGAATCAATACCCTCTTTGGACCATATGCAACGATTTTAGACTAGTGAGACAAGTCTTACTTATACACGCCAAAGAAAAACCTGGGTTTTACTCCTGCCTCAGTTTTCAATTCACCCATAATCTCGGCAATTTCTTCAGTAATGTCCTTGCCTGATACATGTTTTCAGTCGGTAATGCATATATAAAGAATGGAAAATTTCTTCCTATCTCTCAAGAGAAATCAGACATCAAATATATATTAATATCAGAAAGAAATCTGATAAAATAATGACCCAAATATTTTTCAATATCAAGTAATTCAAATTCTTGGACACACGTTTGAAGAATGGTAATTTCCTTTGTATTTGTCATGAGAAATCAGGCATCAAAAAATATATTCATATTACAAAGAAATCTAATGAAATAATGAACCAAATATTTTTCAATATCAAGTAATTAGAATACTTGTATATCACAGATGACACACGTTTGACCTCATCAAATATTTGCATTGATTGAAGTAATTTTTATGGAATAATGTAAACAAATCTATTTTTTGGGTGAAATAAACCGATTTATTTAATCCAAAACAAAAATGTTTGAGTCAATTGAATATTACTCAAACCAAGAATATATATTTCAAATAAATCGAAATACTGGATTCAAACATTCCTTTTTTTCTCGGCTATGAAACACCAGCCGCGGCATTAAATCTTGTGCTTTTATGCCTAGTAAAACAAATAACTATTAACTGACAACCACTCTAGTCTGTCTGCTCAACATTGTTGTAATATGAGTACGTCTTTTGCACGAGACAATTGTGGGCATTCATTCATCGCTGGAGCACAATAAACACTACCTATTTTAATTACCAATATATCATATTTAACATGGAATAACGCTATATTCTCAAGTGATAGAGAAAAATAAGTCCTGCTGATTATTTTATCTGAGTTACTACCACTGACAGTCAGGCTTAATACAGCCCTGCTTGAAATTCATGAAAGGGAGTTACCTATTATCTAACAAAATCCGAGCACCACACCTCTCATTCTGGGTGTGAGAAGACCAATTTCCTGTATTCATTTGATACTATTGCAAATTGAAGACTTTCAAATATTTCAATTGTCCTTTTTTTTGTTACCTAATCTGATCCGATTGATTATTAATTAGCGAATACTTTAATTTGTGCATGTGGTCCATTATTGGTCCTAGATTGGAGAAACAGTGGATCTCACGTAACTTCCTTGATGGACATAGATTAGATACTTATAGTCCCAATTGATTGAGATGGACTGCATGTTAGAAGAACTGGTTCATACGAAGGCGTAGAGCGGACATGCGATATTTTTTTCTCAATTTCGTGTTTAAACTCGAAATTAGTATTGATTGAAAGTTTGATTTTGTGGAGGAAATCCAATTCTTGACATGATTTTTTGGGAAAATGCTTATCCAAATGAATTCGTGGAAAAACAAAACCATTAATGAAATGAACACACAGACATGCGACATCTCCATACACATCCAACAAACAACCTTATACCTTATGTCCCTGGACTGTCTGAAAAGATAAAACGGATTGGCCATAGGTATGATGTAAGAACAACATTTAAAACAACCAATACATTGAGATCAATACTCACACATACAAAACCCAAAAACGCTGGTGAATGTTCAAAAAATTGTGTTTACAACATACCTTGTTCGTGTGGTAAGAGTTATACATATAGGTGAAACATCAAGACCATTGATGGTGCGCCAGGAAGAACATAAAAGTTACATCAGAAATCGAAAAATAACGGGTTCGAAAATATCCGAACATATTCTAACATCTGATGGCGATCATATGATGGAGTGGAATAATATCAAAATTTTATTGAGAGAATCAAATCAAGAAAAAAGAAAGTTGAAGGAAACTGCGTGCATTCTTTTATCGAACAACTGCTTTTCAACCAATTCCATCGAAATGGACCGCACCTGGTTACCTCTCCTCAGAGATGAAATAAGAACTAATAGAATGGTGATTGAGAATGTATGACAGATTTCATTTGACTCTGGCAAAGAAAGATCTTATTTCCAAGAAGTTTTGATAACGGAAGCAGATACAGCCTCCGAAACGTCAACAATTTTAAAAAAAAGAAAAGTATTCTTTGTTAATTCGATCTCATTTTTTCAGATAGACAAATTCAGTGTAGGGTACGTTACTGACAAAAATTAATTTCTTTCAAGACAGCAGTCTTGTGAACGCAGTATCTTATCGGGGAAATTAATTAATTTGCCCTTCTACACTTGTACAGATTTCTTTGGATTACAATTTTTTCATTTTCAGAAAAAATCATGTCAAGAATCGAAATTAGTGTTAATTTAGAGTTCAGAAATTCGAATCGTTTTCAATTCTCAATGAACATAACAATTTTTTTAGAAAATCTGCACTGCATGAAAAATAATAGTAAGAATTTTCAGCAAACAGGATTGCTTAAATGTTGGATTTGTTCGAGGTGCTCACAAAAAATCGCACACGTGGTGGTATAGTCATTATAATCTGATCAAATTGTATTTCTACCAAGAAAGTTTTAGGGTAGTTTTGGTTACTTCCACCCTCTATGTGTTTTGGGTTGCTGAATCCGAATCTGAGGTTTGCTAACAAATTTTCGTGTCGGAACATTGAAAAAATTGCAAAAAAACTAAAATATCTCTTTCTTCTGCGTTTTATTGCTTATAAGTTGAAAACTATAGATTTTTCGTTGATAACCTTCATTTTAGGAGTGAAAAAGCATAACATTTTCTACAAATTATATTAAACAAGTTTTTTTCTACGACGAACCGTTCGTGATCAACGACTACTTGTAAATTGGCATATTTCAGCTGACTGGGGAAAATCCCACTTTTTCACTACAAAACTGTAATTTATCATTGAAGTTAATTAGTGGATTCCCCCAGTTCTCTGCGCTTACCTTATTTAAATCATATAATGAAGGTACAGGTCGCTTATTCAAAAATTACATACAAATTATTTAATGAGGTCCGAAATCGTACAAAACTAGAAATTCAAACAAAAACCTTATAAAAATATTAGCATAGTTACTTTGGCAATAAAGTTCAGCAATATTTTTTTTTCAAGACCCTAGTGGATCACAGAATTGGGCAAAATAAGTATTTTTTTGGAATTCTAGCACTGGTAATAATTTTTCACGTTTTCAGGGCCGGTTTCACTCCTGCAATAAGTCTTAACTTCCTTATTAGGAACTCTGCCAGTTTTATAATTCAGGGTAACAATCAGGATCGGTTGAGAAAAGAATCCACGTGTTCAGAATAATTTTTCCGGGCGTCCAGGGCCGGCCTTTCTTCAGCAATAAATCTTAACTTCCCTATTAGGAACTCTGCCAGTTTCATATTTCAGAATAACAATCAGGAACAGTTGAGAAAATAATCCACTTGTTCAGAATAATTTTTCCGGGCGTCCAGGGCCTGCTTCACTCCAGCAATAAATCTTAACTTCCTTATAAGGAACTCTTCCAGTTTCATATTTCATGATTGTTACTCTGAAATATGAAACTGGCAGAGTTCCTAATAAGGAAGTTAAGATTAATTGCTGGAGTGATGGCGGCCCTGGACGCCCGGAAAAATTATTCTGAACACGTGGATTCTTTTTCAACCGATCGTGATACCTACCCTGAAATATGAAACTGGCAGGGTTCCTAATAAGGAAGTTAAGATTTATTGCTGGAGTGAGTGAAGCCGGCCCTGGACGCCCGGAAAAATTATTCTGAACATGTGGATTTTTTTTCGACGCAATAGTCGAAGCATACGAGAAAAGCTTTCATAAGAAAAAAAGGCTGAAAATAACAAAACGGTCTGGTGGAATGAGCATCTAGAAATCCAACCAAAATTGGACCACATACAAGGTTAAAGTCACGCACTACAACAAAGAAATTATTAAGGCCAGTAGATAATCACGTGCTCCAGAATGAAGTTTTAGCAAAAGAAGGTACTGTAAACCAAGTAGGTTTCTTGAAAAATAATGACAATGCCTATACTACAACTTTCTAAGCCTAAGGATGGTCACAGAAGCACACTTTCCAGCCTCAGTAACTCTTAATGGCCCGACAACAGTAGGCAGCATTAGAAGCAGGCCAACCAGACGAACAACTTTGAAATGGAGGCTTGCTACAAAAATATCGAGACCAAATAGAATCAGGTGGGCTATCAGTGAATTCAAACCATAGAAATCCCCCGGAGTAGATGGAATATACCCCATATTTCTCCAAAGGGAACAAAATACTTATTCCATACGTGTGCCCTATATTCATAGCACTACGACATATACCTACGATGTGGCAAGAGGTGAAAGTCAAGACACCCAAGGCATATCGTCCCATAAGTTTAATGTATTTTTTGCTCAAAACTTTGGAAAGGCTGATAGATAGATACAAAAGAGATGAGGTACTACAAACAAGCTCGCTCAGAGAACGCCAATATGCCTATTAACCAGGCAAGTCAACAGACTTAGCACTAGACGACCTTAGCAGGCTACTAATGAAATCCTTGGAAGACAAAAAGATAGCCATGACATTTATAGACATTAAGGGTGCACTCAACAATGCATCCACCGAGTCTATAGCAAACGCTCTAGTAAAAAATGTGTTTCTCTCCTACTGTGCCAGTGGATAAACGCTATCTTGAAAAACAGTGTCGTTACATCAGCAATCGACGGAATAACACTAACACCTAGAGCAAACAAGGGATGTTCGCAGGGAAGGGTGCTATGGACGAATTAATTGAAAGGCTATCTTCCAGAGGCTTTCATTGTCTAGGATATGCCGATGACCTCGCGATTATGGCAAAAGGCAAATTGGCAAGGACAGTCTCGGAGCTTACTCAGTCAGCCCTAGATATAATCGACAGGTGGTGTGAAGAGGAGGAGCTGACAGTGAACCCTCATAAAACCAGAGTAGTCCTAAAAAAAAAGTACTGGATGGACTCAGGACACCTATACTGAACGGGTTAGAAACTACATTTGCCCAAGAGGCAAAATACTTGGAGCCTGGGCAAACAAGCGACGATATTTCGTCGATACTAAGCTGGGGTGGTATTTTAGACATCGACCTTAAGAAAGCTGAAGTACTACGGAGAAATATACTTGAAATCATGTACCACAAAAAGAATGACTTTCTTTGAAAACATCTTCATTGACTCGAAGCTACTCGATACCAGACAAATATTATGTACAATATAATCATGTATATCTACAAAAACAAATTGACACTACAACCATTCAAGCACTATTATAACATCCGCACTAAATCAAAGGGTGATGTACAAGTGAACGCAACAAAAAAAACCATTGGACAACACTCATACAAATACCACAGTGGAAAAATTTTCAACTTCTTACCGGGCATGTACAAGACCTACATTTATACGATAAATAATGTTAACCTACTCAAAAACATCTTCAAAAAGTATGTACTCAATATTAATAGGGACATCTTTCACAATATTCTGATAAAAAAATAAAGACGACAATAGTTATCCTTTTATACCGTTGCACATTTACACTTCTCACTCAAATGTACCTACCGTGATTTAATATTATATTTCTGTTCATACTTTTCAATTATATACTTTTAATTCTTTTATACAGTGCTAAAGTCCGTTCCCCCCTGCGATATACCACCTGGTATATCGCAACGAAATTTGGTAGGCTGAAATAGGAGATAAAAACCTTCTTTTTGATGAAAAAATTCCAGCTAAAAGTTTCAAAATGGCAGCTGAGCGCCATCTTCAATAGTTTTTTTAAATAGAACACCCGGTATATCATTGCATGATCGGTTAGGGACGATCATAAGGAATCCAACAACACCAAGTTTGATGATATTTTCTCCAAAGACTATGGAGATATCATCTATTACTTTCTCCATAAGCCGAATGAGTGGGAGAGAGAAACTTTTTCTGGCGGGTCAATAAATTCTCTCTCACACTCATTCGGCTTAGGGAGAAAATAATAGGCGATATCTCCATAGTCTTTGGAGATAATAGCATCAAGCTTGGTGTTGTTGGATTCCTTATGATCGTCCCTAACCGATCATGTAATGATATACCGGGTGTTCTATTTAAAAAAATTATTGAAGATGGTGCTCAGCTGCCATTTTGAATTTTTTAGCTGGAATTTTCTCATGAAAAAGTAGGTTTTTATCTCCTATTTGAGCCTTCCAAATTTCGTTGTGATATACCAGGTAGTTCAAAAATTAGTATGGGGGAACGGACTTTAGACTAGCACTGTATATACAGGGTGTTAATTAAGTACGTTGACAAACTTCGGGAGGTGATTCTTTGAAAGTGTTCAGGACGAAAAGTTCATACAAACATATGTCCCAAACGGCTTGGTTTTCGAGATACAGGATGATAAAAATACGTTTTTTTCAAGATTTTTTGAAGTTAGCTTCGACATTTTCGACAATAATTATTGTAATTGTTTCTCAATTCAACTCATTATTTATGCATTTCGCAATGGAAGTAATAGGAGTCCACGTACAACTTCGGTTTTAGTGGGTTTCTCTGTCTTTGTTTGTAATGCATTTCTTAATGTAACCGGTTCAAATTTTTACAATATTCAACAAATTTATGTATGAATAAAGCTGTTATTATTATTAATATCACTTACCATATCTGGGTCGTTCCAATGTCCAGGACCGGCGTTAGGCACGATAACATCCTGATTATTGCCGTAGTAGTCGATAATGCTCTCGACGCTGGCCCAAGAGTCCTGAATGTCGTCGAAGTTCCTCCACATGTTGCAGTGCTGGATGATGGACGAAAAATTCGGTTGCATTCCGGCGTAGATCTGGTACACCGGCCAACTGCACGAATAAATCATGGGACGCCCGGTCCTGTTCAGTTCGTAGCCGAATTCCGGGTAGCCCCTGTCCATGTCGGTGGGGTGCGCGTAGCATCCGTCGAGTTTGACGTAGTCGACGTCCCAAGAGGCGAACGTAGCGGCGTCGCGTTGCAGAAAGCCCAGGACTCCAGGATAGCCGGCGCACGTGTAGTTGCCGTAGTCTTCGTAGATGCCGAATTTGAGACCTTTCGAGTGAACCTGCAAAGGAAATTTTCGTTCACTTTTTGAATTCACCAATTGTTCATTATACAGTGTGTCTCACTTCTACGAAAGCGCTGAACGGACATGATGAAAAAAATATTGTAATTGCCAGTTTAAACTGACAAATATACCTAATTGCCAGTTTGAACTGACAATTAGATATAATTGCCAGTTTGAACTGACAATTAGCTATAATTACCAGTTTGAACTAACGATTAGATATAATTGCCAGTTTGAACTGACAATTAGCTATAATTGCCAGTTTGACAATTATAGCTAATTGTCAGTTCAAACTGGCAATTATAGCTGTCAGTTCAAAGTGACAATTATAGCTAATCGTTAGTTCAAACTGGCAATTATAGCTAATTGTCAGTTCAAACTGGCAATTATAGCTAATTGTCAGTTCAAACTGGCAATTATAGCTAATTATCAGTTCAAACTGACAATTATAGCTAATTGTTAGTTCAAACTGGCAATTATAGCTAATTGTCAGTTCAAACTGGCAATTATAGCTAATCGTTAGTTCAAACTGGCAATTATAGCTAATTGTCAGTTCAAACTGGCAATTACAGCTAATTGTCAGTTCAAACTGGCAATTATAGCTGATTGTCAGTTCAAACTGGCAATTATAGCTGATTGTCAGTTCAAACTGGCAATTATAGCTAATTGTCAGTTCAAACTGGCAATTATAGCTGTCAGTTCAAACTGACAATTATAGCTAATCGTTAGTTCAAACTGGCAATTATAGCTAATTGTCAGTTCAAACTGGCAATTACAGCTAATTGTCAGTTCAAACTGGCAATTATAGCTGATTGTCAGTTCAAACTGGCAATTATAGCTGATGGTCAGTTCAAACTGGCAATTATAGCTAATTGTCAGTTCAAACTGGCAATTATAGCTGTCAGTTCTAACTGACAATTATAGCTAATCGTTAGTTCAAACTGGCAGTTATAGCTAATTGTCAGTTCAAACTGGCAATTATAGCTAATTGTCAGTTCAAACTGGCAATTATAGCTAATTGTCAGTTCAAACTGGCAATTATAGCTAATTGTCAGTTCAAACTGGCAATTATAGCTAATTGTCAGTTCAAACTGGCAATTATAGCTGTCAGTTCAAACTGACAACTATAGCTAATCGTTAGTTCAAACTGGCAATTATAGCTAATTGTCAGTTCAAACTGGCAATTATAGGTAATTGTCAGTTCAAACTGGCAATTATAGCTAATTGTCAGTTCAAACTGGCAATTATAGCTGTCAGTTCAAACTGACAACTATAGCTAATCGTTAGTTCAAACTGGCAATTATAGCTAATTGTCAGTTCAAACTGGCAATTATAGCTAATTGTCAGTTCAAACTGGCAATTATAGCTAATTATCAGTTCAAACTGACAATTATAGCTAATCGTTAGTTCAAACTGGCAATTATAGCTAATTGTCAGTTCAAACCGGCAATTATAGCTAATTGCCAGTTTAAACTGGCAATTATAGCTGATTGTCAGTTCAAACTGACAATTATAGCTAATCGTTAGTTCAAACTGGCAATTATAGCTAATTGTCAGTTCAAACTGGCAATTATAGCTAATTGTCATTTCAAACTGGCAATTGGGTATAATTGTCAGTTTAAGCTGGCAATTATAATATTTTTTTATCATGTCCGTTCAGCGCTTTCGTACACTTCTCATATCCGTATCTTCCATAATAATTGAGGTAGAATAAATTTGGGTTGGCCTAAGTGATATACACTGCCCACCACTCGCGATGGAACAACCCATTTTTATCGTAAAACATACTAGGGGGCAAAACAGGCTAAAATTCTTTCAGTTTCGTGATCAGGACCACCAACTTACTACAGATACTTTTTTTCCTGAGGCGATGAGCCTAACCAGTTTTTCGAAATATTATATTAGGGGACAATATAGGCACAACGAATTCGGAATCAGGACACCAATTTTACCAACAATATCTAACCGCTCGTACCCCTACCTTATCTGTCAGTCTAAAATACTGCCATGTTGATCGTCATTCGTCTATCGGCTTTTCTGCTACGATGTCAGCTGCCTACATGAAGTAGGCACGCAGCCTAGTATGAAAGAAGCCCCCCTACATATTTTTTTCATATGTTTCGGCACGCAACCTTAGGAAGTCAAGGCTGAAATTCCCCTGTACCGCAGAGTTCCATGACAGACAGTTCTGTATCTGTCTTTCCATGTATTCAACCCTAATGTCATTCCACTTGTCCTATGCAAAGTAGAACTCTACGGCACAACGGATCCCAACCCAGACCTCCCTTGCTTCAAGACATTTTCCCACGTTGTGTTCTTTTTTTTTTTGTTTGGTTCTTTTAGGATACAAGGTTCTGTCAGCCGAAGAGAAATAAAATGCGGAATAAACAAAATGTCATCTATTGAAATTCTTTAATACATATCAATCAATTTATGAACATTAAACTTCTGGTATTATAATTTATTCTTATAAAGGTCTCATTTGAAAATACGAATGTTCGAAACGATTTGAATCTGAAGAGAAAACTCTAATTCAGGGAAATACCTGGGATCTGATAATTTATAACGAATCGACATCTCCAAAGTATAAGAGTCTGAATAGTTATAAAAGTTCGATGAGAATAGATTTTTGTCGCCAATCGTGCTTGGAATCCACACGAACCAGGAATCTGAAACTTACAAAAAATGCTGCTGAGATAACTAGTCTTTCATTATGGACAGCCCTTCAAAGCAAGTTGGGTCCCATTTACTCCCAAAACCCCCTGAAAGTTAGACAAGTACGGGTTGTTGACAGGTGAAGCTTCGGTGCAAGACCTCAGAAAAGGCCCCAGTGTGCCCCCTTTTTTCCAAAGGAGTGACTGATTTTAGTGTCAGCTTGTGAGGAAGAGTATCTAGCACATTTCCAGAGTAATTATTAGTATGCCAAGCTGATCAGAACTGCCCCATGTCTCTGTGAAGTTGGGCTATTGTATCAACCATACATCGAGCAGTCAACTCCTGCTCTTTTTTTTACGAAACCAATGCTGTTTCCTCTTGAGGGTGGTGTTGAACATCAGAAATGGGTATCCTGTCCTCTCTTTGCACAACGTTAGTGTTCTATCCTTCTGTTTGTGATACGTTCACTTTCAAGAAAGGAAGTCCGCTAGATCATTTCCTTTTTGTACAGGTATGTCCAACCTAGCGCCTTGTATATTTTACCTATCCGTTTAGCACTTCCCTGCTTAGGTAGAATCCCAGAATTACACAAATCAACCATCACCACGAGTCACCCAAATACATATACATATACTCAAATACATATTTTCGGGGTTAATACCACTCGAGGTTTTGTTTTCATCGAATAAACTTTAATTTTGTTCCATTCAAACTTGGTAGCTTGTAACATGACGGTGTCGTGATTTTATCATGTTATTTGTTCTCGTCAATTACCAAAACAATCAAGTTTTCGTGCAAAATGAAAGTTTGTCCAATAAAATAAAAACCTCTTGTGGTATTACCCTCAAAAATATGTATTGTTGGTAAAAGTGGTGTCCTTATTCAGAATTCGTTGAACCTATATTGTCCCTTAATATAATTTTTCGCAAAACTGGCTAGATTCATCGCACCTGGCGAGCAGTGTATGTCACTCAGATCGACTTCATGCAAGATTTAGACTTATCGCTGGTATATCTAACGCTCCTGGAATTTACAGAGTTCTACTTCAATAATTACGGAAAATACGAGGGTGTTTCCATGAAAAGTGAGACAAATTTGGATTTTTCAGAACTGAAATTTTGTAAGGAAAAAAGTGTATCTGTAGTAATTTGGTGTTAGGCCAACTCAATTGAGGAGGCAGGTGCATTTTGATCATTTCCATCCGTCCTGAAAGTTTCATCATTCTACCTCAATTATTACGGAAGATACGGGGGTGTTTCCATGAGAAGTGCAGTGTAGTGAGTTGGTGGTCCTGATCAAAAATCTGAAACAATTTCGAGCCTATTTTGTCCCCTAGTATGTTTTACCGTAAAAATGAGTTGTTCCATTGCGAGTGGCGGGCAGTGCATATCACTTAGGCCAACCCAATTGAGGTGGTAGATGTATTTTGACCATTTCCATCTGTCCAGAGAATTTCATCATTCTACCTCAATTATTACGGAAGATACGGGGGTGTTTCCATGAGAAGTGAGACACACTGTATATTCTTCACCGAGCGTATAATGAATGAATTATCCGAGAGAATAATAGCCATCATTATGCGCGAGTAGAAGACTATACGTTCTCTACGACTATACGATAGTCAGTCTTAATTCAATCTAAATAATTTTTATGAACATAATATATAGACCAGGATCCCACACCTATTTTCTGAAATGATAATTAACAGACTGAATCTTCCCGAGTAGCTTAATTTTGCCGAGACGCCCAACTTTTTCCTCTAGGAAATTTCTCGATAGTGGTAGCTAATACACTGCGCAGGCGTCAATCTTGTCGATTTGGTGAGTGGAAAAAGTCATTAATAACAGTTAGTTTTTCAGTTGAACCTCGAGATAATTCGCCAAAGTACTCGAAAAAACTGTTGCTCTACAAAATGGATGGTAGGACTGAAGAGTCCCCCACTCCCAACATGTACCAATGACGTGGTCATAAGAAATCATTAGTAACCAACGTATTTTTTTACCGTTGCTTGGTTAATATTCGTATTATTGAATGGCTATATTGTCCTACAAATTGAATGGTAGGTATTCCCAGTTCTACGCTCCGAAATTGTCATTAGATCTTGTTGTGCCCGTGGAGACATTTGATCAGGACACCATAAACTACATTATACTGAATTTTCAGCCAATTCGACTAGGACCCACTTTCCATAAGAATGTGCGGGGTCCTTTGTGATAATCGGCATAGATTCAGAACGAACAGATTATTGAATGCAATCTCAAATTGTTAAAATTTCAGATAGCATTTTCTCCTAAACTGATTTCAATTTTTTAACCGAATGGTGTCCTAGAAACAAATAACTTTTGAACAGTGAAACAAGTGAATACCTTATCAGCTAAAATAGCTAAAATATCCAATCGTTCAAATACACACTCAATAATACAAAACAATGCATACTGCTATAATATAAGTTGGTAGTAATATTTGACATTGAACTAACATTAAATAATTATCACGACGAGTAAAAAACAAAGAAACAACTATTGTTAACAAAGTCTTCTCTGATTCTGATATTTATTTTGGTTATTTTTCTAAGGAGTAAATGTTTTCATTGGATAGTCAGATGAGTGGAACAAGTCGAAATTATTCGTCAAATTTTTTTTATCTGATACGCAGCTTCTACCCCCAACAAATTCGATCGATTTGGATTTTCTATTTACCAACTGTGAGACCGGTTGTTCAAGCCCCTTCAAATAGGCTGTTATTCTGTTGACACAATTTTTGTTGAAATTCGTTAAGAAAATTATTTCGAAAGACATAAATATTTGTAACTCAACTCATATAGAATATTGTATCAATTGTAACGTTTCACTTTGATATTTAAAGGACCACGCTCTAAAACACATGTAAAATTGGCTCTCTGTCAAATTGGCTGAAATTGTATTATGTTATAGTGGTATGGGTGGGTACTTAGGAAAATATACGAGTTTAAATGATTTTGTATTTGTCGTTTCTGAGATATAAGCAGCCAAAATTCGAAAAAACGTAGTAAGTAGTTGGATAGGTTTGACAAAGGAAAAAACTGTTTTGTTAGTCGAAATAAGTCAAATTCAGGATGAAAATGTATTCATCGGAACTCATTAGCATGTCCATTTATAACGTAATTAATGAAAGTACATTAGGGTTTATACGGGGCATAGTCAAAAAATCGTTTTTCAGGATTTTTTTTAACACTAGTCCTGAACCAACAATTTATATTTTGGTAGAATATCATTTCAGCCCAGTCTGGGCGATAAAAACATGTTTTGTTTTTTGACAACTCTCTGTTTGAAATATGAAATTTTAATATTCTGGATTATACTATTATACTGAAACCAATTGACAGATCGTTTTTGAATACAAAAAAAATATTTATTGCCACCGTTCAAACAAACAAATAAGGGAATTCTCTGGTGAATTAAGTTGTTCCATATTACCTTTCAGTTAGATACAGGGTGCGTTTCATTTTTTTTTAGGTCACTTACAAAGTTTTTATTCAATATCTCAAAAACTGTGCCATCAATTTGGACCTAATTTTACTCTCATTATTATACAAGTGTTGACTATTGAATATGAATGTCTGGCCAACTTTGTATGTTGCGTTTCGAAGATATGAATTTTTAGGGTATTACGATATATGGGGTTGCTACTATCGATTGAACAAAACTTTAGGAGACCTTATGATAAATTAAATTCTATTACATAATATATCGAATTCTTTTTTGAGTTTGTGCATATTTTTGAATTCAATCTTGTTGTTGAGTGTAGTTTGTGTTGTTTATAGTATCAAACAATTCGACATGTTATGCAATAGAGTTTAATTTATCATAAGGTCTCCTAAAGTTTTGTTTAATCGATAGTAGCAACCCGATATATCGTAATACCATAAATTTTGAAAATGCATATCCTAGAAACGCAACATACAAAGTTGGCCAGACATTCACATTCAATAGTCAACACTTTCATAATAGTGAGAGTAACATTAGGTCCAAATTGACGGCACAGCTTTTGAGATATTGAATAAAAACTTTGTAAGTGACCTAAAAAAAATGAAACACACCCTGTATTTAACTGAAAGGTAATATGGAACAAGCTAATTCACCAGAGAATCCCCTTACCATTTGTTTGATCAACGGTGGCAATAAATAATTTTTTTGTATTAAAAAACGATATGTCAATTGTTTTCAGTATGATCCAAAATATTAAAATTTCATATTTCAAACAGAGTCGTCAAGAAACAAAACATGTTTTTATCGTCCAGAATAGGCTGCAACTATGATATTCTACCAAAATATAAATTTTTGGTTCAGGACTAGTGTTAAAAAAATCCTGAAAAACGATTTTTTGACTATGCCCCGTATAAACCCTAATGTACTTTTATTAATTACGTTATAATTGGCATGATGACGAGTTCCGATGATTAAATTTTCATCCTGAATTTGTCTTATTTCGACTAACAAAACAGTTTTTTCCTTTGTCAAACCTATCCAACTCCGACGTTTTTTCGAACTTTGACTGCTTATATCTCAGAAACGACATATACAAAATCATTTAAACTCGCACATTTTCCTAATTACCCATTCCACTACAAAACTTTAGCCAATTTGACCGAGAGCCAATTCTACATGTGTTTTCGTGCGGTGTCCTTTATTATTGCATGTACTATATATACCTTTTTCATATTTTGACTTCGATTATTTTTTATTACGTTGTTCACCATGCCTGGTCATAATTTTGCCAAACAAAGACTTTTCGTGGAAAATGAAAAAAATATTGTTAAAATTTGAAGCACTCGTTACTAGTTGTTGAATGACATGACTACATCAGCATTTATAACTTTTTTTACAATAAAGTCAACAATGGATATCCTTGACGTACCCGATTTTGCACTCAAGTATTCTTGGTCGAAACTAAATAATACGTTGATGGGTAGCGTGATAAGTGCTTGGACTTTTTATTCATATTTTTTCTCATATATATTAACGTCACGAATTGGCTTTCAACAAAATACCGTTGAATTATTAGTCCGGGCGCTAGGGAGGGTCAAGTATCCAGTTTTAGTTCCACGAGGTAATTTGGTGTTATATTGAGGAAGCAATATTAACCGCAAAATATTTAGGGATATTGGTACAATATCATTTGCATTTATTGGTAAAATATTCAAAGTGAATATGTTGCCTTGGAAACATTGATGAAATATTTCCAGAAAATGTCGAATAATTTAAAAATTCTACAATTTCATTTCTACGTCAATTTATCATTGAGTAGATTGCCTTGTAAACCCATTGTGAGAAGCCTTATTTAATATATGTTACTATGATTCAGCTGTTGTTCCATATGTGGGGCCACCTAGCGGTTTCTCACCCAAGTTTAATCATGATTCATTTCAATATTGTTTATTGAATATTCGACCAATATTCAAATTTCAATCCTAGTGATAAATGTATTTTGTAATATTGTATCAATATTGTCTTTCAAATATTGGCGTAAGGATTTCGTAACAATCTCAATCAATATAGGGTCAATATAATTTTTAGAATATGGATTAAATAATATTCCACCAATGTGATATTAAACTTGGATAAACAATATTGTTTTTTATCTCTAAAATCGATATGAGAGTAATATTGAAATCGCAATATTGGAGCTAGATGCTGGAAACAATATGTAGGCAATATCGCTCTATCGATATTGGTGAAATTTATTGAACCAATATTGACCCAATATTTCATGCAACAATATACAGGTTGAGCCAATATTCCACCAATATTATTAATGAAATATTGTTTTTCCAATATGAACCCATATTGGTTCAATATTATTTTTACATTTACAATATATCCATATTGGCCCAATATGAAAACAAGATTCAGCCAACATGAGGTGCTACTTGGGAATACGTCTTATAAAATCAAGTTACCTTGTGGACCTAAAAATGGATACTTGACCCCCACTAGCGCCCGGACTATTGAGTAAGTGTGTGAATGAAATATGATACGGCCAAGTACTTCATAGATGATTCTAGTAAATATCATACAGTTTGTGTCAACAAAAACGTGGAGAGACCATCTTCATATTTCGATTTATAGTCATCATTCGATAGTTTCGTTGGCTTTTGTTTCTTTGTACGCCTTCGCTCCTACTGTTACAAGCCTTTTAGTCCAAGCAATAGGGAAAAGTGCGTGCAAAAATTAATATTTGCAAAAAAATGAGCGTATGGGAAATTGAAATTCAGGATATAACCTAAAAAATTGGCAAAGTTGCGAAAAGCGGTTTTTTGTTGATAACTAAAAAACTACAGCTCCGATCAAAAAAAAGTTGAATCAGGAAATTGTATGTATTCAAAAGATTCATCAATTGAATGGATTATAATTTTTCGATATAATTGATACTTTTCGAGTTACTATATCGAAAAAATCGTGAAAAATCGGGTTTTCTATAACTCGTTAACTGTAAGGTATTCAAACTTGTTAATTACTGTTATGTGTAGCCTATGGCAAGCCAACAGGTTTTTTTTGAAAAATTGATAAATATTGATTATTTTTCGAAATTATGAAGTTTTCTCAAAAAAATTTGTTCTCTTAATTTGGCTACTCTTGCTCTGGGAATGGTTATTAAGTATCGATCCAGGACTTAGTATATTGATTTTTTTTTAATTTAAGGGTCAAAAAATGACTGTAAAAAAATTGCACAATTTTTTTTCTAAATAAATTCCTTAATTTTGTTTTTATAGAAATGATTTTTATGAAAATATATTCCTAGCATGACTTAACGCATTAAAAAAAAATGAATTCCTATGATCATCAGCAGCCGAGATAATCTTTTAATTTCAAAAAAATCTGGAAGGCGTAATAATCATCATACAGCAGTCACCTTCACAGATATTAAGGTTGAATACCTATATTTTCAATAAAAAAATACTAGGATATGTCTAGTTCATTTGCAGTATAATTAATTGATGGATAAAGTGAGTCAGTATAAAATGGCATTAATACATTATTCGTAATTTTCGATCCCCACTGAGTGATCCTTTTGTCGTTGCCCAACCATTTTTGCAAATGCAAATAAACTCTGAAGGCATGTTGTTTGCCGGCTTCTTCACTATAACGAAGATTTGCTAATTGAAAAGTTGCCTTTGGCGTTGACCGTTTGAAACACTCAAAATTGAAGGTGGTCTGGATTCAAATGAAATGTTTCTGTAATTTGTTCTTCATCTGTTTGTAGATCGAAGATACTGTATCACAGCCTGATACAGCGTGAAGAAAAGCTAGATTTCGATAGGTGCGGAAATTTAAAGCTGCTGTTGGATTACCAGCGATCTACTTCTCGTGCATTTCCTTTTTTCAAAAAAAATATGTTCTGTGTACTGGAAATCAATTGCGTGAGAAGTACAATCAAATCAACATCTTCTTCAATTTTTTAGGTAATCAGGATCGAGTCGCATGAAGTAGAAACTCATCCTGAATTTTAATTTCCTATACGCTCATATTTTTTTTTTCGATATTAATTTTTGCACATTTAACATTGGTCCGCTTCCTTGTTTCTTGGACTATTTCGAATTATTCAACTTTGAAGTCTTCTAGCGGCTTTCCTAATCATACGATCCTCTTATAACTTCTCAAAATTGTGTGGGGTCTGAGACCAAACAAAATATCAAAAAATTATCAAATTTTGCTGAAACCAATTTTTCTAGGATTTTGTGCCCTGTCCTTTATCTTTGTTGCGTTTGTCAAATTAAAACTGGGGTACCTCAAGCGTTTCTAATACTCAACAACGATGCTGAACCTAGAGTGATGATATGGTTTATAAAGACAATGTTTAAATATCCGTTTTCACTTTTCTGCAATACAATAGTGAAGTTTGAGTACTTCCAGTTAGGAAATAGTTTTATGTAACAGGAAATATGAATTAGTAAAAAGTGCATGCGTTTGTTTCGGAAACGATGCAGAACATTATCACGGATACATGAATAGTATTTCTCTGAAGAAATCATAAGTTTCGCGGACGTAATAATATATTTTGTTTTGATGAGTTTGAAATTATTGAATGAATGTATTATTATATTATCTGTGCTGTTATAGGTATGAAAGATTGTATATTCGGCTTTTCTTTTTTACTGGCTGTACCTATCATCATTGAAATATAAAGGATTACTATTACGTATTATGAGGTTAATATCTGGTTTAAAGTATAGAGATAGTTGTAAAACTGCATTTTTAAATTATCAAGTTCTAACCTTACCATGCATACAGGGTGTTCCAGAATAAAGGGGACAAACTCCGAGGGTAGAATTCTCACTTTATTTTAACGCTAAAAGTTCCAATAAACATATACCCTAAAATGAGTATTAACCGAGTTACAGGGTGTTGAAAGTGACACAAAAAAATGTATTTTCCAGAATTACTCCATAACGTCTTAACTTTTCTTAATGAAATTTGGTATGTCACTTGAGAGCATCTAGTTTCATATTTCGAGGCAAATCATGTGTTTGTAACTCTCAACAGGGACGTACCCCTATTCGCCCCTCCCCAACTTTCACGCCACTGGATTAATATCTTCATTTTCTTAATCCCCAATATTTCCTATACAAAAAATGAATACGTTTCGTTTCACAAATATCAACGGTTTTCGAGATATTTGAAGTTGAATAAGTGCGTGCGTATCAAAATCTTTACTATTTTTGAAAGGAATGTGAAGGTAACTATTTATAACATTATAACCAACATATTTCATATACCTTGCAATGACTATAAATTCAAATATTTCGAAAATTGTTGGCATTTACGAGGGATTTTGTTCACAAAAATTTCCCGATATTTAAAACTTACATAGTCACTACTCAACAAAATAATCATTAATGAGTATCCGTATCTCATACGCACCCACTTATTCAACTTCGAATATCTCGAAAACCGTTGATATTTGTGAAACGAAACATATTCCTTTTTTGTATAGGAAATATTGGGGATTAAAAAAAAGAAGAAGAAATCGATATTAATCAAGTGGCGTGAAAGTTGGGGAGGGGCGAATTGGGGTACCCACCTGCCGTACGCCCCTGTTTAGAGTTACAAACACATGATTTGCCTTGAAACATGAAACTGAATTCTGTTAAGTGACATACCAAATTTCATTAAGAAAAGTTAAGCCGTTATGGAGTTATTCTGAAAAATATATTTTTTTGTGTCACTTTCAACACCCTGTAACTCGGTTAATGCTCATTTTAGGGTATATGTTTATTGGAACTTTCAGCCTTGAAATGAAGTGAGGATTCTACCCTCGGAGTTTGTCCCCTTTATTCTGGGACATCCTGTATACATATTTAAAATACTAATAAATGTAAAATCGAACATGAAAAATTAAAAAAAAAACTCGGATAAACATACATATACTCAACTAGACATGCCAATGCATCAGTAATAAATTACAACAAGAGCAAATTCGAAAAATCACCAAGATATGTGGGTGTTACTTTCTTCAACAAATTACCAACTCATGTACAAATCTAGGACTGAAACAATTCAAATCGATAGTGAAAAAATTTTTTTGGAGTTGTTACATTTGGTCAATTATACAGTGTGTTCTAGCTACTTACAATTTCTAAAGTTCAGTAATTCGAAAATGGTTACAAATCGCCTTAGGGATCTACAATCAAAAACTCTTTATGAATTTTATTCTACGCCGTTTTTTACTCACAAAGTTGAAAACTATACCGAGTGTTCGTTTTAAAAGAAAGCGATAGTTAAATTCGAAAAGTTCCGTAATTGAAAAAATATTTTTCGACAATCCTGTATAATTTGAAGGCATGAGAAAGAACAAGAAATATTTAAAATATGTCAATAAAATACCCGTAGAAAAAATTATTTCTGAATCTATCAATGTAACGTCAGGAATTTTTACATTTGCGAATGGACTTATTTCGACCAAAAAGCCGTAACATCCAACTGATTCAGAGACAAATAATAGTAGTAGAGAGGTGAATGAAGGTAACGCAGATGTTATAACTAATATTTCATTTTAATTTAATGCGTTCCACCATACAACCCTATTTTTTTCGTATTGCCCTGTATATGAGGCAATACATTCTTGTTCTGGATCCTGCTGTCTGGTTAACTTTCGTTTTTATTTCGATATCACAACAGTATTCGGGAAATTGAACTTTGACGCATTATGAAAATATTATAGTTTAGATTCGTTTTGAAAACTGTTCAATCATTTTCAAGAATGGGGTACTGGATAATATGAAAACATTGCAACCCTTCACTACAGAAAAAAATACAAAAATGTTTCCATTGAGCAATGTTTTGATTGTTTGTGACTTCATGTCAATGTAAAGTTGAATATGTCGTATAATTTTGCAGTGAGATTCAAATGTTATGAGTGTGAATACAATGGAGGACGAAGAAACCGATGAAATTAATAAACCCCAATCTCATGAACAAGATAAATGGCAGGATTTGAGGAACATTTTATTAGAATTTGACGAACGCATTGATATTCCAGGTCTATGGAGAATGAGAGTAAAATTTCGCCATCGAAATACTATTATCAAATAACAACTGTGAATCAACTACAATGTCTTTGATCATATCGATATGTTCCAAAATGAAACACCCTGTAAATTATTATTGGGGTTAATTCGACGGTGCTTCATTAGGGTCAACGATACTAGGTTCGAAAGGTACGTTAAATGTAACATATACTTAATATATTGAGTTATAGCCCATCATTGTCTCAATATTATACTTATGCTAAATGTGTGAATGGAGGCTTAGTTGACCCGCCAGGAGGAGTTTCTCCATCATACTCCTTGAGCATCAATAAAATAATCAAATATAAATTAATTAGACCTATTTTTATAACATCCTCCTTGAGTTTCATCATCAACTCGAACTATTAGTTTGTTCATACCAGATGGAACACACTGTATAATTGACCTTCTGTAATGACACCAACGAAAAATACTTCTTATACTATCTTATATTGATGAATGTTTAGATCTTGATTACTCAGAATAGTGAAAATTATTCAGGGTAACTTTTTTTGTCGTTTAACAATAGAGAAAATATTAGAAATTTCAACGCCCTCTAGCGTCAAAACTAGCCTATAGAAAAAGTTATGCCCATTGGAATTTTTGTTTGGAATGACTTGGACTACAACATATCAAAAATTCAGCCGATTAGACAGAGGGCCACTTTCCCTATAAAAGTGTGCGATGTCCTTTGTCATTTATATAGTTTCACTTTAATGCTACCTGTGTAGGAAAATTTTACATTTTTATTCCTATCAGTACAAATCTTTTTTTTGTTTTGACGTGTCATCTGACGATGACTCCAAGATATGGAAGTTATTTGTCTTTGTCTTTTATTTTCAGAATATAGGCTAGTCTATTTGAGTCATTCGGCATTACCTATAATTTGAGGTTAGCTAGAAGTAATTGATGAAACTTGCAAATCTTTGATAATAAGTTCATATGCAGATGAAAAGTGATTCAAGTATATCGTCACTGATTATATGGAATGATATCAAGGATTCTCGAGCATGTTTGAGATCAAGTCGTGCTTCAGGCAGATTCAATTTATCATCCAGAGGTAGGTACTTACAATTTAATGATTGCATTATGAACTAATGTTATACAGTGTGACCCATTTAAGATGGAAGCACCCTTATGAAACTTACATTTTTCAACCGATTGGAATGATTTTTTTTGCATTAGGTAGACATTCAAAAAGTCTACTAGGACATCAAATTTCGTGATTTAATCTCCATTTCCAGGGCCAACTCCTCCGCTTCTCGGCGCCCCCTCCACTACTACCTTAGCACGACTCGGCGACGAATTTTCACTCGAAGCGCTGTGTTCAGAAGCATTTTTAACAATGTTCTCCAAACTTATGGGAAAATGTGAGATAGACAAATTGTAGTTTTTAAACTCAACTTCAAAATGCCGCTTTAAAAATTCAAATCGGACCATTTCCCGTAATATGACGCATCATGCAAAATATGGCTGTAATTTTTTTTAAAACCCGATTGTAGAAAAACTATTGAAGCGACAATTTCCACCTTTCGGGAGCTCAACGTACATGATATTAGCTACCATTTCCCGAAAAATTATTCCTTAATATTGAAAATTGAGGGAGATACGAATTTTTGACAAAAGGCCTTTTTTTAAGCGTTTTTCCGGCTTTTCTCGGCGAAAAATGGTCGTATAGGGATTTTCCAAAAACCATTTTGTAGGTTTTTTCATACTCTACAAACGGTCTCATATGAGTAAAGCCATTCGTCCAGTACCTTTTGAGATATTTGCAAAAAACCAAAAAAGGACCCTTTTGTTTAATAATCATTGTTTAAACAATTGCACAAAAAAAATTTTGAGTTGCAATTTGGATTTTAGTTATTTATAAAGTATCCCCGAAGTCATGGCGCAAGTCGCTTACTATTAGAATTAATTTGCAAAACAGCCTTTATTTTTGCTATATGGGTTGGACTAATAATCGCTTATTCATATCCTGCGTATATGTTTAATCACAATGTTGTGAAGTGCCAACCTCAAGCTTCAAATCACATACTTCATTTTTTATGTAGGATGTGTATGAGCGATTATTTTCAACAGTTACTGAAGAAACTGTCGGGATAATGGGTGAGATGAAAACTGAGGCAGGAGTAAAACCCAGTTTTTTCTTTGGCATGTATAAGTGAGACTTGTCTCACTAGTCTAATATCGTTGCATATGGTCCAAAGAAGGTACTGATTCCTGCTTCAGTATAATTATTTCATATCAACTAAAATATGCATGAGTTTCGGATCCTCCGTAAATATCGTAGAAGAGTTATGTGAAGTGGGACAAAACACATTTTAGGTACTCAAATACGCACATGTTATATTTGCATGAGGAAGTAAGACTCTCCAGGAACGATATGCACTTTTTCTTTTCCTTCTACTATAATTTTTAGCAAAGTTATGACAAATCTAATTTTCGGCCCTGCTTGAACTTGCAGTGGCGGTTAGCGCGAGCATAAAATGTGATGTCGGCGTTAAACCACATTTTGACGTTTTCCGAGAAAACGAGCGTATTTCATAAGGTATACCTGAAAATCATTTTTGTGGAGAATTGAGAAATGAGAGATAATTTCTCAACCTATCGAAATCGTTTTGTGATAAATCTTATATTTTCTGAAATAACAACAAAAAAAAATTATATATTTTTTTAGGTTCCACCCCTGATTTTTTGGTAAACAATTTTTTTTCTGATAAAACATGATGTCGAGATGTCATGTGCCCAGTTTCAGAGTGCTACAATTCATTCTTCACTTTTTGCTCGAGTTTGTCTGTCGTTACTGGATCATACCGTTCTGAACAATAGTAAAAGTCAAATTATTTGGAAATAGAAATAAACCGGTTTCAAAAATAATTTGGTTCTTTTTGTATTCGCCAATCTCCCAACTCACACTTTATTGGGGGAAGGGAGTCCCCCCCATTCCCCATAAGCCCGTCCCTGCTTCTAATTGATAGCTGAGAAAACGATTAGTCCTGGTTCACTTTTCATTAACATCAGATTCAGTTCTACCAGCATTGTATTTTGTATTTCATTGCCACAAATAATGTTTGATATACAGTATCGAAAACTCATCATCTGTGGTATAGACAGAAATCTACGCGAGCAACAAGGAACGCAATATGATAATATCTTATAAATAAGAGAGATGCACTACTGTGCGCCTCTCCTGTTACCCCACCCGAAGAATTAACAGCTCACGTCGATATCCCTTCCTCGAGCTAGTAGAGGAGAAATTGTAATGTTCTCTCAACATATAGCGAGCTATTCTTTACGCTCTCATGAAGATGAAAACTTTCCGAAACTGTAGAAGAGAAAGTACAACTCACATAATCAGACAACGATTTTATCCCTCTTGGAAACCTTGTCCTGTCGGCGACGAGTTCACCATAAACACTTCTCTCTTTCTCAAGCCAACAGTCGTCCACGTTGATGTATTCATATCCTGCACTAGCGTATCCTTCGTTCACTAGAATATCGGTCATGGTCCTGAAGAGGTTTTCACTGGAAGAAAAAAATTAACTCACTGAAATGCCTAATTTTCTACACTACATTCAAAGAAGAACATGACATGAGACTTCTTTATACATTGTCATCCCTAAAGTACGCACCATGTGGGACACTTTTTTATCATGGTGTTTCAACAAAAAGTTATTCCTGATAAAGGTTTGTACATCCCCTAAATCTAAACACGCACCAACAAAATAAAGCAAAACATGCGTAATATACGAGAAGCATTGGAAAACTTGATTTTGAGCCAGGTAAAGTACCCTTATTTTGGAAAAGATCGTAAAATGTTATTTGGAAAAGTTGTTCAGCATTAAAAATTAAATACGGATTTGAAGTCGTAGCCATCAAAAAAAGGTTTTATGTTTTCACAATTTTTTTTAAATAGAGTTTTGTAAAAATAATAGTAGCTTGAAACGATAAATAAACGACATCCTGTATACAACTATTTATTATAGAAGTGAGTTATAATACAAATTGCCCAACTTTTTATTTTGTGTTAACACCTAAAATTGCGGATGATCCGAAAATCATGAAAAATAGTATATTGGACAACAAGTGAGAAATATGTCGTTTTCTCACGAATTGTACATTGTACTTTTTCTACGGATGCGTTGTTTTCAAGTATTGAAAATTAAAATACATATACAGGGTGTATCTTAAATGATGTCATTAATTTCAGGTAGTGATTCCTCGTCACATTTTAGGAAAAAAAAGTTTATATAAACATGTGTCTTAACTTGCTTCGTTTCTCAGTAACGGGGTGTTCAACAAAAAATCGGTTTTTCATGAATTACTCAAAATTCTTCGGGCCGATTCTGATTACACTTCGTATGTTTGTTAGTAGTAACAAGGGGCTTCTTTTCACGAAATTAGATTTTGAATTTTAGCTCCAGTGGCGTCGCAGTTGATTTCCCGTTACTCAGACAAGAAGCAAGCTAGGACACGTTTATATGAACTTTTTTTCCTGAAATGTGACAAGGAATCACCTCCTGAAATTAATGATATCATTTAAGATACACCCTGTATAATAATACTTGTATGTCATTAACTCATTTTTATATTTTATTTAAAATAGTAATTAACAGTTAATATATATTTGAACTATTTTGTAAAAAAATTCCTGGTAGGTTGTTTTGTTTCAACATGTTTTCGGTAATTGAAATATTAGCTGCGGTCGAAGTTGAAGTTGATGGGGAAACGTACTGAGCTTCCACAGCATTGTTGTGTTCAGGTTCTAATGGCACTGGAGGCTGAATGGATTCTACTATACTTTTTGAAATTTTCATTTTGTTAGCTATGGAGTTGTCGATATAAGATTCAGCAACATTGCTGGATTTCCAACCCCCATGGCGTTTTGAAGTTAAAAGATCTGCCCCTGCATTAACTAAAATAGTCGCAGATGACCTTCGGAAACAGTGGCCAGTATATAATTCAGGATTCGGTAATTGCAAAAATTTCGCTATTTCTTTCGCCATGGTGCCAAATTTATGTATCCCCACAGGCTGTTTGTACATTTGCTATTTTTGTAATTTAAAAAAAACGTCACATATTTTTTGTAAATTTGGTAGAATTCTCCTGTGACTGTGAAATTTCTAGGAACATTGGTTTTAGTATCGGATAATTTTATTAAAAGTGCCGAATTAAGATCATCTATATCATCAATTTTTAATTTTCGAAATTCATCACAACGGCATGCCCCTGTAAGGCCAATAGCTAAAGCAGCCTGAAATCAAAACCGAACATTCATTTTCCGATAACAATTCAAAAATGTTCAATTTATACCTTTAAAAATTGTTGAATTTCTTCAGAAGTTAATGTTTTTGACTATTTTGGAACATATTTTTCAGATTTGCGTTTTAAAAATGCACGTAGTTTTACGTATTTTGATATATCAACACAGTTTTCAATCATTAAGGTACTCCTCAGCATCGAGTACTGAGACCATAATGTTGATGATTTCAATCTTTTTGACATCTCTTCAAAATAAACTAACAAGGTATTTTCGGAACAAGAATTTACCTTGGCTTTCATTTTCCAGCCCATAAAGTTTCTGTAAGCAATTTCATACGTTTCTCTTGATGTGCTTGGTAGCAAATCATTGCAAACATCTATTGCTTTCTGAATAATTTCTGGAGGTGTATTTTCCGACTCTAAATCTTCGTATTCCATTATATTCAATATTTAATGAATCTGTTTATATTATAACAAATAACAATAATTGTTATTTATGATACAAGTGTTAAAAGTGGCATTTTATTTTGTGAGTGGGGAATATTGCGAAACGAGCGTTAGCGAGTGGAGCAACCCCACGAGCAAAATAAAATCACTTTTAACAAATGTATCATACAAAATTTTTTGTTCAACAGTTACTGCTAGTAAGAAAAAAACAAAAAAAAAATAAGATCCATAAGGATTCGAACACACGATCTTTGGATTACAAGGCTGACTGACAGATACTTCAAATATAATAAACCCCAACGCACTTTATTTATGAATGTCATTATTTGTCAGTGATGAAGGACATTCTACAGTTGGACTAAATACTACTTCGTTTGTAACTTCAAAAGGAATTAGTATTATCAATTGCGCAAACGACCAAATACATGTGTGAACTTTTATAAACGATTCCTCTTGAGTAGGTGTTCTGATTATAATATCTGATTGAAGTGTTTCTATTAGAGAGATCTATATTACTGAGTATCCATCATCTCATCTGTCATTTTACTTTTAACACTAGTGTTAAAAGTACTTTTAACACTAGTGTTAAAAGTGATTTTGTGAAAACGTCAGTTTTTAGTTCATGTGTCAATGAATTAAAAACGTCATTTTTAATGTCAGTTGTACAAAAAACTATTTTCGTTGGGTAAGTTGACAGCAATAATTATGCAGTGCTTCGGTTTTGTTGTTATAAAAACGCTAACAATGGGCTACTTGGATATTGCAATCTGACATGTAACAATTCATGACTGACTTGGGTTACCGTGATAACAGTGAGAAATTATTTCTCACTGTATTGGCGGATATTTCTCACTGCGTGAGAAATCTTTCGTTTTGAACGTATGAAAGCGATGAGAGAAGTGGCATCCATATAAAAAAAACTTTGTTTTACTCCTGCCTCATTTTAAACTTACCCATTAAACCGGCATTCTCTTCATATGAAAATAATCGCTTATTCATATCCTGCATATATGTTTATTAAAACTATTGTGAAGTGCAAACCTCAGGCTTGAAATCGCTTAATTTTTTATGTAGGATGTGTATGAGCGGTTATTTTCAAAATTTACTGAAGAAATTGCCGGGATTATGGGTGAGTTGAAAACTGAGGCAGGAGTAAAACCCAGTTTTCTGATTGGCGTGTATAAGTGAGACTTGTCTCACTATTCTGAAATCGTTGCATATGGTCCAATGAGGGTACTGATTCCTGCTTCAGTATAATTATTTCATATCTACTAAAATATCCATAACTTTCGGATCCTACGTAAATATCGTAGAAGGGTTATGTGAAGTGGGATAAAACACATTTTGGGTACTCAGACATGTTATATTTGCATGAGGAAGTAGAAATCTTCAGGAACGATACACACTTTTTCTTCTTTACTTCTATAATTTTTTCAAATGAATTTTTTTTTGGGTTCCCTAATTTTTTGGTAAACAATTTTTTTCTTACAATACATGATGTCAAGGAGTCATGTGCCGTGTTTCAAAGTGCTACGATTCATTCTTCACTTGTGGCTTACATTTGTCTGTGGTTACTGTACTATTTACCGAGCTAGTTTTCGGAGAGATTTCTATTGAAGGGATTCTATCCTAGACTCTAAACTTCGATTTATTGAATCATGTGATGGATCTCAGAATAAATTTTTATCAACCAAAATAATAGAATAGCCCTGAGTATTTAGAAATGAGCCAGAAACATTCTACTATAATATACCTACATGTCTTAGTAATTATTGAGCATGTTGTTTCTCGCCAATTTCGAATGGAATTCAAAATATGTGCCAAATTGATCGACAATGTCCGCTACAATAAAATCGATCGACAGAAATGTTTCGCCATATCAGTGTAATATGTTAAAATATGGATATTTTGAATTCAGTCCATTCTACTCATACATACTGTACTTTTTGAAATAAATAAATATTCTTCCTCTGGACACCTATTTCTTAACAAATGAGTAATGTGACAGTACCTTATGCAGTTGTCAGGATCGTTTTTGCAGTCTGTGTTGCATCTGAATCTCTCCCAAGCCAACCAGCCCATGGGAGGTGTTCTTGCCAGTCCATTTTCCAGAGGTGTCACATTAGTGCCAAGGTAAATCACCACTACTATTCCGGTCCATATTTTGTACATTTCACTCAGTTTGCTCAGGCCTAACCTAGAAATTGAAAATTTTGGGTTTGAGTGACAATAAGTGACATTTTTGATTTTTTACAACAGGGGGTAGAAGATAATTAGGTATGACAACTGATGATGTAGGAATATAGCCTTGAAGGGTTTTTTGCTATTGTAGGTGAGTTCGGATTGGTTATAAGGAGTTGGAGCGGAGTGAGAGTGGAGCTAAAGTGGATAAAGACAGGTGGCAAATTTTGAAACACCGCGGTTTTCTGTGTCCGAAGTTCTCGAACGACTTTTTTGATTATAAAGAGAACCTGTATATCAAAGTGTATATCTACTAACACAATTGATCACCTATTTTCAAATAATGATTTATCGGTGCTTCGACTTGACCTTGCTCGAACTGCATAACATTTTTAGGTTAAAACCAGAGACCCAGAGAGAAAAAGAGCTGCTCTAGCTTGTGCCCTCATAGGTCGAGGTGGTACTTTTGGAGTCACTTCTATCCACTTCCGTCACAGAACCCGAACGCTGAAATTTGCACTCCTTGGACGCTTTTCATTATACCCGAACGCATATGGTGCTTACCGAGTGAATAGAGTCAAAAGAGTGAGCAAGCCGAACTCAGCTTGTAATTAATGCGAACGAGCCCAGTACGATTGGGTTTTGAGACAAGAATCGATTGTAGCACCACCAAAATTGTTTACCAATATTCCAGGGGTGGAATATAATTTTTTTTCGTTTATATAAATATATTTTTGCTGTAATCTTGGATAGTATATGATTTATCGGAAAAACAACTCAACAGGGTAAAAAACAATTCAATTTTCCACAAAAATTATTCCTAGTAATTTCTTATGAAATAGGCTCGTTTTTCCCAGAAAACGTGATTGAACGCCGACATCAAATTTCACGTTCACCCTTACACGCCGCTGAAAGTTCTGGCCGAACCGAATATCTGATTGGTCATAACTCTGCTAAAAATGATCGGAGAAGGAAAAGGAAAAGTTCATATCGTTTCTGAAGACTGCTACTTTCTCATGCAAATATAATATGCCAGTATTTGAGTACCTAAAATGTGTTTTGTCGCACTTCACGGAGATGTTTGCGGATGATCCGAAAATCATGAATAATTTAGTAAATATGGAATTATTATACTGAAGCAGCAACCCATACTCTCTTTGGACTATATGCAACAATTACAAAGTAGTGTGATAGGTCCCACTTGTACATGCCAAAAACAAAACTTTGTTTTACTCCTGCCTCATTTTCAACTTACCCATAAAATCGGCAATCTCTTCAGTGTACGTTGAAAACAATCGCTTATTCATATCCTGCGTGTATGTTCAAAAACACTGTTGTGAAGTGCAAACCACAAGCTTGAAATCACATACTTCATTTTTTATGTAGGATGTGTATGAGCGATTATTTTCAACATTTACTGAAGAAATTGCCGGGATTATGGGTGAGTTGAAAACTGAGGCAGGAGTGAAACCCAGTTTTTTCTTTGGCATGTATAAGTAAGACTTATCTCATTAGTCTTAAATCGTTGCATATGGTCCAAAGAGGGTACTGATTCCTGCTTCAGTATAATTATTTCATATCAACTAAAAGCTCATATTTATTAAATACAAAATTATGTCTTTCTACAGCATATACATCTACCACTGCATTCTATATGTGAGGAAGAATATTGAGACGTTTCAGCTCAATTCTTCAAATCATAACTAAAACACTAGGAATTCTGATTATCTATGTGTTCCTAAACACAAAACAACAAAACTAGAAAATGGATTCAGATATATGGGAATGAAAATTTACAATAAACTTCCATTGACCATTAAAAGTATTGATTCCTTCAGTAACTTCAAAAGGACATTAAAATTTTTGATGACGAATAAATGTTATTATAGTGTGAAAGAGTACCTCCATGATAGCTTGTAGGAGCACAACTGTTTTTAATTTTATTTTTATTTTTATCAGTATTGTATACATATATGTCATTATTTTAAGACACATTTTAACACACTTCTCAGTGTGAGTGCTTGACGTATCCTATTCATTTTGTAATGTCACAAAGGATAAATAAAATATTTCTATTTCTATTCTATAAATATTCATGACTTTCGGATCCTCCGTAAATATCGTAGAAGAGTTATGTGAAGTGGGACAAAACACATTTTAGGTACTCAGATACTCACGTGTTATATTTGCATGAGGAAGTAGAAGTCTTCAGGAACGATATGCACTTTTTATTTTCCTTCTACTATAATTTTTAGCAAAGTTATGACGAATCTAATTTTCGGCCCTGCCGGAAATGCCAGTGGCGGGTTAGCTCGAGCATGAAATGTGACGTCGGCGTTAAACCACGTTTTCTGAGAAAACGAGCGTATTTCATAAGGTAATACTCTCAACCTATCAAAATCGTTTTTTGATAAATCTTATATTTTCTGAAATAACAACAAACAAAAAATATATTAATTTTTTTAAATGAAACATTTTTTAGGTTCCATCCCTGATTTTTAAGTAAACAATTTTTTTTCCAATAATACATGATGTCGAGATGTTATGTGTTGATGAAATATTTTATTTATATTTTTATATGTTGAATTACCCTATATATGAAAGGGAGTTGTCTAAAGTTGTCAATAAAAAATTAGATTGGTAAAAAAACGTCAACTTTTAATTTGGAACCGAAAGGTTTAAAAAACAGTTAGATTCCATCTAAAGGTGTTATCAGTTGAATTTAACATTATGTTCCGAGTTTCAGTGCTACAATTCATTGTTCACTTTTTGCTCGAGTTTGTCTGTCGTTACTGGATTAATATCCATATTTCTGTTTCCGATGTTGATAATGCAATTGATACAAGGTCAAAAATCTGAAATCGAAACTCTTCATGTGAATAAGTACTTGAAATCTCAAACTCAAAAAAATCAACGTTCTCACGGAATTTCTCACATTGTTCTCAAAAATATTCCCCAGTTTTTCCCAACTTTTGTTTTGTTCTGGTTCCTGAAAATCCTTTATGTTGAGGTAGGTTTATCAAACTTTCTGAATAAAAAAAAAAAAATTGTCACTTATGTGGTTTGATCTTCTGAACACGAATCTAATCGTCGGTGATATATCCCTAACGAGCTCGCGAACAGAAATGTTGTGGTATGTCTGTCTCAAAAATATTTTCATTGACGTTGCTCGTCTGCCATATCATCAACAGTTCCACCGTCAGGCTCAGTCCATACATCAATTTATCATCACTATTGGGCACATTCCGAACTCCTCTTTCCTAGGAGTCAGAAGGTCACTTCTGAGGCACAGAGCAGAAATTTAGGAAGAACACTAATTTCTACCTACTCGGATCTCATGATGTTTTCTGAACATAACTGGGTAAAGATTTAAAAAATAAAAAAAAATTCGTAGTTTTATTTCCTGAACATGAATCTGAAGTTGAACATTTTTGGGAGGTTCGAGAATTTTTGCCGGAGAGTATCAAATAAATAAAATAGTGAAGTCGACAAAATATTTCCACCATGTGGAAAATATGAGGCAAACATCTGACAGAAAACAACTACTTCTCTGGCTAATACTACGACGGACATTGAATTACATCTGACATATTTGTGCAACGTTCTTCCAAGAAGACCCAGTTGCAATTACTTATTGTAATTATACAGCAAATTATCCTTCATTTAGACGCAGAAGACCACCTGCAGACGCGTTTCGCGATTTTTGCCGCTCATCAGTGACAGGGTAGGTCGAACAACATTACAGTCGTCCTACCCCAGCCCAATGAATTATAATCCACTGAATAACTAATATTTCCACACAAATGAAGCAGCGACTTACAGTAAAAGTCAGTCGAAGCGCCACCCGTGGGGAAACCAATAAGCAATCCTTGATAGCAAAGACACCGGGAAGTGAACTGAGTTCGGGAATTTTTGCCGGAGAGTACCTAATGAATGAAATAGTAAAATCGAAAATGTCGAAGTACCCTTCTCTCCAAGTATTTCCACAATGTGGAAAATTTGAGGCAAATATCTGACAAAACAACTACTTCCCTGGCCAATACCACGAAGAACGTTGCACAAATATGTCAGATGTAATTCAATGTCCGTCGTGGTATGAGCCAGGAAAATAGATGTTTTCTGTCAGATGTTTTCCTCATATTTTCCACGGGGTGGAAATATTTGGAGAGAAGGGTACTTCGACATTGTCGATTTTACAATTTCTTTTTATACGACCATCTCAATCATAAACAAATCTGTAATATTTTTAATAACATAAACTTTCCTGTCGTCATGATTCCCATAATACATACAACCTAAAAAAGGAATTGAAGATACAAATATTGAAAATTATAATAAAAATTGAACACTAATCGATTTCATGAGAGAAAAAAAAAAGTTGTGTATTTGGGATTTGAACCCTCGCCCCCACTATCCGAAACCCGAATGTTCGCACTCGCTGTTACGAGCTCACATAATTCAATGAAATTACCTGCTATAGAAACGTCCTGCCAAATATTCGAAAATATAGAATTCGACTGTCATCATTCTTTGTATTGAAACTAGCGGTGTCAATGTCGAATCATCCTCACTATTACTACTCATTTTCGATTACTTATTTTTTTAAACGAATTTTGTAAATACTGATTATTATATTAGAACGTTAACAAACTTGATTCGATGTTATATTATTTATGATCATAAAAATGACAGTCTAGTAGTTCATGAAAGTCGTGGGGAATGAAATATCCTGTACTGAAATGATCATAACAGTACAGTTCGCGATGTAGAAATGAAAAAGTGTTTACAATCGGCCTACTTCTTTGATCGACAAGGCGCATAAAATTGTATTTCCATTTGGTTGCAGAAAAAGTTATTTCCGCACCAGCCAGCGTGATGAGGCAATACTTCCCTTACTTAAATGGTACAGGGCTTGTATTGAATGAAGTTAAAACCGAAATGACATTTTTCAACCTAACAGATCTCAATAAAAGTGTGTTTGTTAAACTCAACAACAGAACTATAGAACAAACAAAGGTCACTAAATATCTTGGTGTTTTTATAGATGAGCATCTGACCTGGTCGTGTCAGGTTGATGCAGTATTAAAGAAAATGTCAGTCTATACTTATGTACTTTATCAACTTAGAGATAAAGTGGATGCTAATCTATTATTACCTAACTATTTTGGATATTGTACAGGGAGTTTCATTTTAAGAAGAAAAGTTCCTATGAACATATGTCCGGAGTTGCTTCGTTTCTGAGATACAGGGCGTTAAAATTGAAGAAAAAAACGGTAATTATAAAATATCATAAATATCCTAGAACCGATTTGGTTGAAATTTGGTACATTTATTTGAACTAATAAGGCGCTCATTCAGCCCTAACTAGATTGAAATTATTATGGCCAGTGGCGTCTCAGTGGGCACCACAGCCAACAACATTGTAAAAAAAAGTACGCCACTGATTTTTTTTTGTAGATTTTGTTAGATTGAACAACTCAAAATACAACTTTTTGGTCTCTTGTACTTTCATCATATCTAGCTTTGTTTTCGAGAAAAAACAAAAACATAAAATAAAGACCAAAAATAAAAATATTAACAATTGCGATATTACAGTAAATGAGCAAAATGTCCACCTTCTGATGAAATACACGACCGCATTCGATTTGCCATTGATTGTCTGACACGTTCAAAAATTCCTGGAGTAGTCCTTATTATATTGCAATTGTCAATTATTCGGTTCCTTAAGTCATTCACATCTAGTACAGGAGTTTTATAAACAAGAGCCTTTAAATGACCCCATAAGTAGAAATCTAGACGATTCATATCACGACTGCGAGCTGGCCAATGTTGAGGTCCTGCACGTCCAATCCAGCGATTAGGGTAGGTGATGTCGAGATGCTGACGAGCAAGAACACTAAAATGAGCTGGATCCCCGTCGAGCATAAACCACATGATGCCTCTTGCAAGTATGGGTACTTCTTCTAACAAAATGGGTAAATGATCTCGCAAAAAGTCCGTGTAGGATTCACCTGTTAATATTTCTGTTAAAAAAAATGGGCCAATTAGGTAGTCACCAATAATTCCTACCCAAACGTTCAGCGAAAATTGATGCTGAAAATTATTTTCTCTAATAGCGTGGGGATTTTCGTCGGCCCAAAAATGGTTATTGTGAAAATTCATAATAGCATTTCTTGAAAAATTTGCCTCGTCCGTAAATAAAATATTTGGTAAAAAATTATTATTGTGTTCCATCATATAAATTAACCACCTGCAAAACATCAATCTTGGATGAAAATCCCGAGGCAGTAGAGCTTGGACCCGCTGTATGTGGTATGGGTATAGAAGATTTCTTTTTAGAACTTTCCAAATGGTTTTTGGGCTGACTTCAAGCTGCAGTGCAATCTTCTTGGTACTATTTGAAGAATCTTCTTCTATGGCATCAAGTATAGCTTCTTCTAGTTCAGGCGTTGTTACCGTTTCTGTTCTTCCACCACCTGCATTTTTATTGAAACTCCCAATTTCACATAATCTTGCATGTAGCGTTCTGAATGCTTTAGCGCAAGGAATTACTCTGTTAGGATATCTGTCCTGGTACATTCTTCGTGTTTCTCCCGAATTTCCATTTGCTAATCCATAAATAAGGTGCATGTCAGCCATTTCAGTGTTAGTATAATTATTATTCATGATGGAATCGCTGCTAATTGACAACTCTGAATTTTACTGCTATGACAATAATGTTGTCAAAGCGACCTTACCTGCATTTAAGGGCCATTATTCATTATCGTATGCAGGTACGCCTATTGCTATTAAATTATTGGGGATGGTGAGCAAATAACAACCAATAATCCAAAACAAAAATTAACTCGTTCAATTTGAAATGAAATATGTGTAGGAAAAACCCTACTATCAATGTCAGCTGGTCTCCAATGCAGGTGTTCATGATATATATGCAATAGAGTGGCTTCAATTTTTTTTCTCGAAAACGAAGCTGGATATGAAGAAAATACAAGAAACCAAAAAGTTGTATTTTCAGCTGCTTACTCTAAAAAAAATAAAATTTACCAAAAAAAAGTCAGTGGCGTATTTTTTTTACAATATTGTTGGCTGTGGTGCCCATTGAGACGCAACTGGCCCCAATAATTTCAATAGGGCTAAATAAGCGCCTTATTAGTTCAAATGAAATTACCAAATTTTAACCAAATCGGTTCCAGGATATTCATGATATTTTATAATTACCGTTTTTTTTCCTTAATTTCAACGCCCTGTATCTCAGAAACGAAGCAACTCCGGACATATGTTAATAGGAACTTTTCTTCCTAAAATAACCTAACGAATCACCACCTGCAGTGAGGAACCGTAGTTAGGAAACACCCTGTATATGATCAATTTTGCCTTTCTTATGCTATCATGTGCTGGGGTAACTGCGCTAGAGCCGATAAGGCCTTCAGAGCCTAGAAGAGAATAATTAGAATCATATCTTTCAAACCGTACGCATTTTCCTGTAAAGAAATATTCCAGAAATTGAACCTACCAATAATGCAGGTCGAAAATAACCTATCTGATTATTCAGTTTCTAGAAACAATTGTTATTATCTTAGGGAAAGCATGGATTTGGCATTACCCAAGCACAGACTGACCAAAGTAGCTAACAGCCTTATTGTGCTGCCTATTAAATTATATAATAAACTGCCAAATGACTTGAAAAAAATATCAAATAGTCACAAGTTTCAAAATACCCTAAAAGATATTTTAATTAAAATTCTTTTTATTCTATTAATGATGTTTTAAATTGCAACGTCTCTGACCTCGCCTCTAATATTTTGTTATTATGCCATACTACTTTTGGTTTGTTTGCTGAATATTTTTGTAATTTGTCTTTACTAATTATGTATGTTTTACTGTTTATCAACTTTTTTGAAGTTCGTAAATTTACTCTCCTGTTTAATTAAGGTACTCAGTTTGACATTATTCAGTACTGTAAAGTCTATGGAAATAAATAAAATCGTATTGTATTGCATTGTTTGAAAGAACAACTTTTCGATCACGAGTAAGAAAAAGAAACTACTGGTTTGGTATGATTGATTGACGAAAGAAAACACAAATTTCTTTGGTTTTATCATCGAATAAATACGCGATACGCGCAAATAACAATAATTAAACGTTCACGATAATTTGTTTACAGCATCTTGGATTTCTTATTCCACCTCTACCGATCGCCGATGGTCGGTGTCTTAGGTAAGTGATTTATTTTTTTCTCCGGTTGCATTCGGCAACTTTCACTCACCCATTGCCCTAATATTCCAGTAACCAGTTAATATAAATATGCAAATCTGCGCTCGTGTCTCTCGGCCAAAGCACGATGTGTAACGGATTATGAAATCATTACAGTTTGATTAAATGCTTAACGGTTTCGCGTGCCGGCCAGAATCACTGCCCAAGATCATACGTAATCAGTTTCGATATTGAAGATCAAGAAGACATCTTAGATGATGATGATGGTGATATGAATTGCACAGATAATATGAGGATGATTCAGAATAAGAGTGCCGTTTTTTAGAGTAATAAAGGCGATAACTCAAAAACGGTTCGTCGTATCGGTTTCAAACAAGGACAGGCTTCTAGAGGACGTTTGATTCTATGTAACTATGTCTGCGGCAGCACCTTAAGATGCTTTTCACAAATAGTCGAGGTAGCTGCAGTGGTATTTCTCTTACATTAAAATTTTAAGCAATCTTTATCCAATCGAAATAAATTTGGTATCAAAAGAAAGGTAAAACGTTGATCTATGTACGTGCTGTAATGTTTTTTGAAATAATATTTTCATCTACCCAAAAAATTGCTTCAAAGTAACTGTATTTTTGGGACATTTTTGAGAAAATCTCATCGCCTAAAAAACCAGTCATCAGCGGTAGCATTTTGGCGACGACAACCATATAATACACCCAAAATTAACGTTGTAGTGGGTTTAGAAATTAGTCATTTATGAAACGACGCTCTCTAAACCACCGGTCAACGTTGTTTTAACGTTGAGCATGACATCAGTCAAGCTACGACGTTGTCATAACGTTTACTCAACCGACTACAAGTAGTAAATATTCTGGTAATGGGAATAACGTTTTAAAAACGTTCAAGTGACAACTTTAGTTATTTTAAACGTTTTCCCAACACTAAAGCGACCTTGGTAGATTCAACTAAGCAGTGGGTAATTTTTCAGTTAAGTTGAAAACGTTTTCACAACTGACCTTCCTTCAAATATTTACTGTAGAGAACGTGTAAACCAAAGTTAGATAATAATTATCTACCCAATTTATTATATATTTTTTAATTCTGTGACAAGAACCATTGTTTGCTAAATTGTTTGAAAGAAAATGTATTTATAGTAAAGGAAAAAAGACTAGAATGATCCTAACCTAACTTTCGAATCGGAAATAAAAAGTGCTCACAAATTCACTGTCTTCTCTTACCGATAAAAAAAAAGGCGTGAAGAAACTTCACCGGCAAAAGCTAACATGAAGACAGACTGTTCGGAAATCTTAAGTTTAATTAACAAGTGCCAACCTGAATAGGGAGATATTGAGGAAAGCAACTACTTTTTCAGAGGAACAACTGTATTATAGCCCGGAGAAACAACTTGATTATGACCATGTACAACAGTTTAATAATTTGAAAGAACTGAGGGAAAAACGCGAAAGAGATGGGTTACAAAATGTGGAGCGGAATGTATTCGTTAGTTGGAATGGGTTCAGTTTTTGGTCCGATAAGCAACTTCAGTCCCGCTTCGGGTATAAAGTTGGTTGTATGGCAGACTAACGTTAAAAATTTGTATATTTTTAGTTACCTGACAACCAAGGTCGCGTTGACGACTTGTATACTCCTACGCCATATTGGAAGTGTAATTCTATTTGGTAACAAGGTCGGCCATTAAAACTTGGGATGTGAAACAAACATTTATAAATGATTTTAAAGCCCCATTTTAGTTTTCTAGAAATAATTCATAGGTATTCCGTATTTAGTTCACGCTTGAATCGATTTCAACATTGAAAATTGTTTATGAAAATATATATTTCTTATTCTTGACATTTGAAAACTTCGCAACAGATTGAAAGACCACGTGTTTTTTAGCATGAAACAATGGTATATTTGACAGTAAAATGTAATGCGTTGGCAATTTCTGTTTCGTAATCGTTATTTTTCGGTAATATTGAGCATGAAATATTTCAATATTAACTTGCGGTAGTAGTTGCCAGATAGTTTTTTCTTAATGTCCATTCTGGCCATCAGTAATTATTTGGTTGATAAATCAACTATTTTCTGAACACCATAGAAAATAAACTGTCATTGCTGCTTGAGAGGGCTCTGGTGTGCAGTTGTTCTGTGATTACGCTCATGGCCTTGTAAGACTGACACAATATCGTAGACCGATTGTTTACACGAAAATAAAATGAGAGGAAAAAACCTTTTCAAGACAAGCTTTTATTTATGAAATATTGACATAAAAAGTAAAAAATATTCAGTGTATGAAAGCAACAAACTTTTAAAAATTCAAATATTACCTAGCTTGAAAGCTTGAGGCTTCATTTCAAGTGTAATTACATTTCACTACTCAAGCTCTTGAGAAAATATTTGAATTTTTTGAAGTTTTTTGTTTTCATACACCAAACATTATTTTTTTACGTTTATTTCATTATTTACTTTTCAGCATTAAGGTTTGTTCAATTATCTGTTCCTTATCTGGCTGTCAGAGGAAAACGTATTTTTTCATTGGTATCAATCGGTGGTTCCATGTTTTTAACTATTTTTATGGATCCTTCCGATTCGAATATGTGTTTCTTTTTTGAATAACATTCACCATTTTCAGGCATTTTTTTCGATTTTATTATTGTGAGTTTTCGCAATTTTTTTCGAAATTAACAGAAATATCATTTTTTAAATTGGATAATTCATTAATTCCATGGTTTTCACTGTTTTTATTGGTTTTCCAATTTTTTTTGCGAATTTTTGGATTTTTTTCGAACAAGGGGGAGATCCGAGTCCTCTAATAATTTTTTTTAAATGTAATTATCGACGTACAAAACCGTCAGAAAATTTTCTGAATTCCTACCCGTTCTCTTTCTGGATTTTAGGGGACAGCGGAAAATTGTTTTAAATTACATTATCCATTAATTCCATGTTTTTCACTATCTTCACGGATTCTTCCGATTATATTTTTCTACGTTTTCGCATTTGTTTTCAAGAAGGGGGCATATAATCATTTTGAATTAAATTATTCGATGGACCCATTTTTTTACCTTTTTACGGTTATTTATTGATTTTATTATCGAGAGTTTCTGAATTTTTTTTCTAAAGACAGAAGGTAGGGTGTATAATTTTTTCCACTCAATTATTCGCTGGTCTGATTTTTGTCACAATTTTAAAGGATTTTTTATTTAATTTTTGCTAGTTTCCGCAATTATTTTCAAAAAAGAGAGGGGTTGGGTAGCTTAATTTTTTTTTTAAATAGAATTATTCGATGGTTCCATGTTTTTTACTATCTTTACGGATTTTTCCGATTTTATTTTCATAAGCTATATATACAGTGTGACCCACTCAAGACCGGAGCACATTTATAAAATCTATATTTTCCAACCGTTTGGAATGATTTTTTTCAATAGGTAGACATTCAAAAAGTCTACTAGGACACCAAATTTCATGAATGAATCTCCATTTCCAGGGCCAACTAATCCGATTTTTCAAGGTAAAAAATCTAAAAAAATTACGATTTTTTTTTAAATTTAAAATAAAAATAAATATCTGACTACACCACTGGATTCGCTACATTTCCAAATGGTTTAATTGTGAATTACTTTGAAATGCGTCAATCAATAAAAAAGTTATAAGAGAATGAAATTTGAAAATATGCCGTTTAATCAACCCACCAATTCAATTTCAGAATTTGTATGAAAATTCCAAAATTCTGAATACACCACTATATTCAGGAGGTCTTGACATATCATTGGTTAAAGTTTCATAGAAATCGATTCATAAGTAAGAAAATAATTAGATAATAAAATTTGAAAAATATGTTAATGGAATTTCAGGAAAATTGTCATTTTGCATTCTAATTTTTCATTTTTTTATTTATCAACAAATTACTATTACAGTTAGTGATATTTCGAGACTCGAATCCAGTGGTGTAATCAAAGTTCTGATAAAAGTTTTGAAATTGAATCGGTGGGTCGATTAAACGGCATATTTTTCAAATGTCATGCCCTTATAACTTTTTTATTGATTGAAGCATTTCAACGTTATTCCCATACAAACCATTTGAAAATCGAATCGAATCCAGTGGTGTAGTCAGAATTTTTCTAAAAGAATCTCTAGTAATTTTTTATTGAATTGAATTTTTTTGGGGGAAAATTGCATTCAGATGTAAATAATGGAATCATCTTCCAACAAGATGGCGCTTCCGTTCGTAATACAAGAGCTGTACTGAACTACTTTAATGAACGATTTGAGGAGAATTGGTTGGGTATCTACTAATGATGGTCCAATCCAGTGGCCAGTCAGATTGCCCGACTTGACTCGACTCCAATGGACTCTTCCATATGGAGTTTACTCAAAGAAAATGTGTATACAACTTAAGAGATCCTTGAAACTCTAAGGCTGACAACACACCGAAAAATCAAAAACGTACGAAAGCACTGAACGGACATGATGAAAAAAATATTATAATTGCCAGTTCAAACTGACAATTATACCTAATTGCCAGTTTGAACTGACAATTAGCTATAGTCAGTTTAAACTGGCATTTATAATATTATATACAGTGCACCGAACGAGCAAATGCTCGGATAGTGTGGACGCTGATTTGAGCACGAACAGAATGCGTGTTTACATGACGCAGCCTGAGCTTGAACCGAGCAGCATATGTGCTCATTCGGTGCCAATGCGTGACGAATGCTCTAGTGAATAGGCACCTTAAAAACAAAACGATTTCATGCAAAATGTTTTGCTTTACAGCGCAAATAGAGTCGGCGACTTCAACGTGTTGTCTACAACGAGGTTTCTAACAAACGTTTTTTGTTCCAACGTTTCCTCACTGGTCCCAAACGCTTTCATTCAAACCATTTTGAAATACACGAATCACACAAAACAGATTCATTCAAAAGCAGTTTGTTTCGAGCAGTTTTAAAGAACCGAGGTGTTTCCTTGTTTTGCCGTACCAGTGTGTGTCACTTCATATAATCTGTGAAGGAAAATCAACTATCTAAATTAGTCAAAAACGTTTTGCGGTAAAAACTCGCTAGTTTCCTGTACATACAAGATATGCCGTTTTTATGGATACAAATGAACTTCAACCATAGTATTCGAGTTCAATGAGAAATTTCAAAGTGAGTAACCATGAAAAGATACCAATACTGAATTTCACGCTAGACTGACCACAAAATTGAGAAGAATTTTGTTTCGTTGAGAAGATGAGCTTCGATTTGTCTGTGGTCTACCTTCTTGATGCATGAAGAAGAATGAAAGTTTTGATTTTAGTTCGAAAATATGAATACGATATTCATAAAATCTGTTGTGGTATCATCTACGGCTGAACGACAAACTTTAGTCGCTATTTTCCATCGTTCAAGATAACCTCTTGGGAGGTATTCATATTGAATAGGGAAACATTCTCCATGAAAATTGAAAAATGTGATTTATTTGTAATATCTAACAGAAAACAAATACTTCCCCTGCACAAGCCACGCGGGACATTGAACTACATCTGATAGATATTGTGAAAAGAAAAGAAAAAATCTGAAAGTTAAAATTCGCATTTTCATTCAGATAGTTGATTTTTTAATTTTCTCTAGTTTTCATTCTACCTAATAGTGTTTCCGAGACAAAATTTGGTTTATTGAGTTTTTATGATACTATACAGTGAGATCGAAATGTTTACACCATATGGGAAACTTTTTTATTATCCATTTGTTAGAAAATTTTATTCCTCATAAAAATTGGTGATTGGTAAAAACCTTGTGTTTGAGTTATTAAAATTATAAATTTCCAAACAGTGTACAGGGGAGCACAAAACATAGAAATTTTGATCAACACTGATAAAAAAGATTTTTTGCATCAATGCATTGATTCAAGTCGATTGTATTCTTGAATAGGTCCAACCAAATATTAGTTTGATTTTTTGACGGAATCCTCTTGACCACTTGAAATAAAACTGTTTTGAGACATATTAACACTTTCTTCACTGAATAATGGGAGTTGTTTGGTGCAAGAATATTTCAACTTTGATAATGAATACTATTGTGAATCCTTTCTTTGTTCGATGGTGTGAGTTGGTTGAGGCAAGAATATTTCAACTTCAATAACGAAAAATATTTTTCTTCATAATGCAATACATTTTTGATTCAAGATTATCTGCATTTGGAGGTTCAGTACAAATGTGCACTTGGTTATAAAACTACTCGTAAAAATATGCCATGGAAGCCATGTTCATATCGTAGAGTTCAACAAACAGAGAACAACTGCGAACAATAGAGGTATAATGGTTATATATGAGAATAGCTTTGTAATATTTTAATTTCAGAAACTATATAATCAACGTAGGTACCTATTCGGCGACGCATAGAAATGCGATCGAATGTACAAACGATAGCGTCATTCGCCATTATCACACACCTGTTGAAAACGAAAATATCTGCAACCTACCTTCACAACTGGTCCATAAATGACCTAAATTCAAATCGTGCAGAAATAATTTGACCTCCATATTGCACTTCTGTAGCAGCACACTTGCATATAGTCACTGTGACAAATATAAAACAAACAACTTAAATTATGATTCAAACACAACCCCCAAACCAAACGCGGGTAACGGCAAACAGGATAGAGGTCCCAGTCGGCAGTCGCCGTGCGCGCTTTCGCGTGGATTCGCGCCGTTCAGATAGCGGGGTTTCGCGTGCACCCGCTAGATTAAAGCTCATTGGTTGACTGTGCCACGTGCTGCTTCCTCCTGACCTTCCCCAAGAAATTATGTTCTTGAGTCAAAAGGAGCATTTTTCACAAGTAGGTGTTCTCTAGGATAAAGAGTTGGAATGTATTAATGCAAACAAATTCATTTCAAGAGAATTTATGTAAAGAACAAACAGTTCAATAATTTTGAAATAAGAGTATATTCATCAACTAGAAATAATTATTCTTTTCAGAAGATTATTCTGTTCAAGAGGATATATATTTGATTGAAGACATCCTTTTTATCAGTGAAGAGTAAACTACCCTCATTATTGATATTAACAAAAAAATCTATTAAGAAAAGTTGTTCAGAATTGTAAACAATATTCAAATTTGAAACCACATCCACCTACACAAGAACATATTTTTTCCCATTTTTTTATGGTTATAGCCTCATTAGAAGTACTGTAGTATCTCATTCCCTAATATTCGTATAATAATAAGTCGATACGAAATTTGGATAAATTCGTTATTTGTACTGAAATATCGACGTTTATTGAAAATGGTTTGAATTTTCAATAGTATTTTTGTGCTAATTTGATATTTCATTCTCTGTGTATGTCAATAATAACTATCAATATCATTTTATAGAAGAAAATTATTGAATAACTCAATTAATTAATGCTTAATAATTAAATAATACAAATCTGGGAATATACGACCACTTTAATCATAAAAAATGGAAAAAATCATTTTATTGCGTAGGTGGCTGTGATTTCAAATTTATATATTGTTTCCGAGATTGTTTCCAATTCTAAATCACTTTTCTAAATTTTGATAACTCAAATACCAATTTTTTTTTAAGAATAAAATTTTCTGAAAAATGGATAAAAAAGTTTTCCATATGGTGCAAATTTTAATAACCCCCCCCCCCACCCATTAACTTTTGAACGGTTCGACGTAGACCGTTGGGCATTGCATTTTGATTTTTGTTCGAAAATATGAATAGTACGTTCATTAAATCTGTTGTGGAATCATCTGCGGCTGAAAGACAAACTTTCCCAGGAGGTATTCATGAGGTTATCTTGAACGATGGAAAATAGCGACTGAAGTTTGTCTTTCAGCCGCAGATGTTTCCGCAACAGATTTTATGAACATCCTTTTCATATTTTCGAACAAAAATCAGTATGAAAGGTTCTATCATCGTAGTTGAGACACTCGAGTTCTTATCAAGCATATTTCGAGAAATTGATTCTCAACTTGAACATAGTCCGATCCGAGGGGGAAACCGCTGTGGAATTTTGGTGAACATGCCTTGGGTATTAGTTGGATATTAATGGGGAGTAAGCGGTATTAGTTGAAAATTACTCGGTATTAGTCGGGAAGTAGGGGTATTAGTCGAAAATTTGGGGTATTAGTCGAAAATTTGGGGTATTAGTCGGGAATTCGAGGTATTACTCAAGTATTACATGGGTATTACTGGAATTATTTCGTTAAAAGAACAAAAAAAGGTTTTCAACTTATGGGTATCGGAAATTTCAAGAATTATTCGGTAATTTGAGAATTAGAGAACAGCGTAGCGGTGGAAATCATAATTGTTGAATAAGAAAAAGTCTTTACAATAGCATAAGATTCTGACATGGTTATATAATTCCATTACTTTTATTACTTGGGTATTAGATGAATTACTTGGGCATTAGTGGCATTAGTTCGGGGTATTACTCGGGAATTCCTTGGGTATTAGAGGAATTCGTTAGGATTTTTGGGAATTAGTGTACACAATTTCCTCAGCGGTTCCCTCCTCGATCCGATCTGATGAAAAAGCAAATTTCGAAGTGCCTAGAGGTCAACGGAAGCTACTGAACATTTTTTGCGAAAACTTGTTTTTTTCAAATTATACGTACAGTTGTGTGCATAAAAAATGCGTACAGCACAAAAAGTCGTACAGCAGTTATAGGCTATTGTGAGTCAGGCTTGTCAATATTAATTGAACTTCTGATCGACTTTGACTTTTAGTGTTAAAATTCAAACTATTTTTATCAGTAACGCGCTTTCAATATTTTTTTTAGTGCAATTAGTGCTATGCCTCAGCTAGATACCATACAAATCTTGTACGACTTTTTTATGCACACAACTGTACACTGTAGTCATACCGTATATTTCAATGATGTTTTCAATGACGATTTGGACAAATTCAAATATTGTTCTTTACGTATTCTCGTAAGATTTTTGCGATAACTTTTCCTCTTCATGCCTTTTCGTTAACAAATCTGTGGTAAAGTATTTGCATGAAAGCTATAATTCTGCGCAGCTGTAACTATGTATAATAATAATAAACAAACTCAAAAACCGTAAACTTTCAACATTATTGGAAAGGAAAAATTGTACATAGTTAATCTGGTTTCTCATTTGAAATAGGAAAAGTTCAAGCAAATTTTTATAGGTTTAACTAGAAATGAAGATTCATCGAGAATATTTTAAATTAACCTAGAATAATAAAAACTTAAGAAACCTTCTAGATTTGATCTCTAAATTTCAGGATGTTGATTAGTTATCGGTCGATTAAGTTCATCGTAATTGCCCTGTATGATAAATAGTCTTTATAATATATAGTTTTGAAAATATTTTATGGTTTTGTCAAAAACAATGTGAATTATAATACAAAATAAACTCAAATGTCAATGAAACAAATTCAATGTGTCACAGTTTAATCAAGATACAAATTATAAATAGAATAATGATGATGAATGTCATGAAAATTCATCAGAATTGCTAAAGAATTCGTTTGGATAACGAAGATTCTTATTTTAAAATAACCTTTATTCAGTTATTGTTATTTTTCGGTAGATTATTGGGGAAAATTCGACCGTAGTTATGATCAGTAAGGACTGAGCAATTGCAGGGAAAACCTTGTAGGGACTCTATACGGAAATCATCAGATATAATTCAACGTTCGTCGTGGTATTAGCCAGGAAAGTTGCTGTTTTCTGACGGATTTTCAACCCAATTATTCCTATCGCATAGGATTATTGTAATGAGAAGTATTGGCAGGACATTTTGTTCCTTTTTTCGTTTGTTGTTTCTACAGTAACCGCCAAAAAGTATGTACCATATGGGAAAAAAGTTTATTATTAGAGTATTGGAAAAAAGATTCTTGGCAGAAGTTTGTGCATGTCCGATAACCTCAAAATCGATTTGTCACGTGATCGCTGGAATGGCGGCAAATTGAAAAAAATTACTTTGAAAAGGCAAAAAGTGGGGTAAAATGGCAAGATATCAAAAAAAAGTTATTTCAAAAAGTTGCTTAGAATTGAATTCTATACACATTTACAAAGTTTGAAAAGATAATGAAAGAAAATAGAAAATAGCTATATTTTTAAATATATTCCTAGCTGTATGAAATTATTATTTTATGAATAGCTTGACCATACTGAAACATTTGTATTTGGTGACGCCACTGGATTCACGACATATTCAAGTGGTGTATGTGAAAATTTCGTAAGAATGCGTCCATCAATAAAAAAGTTATATGGGTATAAAATTTGAAAATTTTGTCAATAAATCAACCCACTACTTCAATTTCAGAACTTTTATCAAAATTCTGACAACACCACTGAATTCAAAATATTTCGAAATATATTTGCTCAGAATTTCATCGAAATCTGTTCATAAATAAAAAAATTATGAAATAATAAAATAAACTTTTCCCAAAATTTCACTAATTTCAAATTTTATTATTTTATAACTTTTTTATTTATGAACAGATTACGATGAAATTCTGACCAAATGTTTTTCAAAGTATTCTGATTCCTGTGGTGTAGTCAGAATTTAGATGAAAGTTCTAAAATTAAGAGGTGGGTTGATTTATTGACATAATTTTCAAATTTCTTTCCCATAGAACTTTTTCATTCATGGGCACATTCCTACGTTATTTTCAGATAAATCACTTGAAAATGTCGTGAATCCCGTGGCGCCGTCTAATTCTATCTAAAAAAATCGCTAGTATGTTTTTTCGAAGTACGCCTTGAAATTTTTATTTTTATTTCGAATTCATTGCATTCAATTAGAACTATTAATGCTCTATCTATTGAAAAAAAAACTTCCGAATCGGATAATAAATAACAGTTTTAGAGAGGTGGCCCGCTTTCAAATGGGTCACTCTGTATATAAACTTGGTAAATTGAGAATTTTCATCTCTATGAAATGGTCCATACAAGACTCTCTTCTCTTCAATTTTTTAATTATTCTTATTGGTCCTTTTTGCAACACAAAAGCTGACTGCCACTCAGAACTCATGCCCATAGTAACCTAAGATCACCCAATGACAAAATTAAATAATGATATTTACTTATTCTGCACGTCTACGAGCTTTTGCATTTGATTGATTTTGTTCAGAGAATTACATAAAAATTATGTGATTATTAATAACCTTGTATGCGGAGTCTTAAAACGTTTCATTACAATTCGAGTCGACAATATTAAGATTGCAATTATTCTCCCTACCTTTTTGTAACAAAATAATCGCCGCATTATTGATTTTCTAAACGTAAGCAACAACCCTCTCTCTGCATGTTTGACACCCTGTATCTCAAAAACTGTCCAATAGATCTCGTTGTGCCCGTGGAGACATTGGATCAGGACACCGCAAACTAAACTACTTGCCAGATGAAGTGGGACAGCCAAAAAAATGCCTAATTTTGACTAGCTATAACTTGGACATTTCTTGGATGTTGGATTTTCAACAAATGGTGGAAAGCGTCATCCTTGGTCTATGCGCCATTGGCGTCGAGTTTCTTTTTTTGTAATTCGTTCTCTTTGTACAGGGTGTGAATTTAGAGCCAAAACATTTTTGACCAATAATTTGGGAAATGTGAGGGACCCTAGAATTTTTTTTTAGATGTTGGGTGAATTGTTGGGCCGATACCTCGAGACATCTTTGAAATATTTTTGATAAATTGCGTTGCTATGGAAATATCGCCATTTTATGAAATTCCGTATTTATTTTAAAATGTTTTATTGGTCGTTACAGTTAAAAAAGTGCCATACGTTTAATTAGCATGATGTTGACAGATTCAGAGGCGCGCAAAAGGGGATTCTGTAATGTAGACAAATCAAAATTCCAGTTTCATTATTTTTTTTTTTTCATTTATTTATAAGGTGCATACATGTAATTAATTTTTTTTAATGAATTCATCGGCGTACAAAAAGGGATCCATATGTGTACGTACATATGAAAACGTTATTCAAGAAACTAAAACGAAACCCCAAATAATATTTATAAAACAAGAATAATAATCCTATTTAGTAAGGCGTTGGCCCCCCTATAGCCTGAATAATTGTCTGGCACCGACTTGGCATGCTCGAAATTAATTTGTTGATTAGTTCTATAGGAACTGCCTCCCAGAGGTCCAGAATAATCCCTTCGAGATCGTCAAGAGTTTCTGGCTGACGGTCCCTTCGGGAAAACTCCAACTTCATCCAACTCCAGACGTGCTCAATAGGATTCAAGTCTGGAGATTTGGGAGGCAATTCACTACGATTAACATTTTGGTATTGCAGATATCTGTTTACTATTCCTGCCCGATGAGGCCGAGCATTATCGTCCACAAGAACAAAATCTTCACCATAATTTCGAGCATGCGGAAGAACTTCCTGAATCAGACATTCATTCAGGTAGACTATGCCGTTAACATTGCGTCGAAACACGACAAGAGGTGTATTGAATACCGCCCCAAACTGTCAATCCACCACCGCCAAATGCAACTTGGGGAGGCATGTTTTCTTTTAAGAAACGTTCTCCCCGTCTCCTCCAAGTTAACAATCGGCCGTCAGAATTATACAGGTTGAAACGACATTCATCAGCGAAAAGACAGTTTCTCCACTGAAGATGCCAATGCATGTGTTCTTCGGACCATCTTCTTCTCTTCGTCCGGTGAATATTTTTAAAAGTTTTGCCCGACGACGAGCATTTAATCCCTGGTCATGTAGGCACCTTCTGATAGTGTTTGCTGAAATATTTAACTGCAAGTGCGCTAGGATTCTTTTGGCGGTCCAAACCCTATTTCTAATTGCAGTGCGTACTATTGCTCGGTCGACGAGGATTTGTTTTTTTTTCGACTTCCTCCGCCGTGTCGGTAAGCAGCAGTACCGTTGTTAGCTTCTCTTTGCAAAGCTCTTCCTAGAGATGATTTCTTGACATCAAGTAAGTCGGCAATCTCTCTTATTGTATAATTTCTTTGCCGTAATCTTGAAATATTCACCAAAAATGCACTGATAAGTTGTGACATTTAGACGATAACAATAATTGATATTTGTTTTGACTTAAAATGCAATTTAATGTCAAAACCTTATTTCCTTAGTGACATTTTCAGCGCCTTCTAATTACATCAACATGCAGAAATAAAGTTTTGACATCTAGATTGCATTTTAAGACAAAAGAATTGATAAATATAGAAGTTAACAAAGGTACCTACTACTGCTTACTGACACTACCAGTAGGCCCATACATGGCCAGGGATTAAAGGCTCGTCCAAAAAATACCCACGATTAAGAAATTTTTCACTGGGCGGACAAAGAACAACACTTAATAATGTTATATGTTTCCATATGAATCAAACTTTTTGGATCGCCTTGTATAATGGATCCTCTTTTATACGCCAATAAATTACATGGATGCTCATCTTGAATAAGTAAAAATGTTAAAAAAAATAATGAATCTGGATTTTAATTTGTCTATATTACAGAATCCCCTTTTGCACGCCTCTGAATCTGTCAACATCATGCTAATTAAACGTATGGCACCTTTTTAACTGTAACGACCAATAAAACTGTTGAAATTTTTCAATAAAAACGAATTTTCGTTTCTAAATATCATAAACCCCTTTTTGCGCGCCACTGGTGTTAATTATCTTCAGTAGAAAAATACCTTGTTCCAGTTTAGATGGTGGCTGTTATTGATTAACTAAAAATGGCCACATTTTAAAATAAAAACGGAATTTCATAAAATGGCGATATTTCCATAGCAACGCAATTTATCAAAAATCTTTCAAAGACGCCTCGAGGTATCGGCCCAACAATTCACCAAACATCTAAAAAAAAATTCTAGGGTCCCTCACATTTCCCAAATTATTGGTCAAAAATTTGAAATGTTTCCTGCTCTAAATTCACACCCTGTACAAAGATAACGAATTACAAAAAAAGAAACCACACGCCAAAGGCGCATAGACCAAGGATGACGTGAAGTTCGATCTCAATTATTTTAACCGCCTTGTTCGAAGAATATCAAATGTAGTACCCCTTGCTTCCCGTGTGAACACGCAAATTTTTAAACCGTGTTGCTTCAGGCCAACAAAACTTGAACCTAAATACTGAGAACCAAGTTCTAGAAATTTATTTAATGCAACATTGACAGTATTTATGACAAAATACTTTAAAAAATAATATTTTATTGTCATAGTGTTATGTATAAATAAATTATAAAGGTTAGGAGGACCTGATCAAATATTTTATAGCTATTTTAAAATTGAGAAATGTACTTACTCTGAGTGATGATCGTATGTCATGTTATTACGAGTAAAAGTTACCTATGTTGATAAGGTGCACTTTGACGGATAACCCAAAAACTCACCACATTAGCTACCCAAACAAACTTTTACCTTAAATACGAGATATTTAGTCTTGAAATCAATCCATTTTCTAATTTAATTGGTCAGTCGGACATGAGAAGAATTTGTTACATGGTAAGTAAGCAGCTTTATTGAATGGGAATATAGATAGACCTTTATATGAAATAGGTATCCTACTATACAAATTCATTAGAAAACAATTTGATTGTAAATAAAACATAACTTTAAGTGTCTTATTATGAAGCAGTAACTACGAGTGAATTTGATATTATAGAAAACATCAACATTGGCATAGAGTTCAGAGATATGCACTCCTGATGTCTGAGGAAAAACTCATTTATTTTTTCAAAAGTTTTATTGAGTAACATTTCCATTACAACTGCAGTACCTACAATACAGTAAAAATCTCTAAAATTACTATAGTTTTATTTTCATGAGCTCTGGTGATGATACGCAAACTCTGAAAAATAGGGAAAATATCAGATTTATTTTATTTATATATTGGATAATATATTTTATTATTTTAATAAATTTTGGTGAGAATATATACCACAAAAAGGATATCGTATTTATTTGTGCTGTAATATTTGTAATTTCCTCAATTTCTTGGCATATTTTGCAATATGAAATATCCTCATTCGTATGAATAGCTACAATAAATAAACAAAGGAAAATTCAGCACAAGGGTGTACTAATGGGATTTCTTTAAATTTTTCATAAAGTTGTTCTCCAGTTTCTCCAGTAGCTACTGATTTGATATTTTCCATTAGAATTTGTTCTACCATCGATACATAGTTCACAAAGATCCCTTTACTGCTTCCATATTCATCAGTGTCACCTGCACGACATTTCATAAAGAAGGAGCTCATGATACAATTCACTGCGTATGCCTTTGAAGTGGCAGAACAGTTTTGTGGAATCTAGACTATCCGTTAACTGCACTGAAAAAATGATATCTTTAATCGCTTCTTTACATAAATTCTCTTGAAATGAATTTGTTTGCAATTAATACATTCCAACTCTTTACCCTAGAGAACTCCTACTTGTGAAAAATGCTCCTTTGGACTCAAGAACATGATTTCTTGGCGAAACCCCGCTACCGGAACGACGCGAATCCATGCGAAATCGCGCACTGCGACTGCCGACTGGGACCTCTATCCTGTTTGCTTTTGCCCGCGTATCGTTTGGGGGTTGTGTTTGAATCATAATTTAAGTTGTTAGTTTTGTATTTGACACAGTGGTTATAAGCAAATGTGCTGCTACAGAAGTGCAATATGGAGGTCCAATTATTTCTGCACGATTTAAATTTAGGTCATTTATGGACCAGTTGTGGAGGTAGGTTGAAGATATTTTTGTTTTCAACAGGTGTGTGATAAAGGCGAACGACGCTGTCGTTTGTACATTCGATCGCATTTCTATGCATCACCGAATAGGTATCTACGTTGATTATATAGTTTCTAAAATTAAAATATTACAAAACTATTCTCATATATAACCATTATACCTCAATTGTTCGCAGTTGTTCTGTTTGTTGAACTGTACCATATGAACATGGCTTCCATGGCATATTTTTACGAGTAGTTTTATAACCAGGTGCACATTTGTACTGAACCTCCAAATGCAGATAATCTTGAATAAAAAATGAATTGCATTATGAAGAAGGATATTGTTCGTTATTGAAGTTGAAATATTCTTGCCTCAACCAACTCACACCATCGAACAAAGAAAGGATTCACAATAGTATTCATTATCAAAGTTGAAATATTCTTGCACCAAACAACTCCCATTATTCAGTGAAGAAAGTGTTAATATGTCTCAAAACAGTTTTATTTCAAGTGGTCAAGAGGATTCCGTCAAAAAATCAAACTAATATTTGGTTGGACCTATTCAAGAATACAATCGACTTGAATCAATGCAATTATGGATTGATGCAAAATATTCGTTTTATCAGTGTGAGCATAATCCTTACGTACTTTACAGGAATGTTTTTTTACATTCCCTCATAAGATATCCACAAATATATTGTTCTACATTTCTGGTTGGTAAATTATTTCTTCTGAAGTCTGCATTTGTAATCTACAAAAATATTTTACTCTAGAAGCTTTTTTGTAGAGAAACACTCACCCATCATATTTCTGCCATTACAAAAATTACAAAAAAAGAAACCACACGCCAAAGGCGCATAGACCAAGGATGACGCTTTCCACCATTGGTTGAAAATCCACCATCGGCCAAGAAATGTCCAAGTTATAGCTAGTCAAAATTAGGCAATTTTTTGGCTGTCCCACTTCATCTGGCAAGTAGTTTACATTATACTGAATTTTCAGCCAATTCGACTGGGACCCATTTTTCATAAGAACCGTGCGGGGTCCTTAATTTGTACTTTTTTATCAAGAAGTGCGAATTTGGGTGAAACAAATCATAACATTCGAATACATTCAAACTTATCGGTAAAAATCGATCCATTAAAAATCCATCGAAAGGCACATTCACAAACACGGCCACAATTACCTTTACTCTTTAACTATTCCACTCAGATTTTGCAACTGATTCACTGTCATTCAACGGTATCGAAGGTAAAAGTTAAACGTTCCACCTACGATCAACTACCACGTTCTTTCGCGACCGCGGCTCTACAGTGAATACCGGAATACCGAGTACCAAGAAGTTAGTACCGGAGTACCGGACCACCTACCCGTACTTTGATTGGAAGGTAAGGCTCGACGAACACACGGTATACGATTCGAGTGTGTTTGAACGCTGGAAGCCAGCAGCGAATTGTTGGTAATAAGATCTCTGCGATATCTACGGATGCCAGCGAGGTTTAATGTGATAAGAGGAACACGCGGGGAAATGTACAGGGACTGATCGATAATTTTAACAACGGAACGAGAGAGAGAGATTATCGGCAAAGAGTAGGGGCCTATAATAAACAAGAGAGATCCCAAGTAGCATTTTGGCGACGACAACCACATAATACACCAAAATTAACGTTGTAGTTGGTGTAGAAATTAGCCATTTATGAAACGACGCTCTCTAAACCACCGGTCAACGTTGTTTTAACGTTGAGCATGACATCAGTCAAGCTACGACGTTGTCATAACGTTTACTCAACCGACTACAAGTAGTAAATATTCTGGGAATGGGAATAACGTTCTAAAAACGTTTAAGTGACAACTTTAGTTATTTTAAACGTTTTCCCGACAGTAAAGCGACCTTGTGAGATTCAACTAAGCAGTGGGTAATTTTTCAGTTAAGTTGAAAACGTTTTCACAACCAACCTTCGTTCAAATATTTACTGCAGAGGACGTGTAGGCCAAATTAAGATAATAATTATTTACCCAATTTATTATCTATTTTTTAATTCAGTGACAAGAACCATTGTTTGCTAAATTGTTTGACAGAAAATGTATTTATAGGAAAGGAAAAAGGACTAGAATGATCCTAACCTAACTTTCGAATCGGAAATGAAAAGCGCTTACACATTCACTGTCTTCTCTTACAGATAAAAAGAAGTCTTGAAGAAACTTCACGGGCAAAAGCTAACATGAAGACAGACAGTTTGGAAATCTTGAGTTTCATTTCTTTAGGAACAAGTGCCAACCTGAATAGAGAGATATTGAGAAAAGTAACTACTTTTTCAGAGGAACAACTGTATTATAGCCAGGAGAAACCACTTGATTATGACCATGTACAACAGTTTAATAATTTGGAAGAACTGAGGGAAAAACGAGAAAGAGACGGGTTACAAAATGTGGAGCGGAATGTATTCGTTATTTAGAATTGGTTCAGTTTTTGGTCCGATAAGCAACTCCAGTCACGCATCGGGTATAAAGTTGGTTGTATGGCAGACTAACGTTAAGAATTAGTATATTTTTAGTTACCTGACAACCAAGGTCGCGTTGACGACTTGTATACTCCTACGCCATATTGGAAGTGTAATTCTATTTGGAACCAAGGTCGGCCATTAAAACTTTGGATGTAAAACAAACATTTACAAAGGATTTTAAAGCCTCATTTTAATTTTCTGGAAATAATCATAAGTATTCCGTATTTAGTTCACGCTTGAATCGATATCAACATTGAAAATTGTTTATGAAAATATATTTCCTATTCTTGACATTTGAAAACTTCGCAACAGATTGAAAGCCCAAGTGTTTTTTAGCATGAAACAATGGTATATTTGACAGTAAAATGTAATGCGTTGGCAATTTCTGTTTCGCAATCGTTATTTTTCGGTAATATTGAGCATGAAATATTTCGATATTAACTTGCGATAGTAGTTGCCAGAAAGTTTTTTCTTAATGTCCATTTTGGCCATCAGTAATTATTTGGTTGATAAATCAACTATTTTTCTGAACACCATAGAAAATAAACTGTCATTGCCGCTTGAGAGGGTGCTGGTGTGCAGTTGTTCTTAAGTAAATTCAGCAACGTTTAGGAAACGACCAAGTGCCACCTACAGTTGCAGCAGAAACGTTGTAAGAACCCAAAAATGATTGACCAAATTGGTGTAAAACAGGGTTGTGACAACGTTGTGTTGACGTCGGCAACGCAACTTATGTTTGGTTGCACAACTTTTCGAACACGTTGCCGCAACGTTGAATTGCTACTTGGGATGACTCCGAATTTGGCGCGAAAACCGGTCAATGTCCTTGAATTTTACTACGATGATGTTTACATTAATTTGTCAAATATCAGAATAGAAATTCTATAGAATCAGATACAAGTACATGACTGATTTGTCTTGAACAACTTTCTAGTGATTTTTCCTTATTTTTTTTTCACAAAGAAGAACATTTTCGAACGAATTTCAAAGCGAATTGACTGAAATAATTATCCAACACAAAACAATTGAACATTATAGTGGACCAAAAGCTTATCGATAAATGGCTAAAAATTATATTTTTCCCTATGTCGAAATTACATCAACTTGAATGGATAATTCCGATATATAGAATTGGAATGTTTTTGAGGGGATTTTGACAGTATGGCAGAAATATGATGGGTGAGTGTTTCTCTACAAAAAAGCTTCTAGAGTAAAATATTTTTGTAGATTACAAATGCAGACTTCAGAAGAAATAATTTACCAACCAGAAATGTAGAACAATATATTTGTGGATATCTTATGAGGGAATGTAAAAAAACATTCCTGTAAAGTACGTAAGGATTATGCTCACACTGATAAAACGAATATTTTGCATCAATCCATAATTGCATTGATTCAAGTCGATTGTATTCTTGAATAGGTCCAACCAAATATTAGTTTGATTTTTTGACGGAATCCTCTTGACCACTTGAAATAAAACTGTTTTGAGACATATTAACACTTTCTTCACTGAATAATGGGAGTTGTTTGGTGCAAGAATATTTCAACTTTGATAATGAATACTATTGTGAATCCTTTCTTTGTTCGATGGTGTGAGTTGGTTGAGGCAAGAATATTTCAACTTCAATAACGAACAATATCCTTCTTCATAATGCAATTCATTTTTTATTCAAGATTATCTGCATTTGGAGGTTCAGTACAAATGTGCACCTGGTTATAAAACTACTCGTAAAAATATGCCATGGAAGCCATGTTCATATGGTACAGTTCAACAAACAGAACAACTGCGAACAATTGAGGTATAATGGTTATATATGAGAATAGTTTTGTAATATTTTAATTTTAGAAACTATATAATCAACGTAGATACCTATTCGGTGATGCATAGAAATGCGATCGAATGTACAAACGACAGCGTCGTTCGCCTTTATCACACACCTGTTGAAAACAAAAATATCTTCAACCTACCTCCACAACTGGTCCATAAATGACCTAAATTTAAATCGTGCAGAAATAATTGGACCTCCATATTGCACTTCTGTAGCAGCACATTTGCTTATAACCACTGTGTCAAATACAAAACTAACAACTTAAATTATGATTCAAACACAACCCCCAAACGATACGCGGGCAAAAGCAAACAGGATAGAGGTCCCAGTCGGCAGTCGCAGTGCGCGATTTCGCATGGATTCGCGTCGTTCCGGTAGCGGGGTTTCGCCAAGAAATCATGTTCTTGAGTCCAAAGGAGCATTTTTCACAAGTAGGAGTTCTCTAGGGTAAAGAGTTGGAATGTATTAATTGCAAACAAATTCATTTCAAGAGAATTTATGTAAAGAAGCGATTAAAGATATCATTTTTTCAGTGCAGTTAACGGATAGTCTAGATTCCACAAAACTGTTCTGCCACTTCAAAGGCATACGCAGTGAATTGTATCATGAGCTCCTTCTTTATGAAATGTCGTGCAGGTGACACTGATGAATATGGAAGCAGTAAAGGGATCTTTGTGAACTATGTATCGATGGTAGAACAAATTCTAATGGAAAATATCAAATCAGTAGCTACTGGAGAAACTGGAGAACAACTTTATGAAAAATTTAAAGAAATCCCATTAGTACACCCTTGTGCTGAATTTTCCTTTGTTTATTTATTGTAGCTATTCATACGAATGAGGATATTTCATATTGCAAAATATGCCAAGAAATTGAGGAAATTACAAATATTACAGCACAAATAAATACGATATCCTTTTTGTGGTATATATTCTCACCAAAATTTATTAAAATAATAAAATATATTATCCAATATATAAATAAAATAAATCTGATATTTTCCCTATTTTTCAGAGTTTGCGTATCATCACCAGAGCTCATGAAAATAAAACTATAGTAATTTTAGAGATTTTTACTGTATTGTAGGTACTGCAGTTGTAATGGAAATGTTACTCAATAAAACTTTTGAAAAAATAAATGAGTTTTTCCTCAGACATCAGGAGTGCATATCTCTGAACTCTATGCCAATGTTGATGTTTTCTATAATATCAAATTCACTCGTAGTTACTGCTTCATAATAAGACACTTAAAGTTATGTTTTATTTACAATCAAATTGTTTTCTAATGAATTTGTATAGTAGGATACCTATTTCATATAAAGGTCTATCTATATTCCCATTCAATAAAGCTGCTTACTTACCATGTAACAAATTCTTCTCATGTCCGACTGACCAATTAAATTAGAAAATGGATTGATTTCAAGACTAAATATCTCGTATTTAAGGTAAAAGTTTGTTTGGGTAGCTAATGTGGTGAGTTTTTGGGTTATCCGTCAAAGTGCACCTTATCAACATAGGTAACTTTTACTCGTAATAACATGACATACGATCATCACTCAGAGTAAGTACATTTCTCAATTTTAAAATAGCTATAAAATATTTGATCAGGTCCTCCTAACCTTTATAATTTATTTATACATAACACTATGACAATAAAATATTATTTTTTAAAGTATTTTGTCATAAATACTGTCAATGTTGCATTAAATAAATTTCTAGAACTTGGTTCTCAGTATTTAGGTTCAAGTTTTGTTGGCCTGAAGCAACACGGTTTAAAAATTTGCGTGTTCACACGGGAAGCAAGGGGTACTACATTTGATATTCTTCGAACAAGGCGGTTAAAATAATTGAGATCGAACTTCACTTAAGGTGGCAGTTCGTTTGATCTTATACTATTTGCGAATATCTGACAGACATTTTGAAACGAGTCAGACAATAGTTATTTGTTTAACTAGGCAGCAAAGTAGTAGATTGAATTCAGCTAAGGCAGTCAATCTACTTTGCTGCCGAGTTGAACATATAATTTTTTCTCCGATTGTTCATAATTTCTTTATTTTTCCTGTAGTGTTCAATTAAAATAAAATTTGATAGAAATCGCAGTTGTTGGAATGGTTGGTTGCTATGGAAATGTTCATAATAATTATAGTTTGACAATTCATGAAATTTCTGACAGTTGTGCGAAAAAATATCGGTATATTTAAATTATTATATAATGGACAGTGATAGCGACATGGAAGTACTTACTCCCCCAGAAATAAGGGAGGTGGCAAAAAATATAGAGTTGAATTTGTTTCCGGAGAAGTCTCGGATGAAATATGAAGGAAATTAAAAACGATTTATGGATTATTGCATGGAGAAAAATGCGAAAACTTTTTCGGAGAATGTATTACTTGCTTATTTTGCTGGATTATCTCAAACAATGAAGAGTTCTACCCTTTGGTCTGTATATTCCATGTTGAAGGCAACTATGAATGTTAAAAATGGCGTAGATATAGGAAGATACTTGAAGTTGCGGGCATATTTAAAACGGTCATCTGAAGGCTACAAGGCAAAGAAGTCCCGAGTTTTCGAAAAACAAGATATTATAAACTGGATGCACCAGATGATGAATATTTATTAGCAAAAGTAAGTTTTGAATGAGATATCTATACCTTGGAGTGAAAATACTTATAATCCATTCTTTTAGGTTGTATTGATTTTTGTAATTGCGGGTGCATGTCGCTGCGACGAACTTTTGAATTTAAAGTTAGAATTGAAGATATGAACAATAAACTATTGGTATCCCTATTAAACACGAAGACGAAGAATTCGAGGTCTTTCGTAATAATGGAATATTTGGATGTTGTTAGAAAATATATAGCTCTTCGGCCCGCTGAATTAAAAGACGCAAGATTTTTTTTCAAATACGCAAAAGGTAAATCCAAAAAGCAATTTGTTGGAATCCATAAATTTGGTAAAATACCTCAAGAAATAGCTGTCTATTTAAAGTTGCCGAATGCTAAGGAATATACGTCAAATGTTTTATTCCCATTGAGTATAATCACTTTGCTGCCTAGGCAGCAAAGTACCCCCTTTGCTGCCATAAGTACCCACTTTGCTGCCTAGGCAGCAAAGTACCCACTTTGCTGCCTAGGCAGGAAAAGTAATACTTTGCTGATTGATATGTGTCAGCAAAATTAATATTTGCTGCCAATCGGAGAAAAAATAATTTTTTTCAATGAGTAACATTTTTAGAATAATTAGGGATACGTCCCGGTACATTTATATCGATCAAGCGAAAGTACGAAATGATCAAGTCACGAATACAATACAGAAATGTTACAATACGTGCAATAACTATGGCACATGGTCTGCGCCATACATTAGTTTATCCTTGGACGGAGAGCGTGGAAGAGCATAACAGATAAACAAAAACATTCCTTTGTTTCGTTAGTAAAATAACGTCAATCAAGATCGTTCGTTTTGTGATGAGGTAACGCTCAATTTGGCCGCCAAATTATGGGGATTTTGAAAGATGTTAATCTAGTTAGGTTGATTATAGCTATTGTTTTGTCGGAAGGAGGTTAGTATTAGAATCACGACTTTTTTTATGAAGCAGTTTTCACGAGTTTGCTTTAATATATGTGCAGTTTCTGTATTACAGGTTCGTTTTTGATTCACTGAATATATTAAAAAAGGTGAAATCATAAATACTTACAACTGTTTTGATGGGGAGTTTTGTAAACGTACTATTGATAGACAAAGCAACTGAAAATGTGAACGAATATGCCACATGCAAAATATTGAGGAAGAACCCATCATTTTCGCGAACATGTTCGCTATTTTGTACCCATCAACAGCAAGCTCATGAAATAATTGGATCGCTTAGAAATGGTGAATAATCGAAAATACGGTTTTTGTCATAAGAGATCAAAGGACCCCGCACGAAAACACATGTAAAATTGGCTCTCGATCAAATTGGCTGAAATTTCATTGTGTTATAGTGGGTTGAATAATTAGGAAAATGTGCAAGATAAATGATTTTGTATGTGTCGCTTCTGAGATATAAGCAGCCAAAGTTCGAAAAAACGTCGGAATTGGGTATATAGGGTTGACAACGGAAACAACTGTTTTGTTAGTCGAAATATACGAAAGCGCAGGAGGGCCACAAGAGGTTTTTTTCATCACTTCGATTTTCCAATGCCAATGCGTGGTATAAGATTTTCAAATATTTTATTGTAAAAATTTTTGACAGGTATTTGATTTTGTATAATACGAATCTAAGTTTCTTCATCACATGGTTAATATGTGTATCCCATTTTAGGTGCTGATCCACGTAAATTTCTAGGTATTTCACGCTTGGAACTGATCAAATATGTACATTATGTCCGAGATGAATGAAAGAGAATCGTAGTGAGGTAAATATCTCGTATTTAGAGCGAAGGCTATGTAATTAGTTTTTGGACATTGACCGTCAGTGTTCTGCTGTCAAACCTCCCCATTATTTTTTTAAAATCTTTTTCGGCAACTTTTCTTACAAGTTCCCAGTTGTTTGCCTTGTATATAACGGTAGTGTCATCCGGAAAACTAACTATCTTACCATCGCTCTCCAAGTTGAATAGTCCATTCAGGTATACAGAGTGTCCCAACGAAAAGTATGCACCTAGCTTTTATCCTTTTTGTGGGATTGCAAGCAAAAATGCTTGGACACGTGGAGTTTGCTTTTGAGGCGGACACATTTTAGATATATTTTGCAACTTGTGCCTTTAACCCCCTAAAAATTTAAATGGAACGTGGGGTCGAGTGATATATCATGTGAACGGGCATAAAATTATCTTTCTAATGATACCCTATTCGTTGAAATGTACTGAAACAGTTAATGCGAAAACGGCTTTAAGAAAATTAACCCGATAATTTTGGTATTAATGAAAAATACAAATTAGTTTTGGTTACTAGGAATCAGGATAACGACAATCATTTCTAAATTACTTCATTTTAATTTTTTAATTTTCAATGATAATTTTTTGTTCGCAACTAAATTCCCCATTTATCGTTTGCGTGTTTTTGTCGAAAACGACTGCAGATAAGTGTAGGAAAAAAACTGCAGATATATGTAGAAAAATAATTTAGGCAAACGTTTATTGTAGTCCCTTCATTGATTGACTGTGGTTGCTTTCGAAGTTATTTCAATTTCACTGTACAAAATGGTTTATTCCATTCCAGAACGAGTTGAAATTGTTAAACTGTATTTTCAAAACAATAGTTGTGCTAGGCTTACAGCTCGCTTGTTTAAGGACAGTCATCCCGATACAAATGTGAATGATTCGTGTGTTACCAAGTTAGTTAGAAAGTTTATCGATACCGGGTCTGTTTGTAATATGAAACACCAGCCGCAGAACCCCATCAGAAATGAAGCTGTGGAAGTCGCTGTTTAGGGGCATGTTCAATTGGATCATTCTCAAAGTATCCGTCAACTAGCTGCAGCCTCAGGGGTCTCCCGTTCGTCCATAATACGGATTTTAAAAGCGTACAAATTTCATCCGTACAAAATTAAATTAGTACACGAACTTAATGAAGATGATCCTGATCGAAGGATGCAATTTTGTGAACAAATGAGCCAGCGTTTAAGTGAAGATCCGCACTTATTATTTAACATTTGTTTCACAGATAAGTGTACATTTTATTTGAATGGAGCTTTGAATAGGCATAATTGCCGTTACTGGGATGACAGTAACCCATATTTATTCCGTGAGGTTCATTCCCAGGCCCCTCAAAAAATAAACGTCTGGTGTGGCATATTAGGAAGTCATATCATAGGACCACTTTTCATTCCTGGAAATTTAAATGGTGAAATCTACCTAAATATGCTTGAAGATGCAATTGATCCTTTCATCACACAAATAATAGAAGATGACCCAAATCATAATGCTGATCGGTTTCATTTCCAGCAAGATAAAGCACCTCCGCACTATGTTGTTCCTGTACGAGAATTTTTAGACAACCGGTTCCCCGGACAGTGGATTTGCAGGAGAGGCCCAATGGAATGGCCTGCCAGGTCACCTGATTTATCGCCTTTGGACTTTTTTCTATGGGGACACTTGAAAAATGAATGTTTTGCTACGAAGCCTGAGTCCATAGAAGATCTTCGCCAACGGATTATAGCAGAGTACAGAAGCATACCACCTGATATGCTACAAAATGTTAGACATAGATTTGAACAAAATATGTATTATTGTATGGAAGCAAATGGGTCACAATTTGAACACTTGTTGAAGTAACATTTCAATAAATCAATTTAACAGCTTGCTATTACAAGTAACAAATATTGAAACAACGTACTAAGTACTACTTGTACATGTTTTAATTCCTAGTAACCAAAACTGATTTGTATTTTTCATTTATACCAACATTATCGGGTTGATGTTCTTAAAGCCGTTTTCGCATTAACTGTTTCAGTAAATTTCAACAAATATGGTATCATTGGAAAGATAATTTTATGCCCGTTCACATGATATATCACTCGACCCCACGTTCCATTTGAAATTTTAGGGTTGTGACACTTCCTCGCTAGGGGGTTAAAGGCACAAGTTGAAAAATATATCTGAAATGTGTCCCCCTCAAAGGCACACTTCACGTGTCCGAGTATATTTGCTATGAATTCCAAAAAAAGGAGTAAAGCTAGGTGCATACTTTTCGTTGGACCACTCTGCATATCAAACAGAAGCAGTCCAAGTACAGCTCCCTGAGGGACGCCATATTTAATTGTTTTGAAGTTACTTTGTGAGTTGGACATTTTGACACTCTGTATTCTGTCTTTCAGGTAGTTCTTAAGAAGCATATATATGGCATACCCCTGAAGCCTATTTCCTCCAGCGTGTCCAGGAGCTGGACGTGACTAACTGTATCAAATGCCTTTGCCAAATCTACAAATATTTCTGTCCATATTTGAGTTGATTTCGTTCATGACTGACAAAAGATGCATGAAGGAATCCTACATAATTTTAATGTGACATGACAATTCACTTCATCCGCAAAATTAAGTTATATGTGACCTTGGCACGTTTGAATTCTTTTTCGTATCCACAGAATACCCATCAAGGATTTCATTAAATATCATGGATCCATTCGCTGAAATAATTTCAATAAATTTTATTTCACAAGTAACGACCTTGGAGATGATTCAAATTAGAAGATTATTATCGAGTTATGTGGTTTTGTCGTTCTTCGATGGTTGTTTGTGGGTGTCGTTGGCTGTAATCGATGGTATTCGTTACGTAGTACATAGACGGCAGAGATGATCTGCCAGATATCAGCTAAGATTTGAAATCTTTGGAGTTGAAAACCTCCAACACGAAGAATTAATCGAGTTAGAATGTTCGGATATACATTACAGAGATTCATCACATGTCGTATTTTCAACTTGAGAAAAAGAATTAGTATCAATGGGTGTGTTGATGATGCTACTATTGGTTATAATTCTGATTAAACAAAAATAAACCAATGTAAGGCATTTGTTAAGAAAGACAAAAAGTTGATGATGTATAAAAAGTGGATAGCCTCCATAGTGGTAGAATTGAATACTCTGATTAAATTTAATGAAACTCTCGTCAGTAAAATGATATTCATAAACACAGTAATTTATGTGAAGGTAACGCTATCCTTCGGCTTAAAACGAGGGCAAAAAGTTGTTTTGGAAGTATAAATAATCTTGCACATCCTGTGAATATTGTCTAGTGAGAGTGCAAAACATTTTGTAATAGGTATTGAATAGTATCCAACTAATTGGTACTTTCTAAAATTCTCAGATATGACAACTTTGTGTATTTATCATGGAAATAAAACTATGAATCATTACCAGTCGGAACAAAGAATTCACTTGAATCAAAAAACTCTAGTATGATTGAATAATTATTTGTTAGTTTCTATAAGAATATTACCTAGTGGCATTGGTTAAATAAGGGGGATAGTTAGTCAATGCCTGTGGAATTGTATTGGAACTAAACGCGAGTGACGGGTGTTATTTATTAACATGAATATGTGACGTCATTTTAGTGCTGTACTGATGCGCCCACTATAAGAAATGTGGAAATTGAGAGGAACTACAAAAATATTGTAGGTTTCTACACGTAAACAAAAGACTTCCTAAAGTTTCCTTCTTTGCAATTTGGACACACCTTCATATATGTTTATACCATTTATTTTAAAGCAGTGGAAGCAGAGTCGGACTTGCCTAATGATCATGAAGAAGTTTTGAGAGCTATTTTGTTTGAACTTTTATTGGATATTTTTCAGTCGAGCAAATTGTCTCTGTTAATTATTGAAAGTACAGTATATTTCAGCATTGAGTGACTATTTTTGTACTTACACAGTTCTTTTGCAAAAGAACCTTAACACGGATAAGTTACACACAAACCTAACCTGAGCAAGCTAACCTGGTCATCATATATCACTAGCTTCTTCAGTGGGTTCAGCGATGTCTTGTATCTGGGATATATTGTAAAATATTACTAGTTTACACAGGGGCACAGGGTACTGCGAAATAAATCTTTGAAGAAATCGCGCTGGTCATATAAGGGATTGGAATTCACAGATTCGTATAGCTAAACTGGTAGCCGCGAGCAATAACGCAAGCAAAGTAGCGTTTGTAAATATGCTTCTGAATGAGTTTACTGCAAATGTATCATCACTCAGGCACGGATCAAAAAAAGAGTCACTCATGAGAGATTTTAGGAGATTTTTTAATATTGATTTATTGAAAAAAAAAAAATTATTATAATTAAGTAAGACCACTGTAGTCGATGCCTTTAAAAAATAATTAAGTAACAAATTTAATATTTCCTATTCCATACGGAGGAGGTTCGTTTTATGTGAAAATGACTCATGAATAATAATCTGAAGTATTTTTTCTGAAATTTACCAAAATAAATAATCTGAGAACGCTGTTTGAAATGGCATGAAAGGTGTTATCGAATACGAAGTCTAAAATCAAGATTATTAGTTCACATATATGACACGTGTAGTGTTATTTGCTTAGGTTACCTTTAAATCTGGTTCTCAGGCGAACCTGTTAGCTCGATTTGATATTCTGGCACCATACCTATTTTTGAGGTTAGAAAGGGGTGATTGAAGATGAGGGCTGTTTAGAAATATCAATCTGAAATTAATTGAAGGCGATTACTTTGCAGTAATGTTCAGTTATAACCAGCTGGCTTTGAAATGATTTAAATTAAGTTCCCCCTCATAACTAAACTAAAAAGACAAAAGTGACATTTATATATTCCTGCCACCATTTACCGCTGTCCAAATTGCTTTTAATTATCAGTTATATATTTAAATCACTTTACAAAATCCAAAACACAATATGACACAACAGAATAAATACTAACACATCTACTGAATCCACATTTCGAACTAACAACTAAAACACCACACCCCAAATATACCTATCTACTTTACGGTGTGACCCTAATTATAACGGAAACGGTCCATGAAACATCAGAAGAAATAATTTCTTGAATTGAACCATATTTCCAATTTTATTGCAGTCATTGGTGCCACCTACCTACTCTATTTACAATTCATCACATGATCCGCCATCTACTTTACGGAAATTCAACGTGACTGCCAAATTACGTATTCTGCCATTCAAGTTGACTTGGATGTGAACACCACTGACGCCATCTACATGTCGCCTCCATTTGAATCCAATATTGATCCCAAAAGGTTGACCAACTATCATCGTTATATTTAAACAATGCTAGTGGAGTGGTGAATTTCAGACACACGATAGCTGATGGTTATGAATTATTGAAATGAGGATCTAACAACCCAGATAGCACACAATGTCCTCAGGAATTACCCCTTTGATTATCCGTCTCTTCCACAGGACATCACGAATATTTACCCACCAATGTTCGTGGAACAATGTAAATACTCCTATCAACTGGATCATGGTTGACTATGGTGGAACACCATCCTAAGCATGTCCTCAGGACTTCTTATCATATACTTCCTTAGGACATATCGATTAGTACCTATCAATGTCCGTGGGACAACATGTGTCATTTTTAGTTGGCAGCACTGCACGAAATGTCGTCACTCATAATGAACACGAAACAAAACGGAATATTCCCATGTAAGACCTACGCCGAACGCCCTTTTGGTAGGCAGTTGTGAGTGAATTTGTGTCAAGTGTTTATTCGTTGATAGGACTGATTTTTGGGGGCGGGGATTGGCGCAGTGGTAGCGTCGGGGCTTCGTGATCGAAAGGTCGCGGGCTCGATCCCCAGGCAGGAAAAGATTTTTTCAGTAGATGTAAATCTGAGTGATTGAATCTTGTTGCTGGCTGGGGATAATCCTCCACGATTCACTGTTGCGTTAATAATTAACAGTGCTGCTCCTAAGGTGGCGTATGGAGTTAGTAACAAAGCCTAGCCAGAACACTAGTATGAATGAGATATATGTTTGTGACGAATGTATGGCACGTCTTTGACGTCTTTGACGATGATGAATTATCCACATGTTGTTAACCTTATAACATTTTCAGCTTTCTATATTACTAATTGTACCCAACTGAAGATGAACATATATATGTTCGAAACATGTCTTGTTGTTTGAGATTGGATTTATATCCTTTGCTCTATTAAATTTCGTGGAGACGACTTTGTGTTCTTTTTCCAAAAAAACTTGGTCTTCCACTTCGAGTATGGACTATTACCTTCTTATGCAAATATTTATTTATTTTTTTGTTAATTCAAGCAGAAATTTGTATTTATTTTATTTGTTTCATAGGAAAAAAAATCTGAGGAAATATACATATTTTCATTCATTTAGTCCTTATTCACTGACCGTTCTTTATGATCAAATGTCATGTTGCAGTTAGGGAGAATTCGCGTATCTCATTTTTTTTACTAGGAATCAGGATAACGACAATCATTTCTAAATTACTTCATTTTAATTTTTTAATTTTCAATGATAATTTTTTGTTCGCAACTAAATTCCCCATTTATCGTTTGCGTGTTTTTGTCGAAAACGACTGCAGATAAGTGTAGGAAAAAAACTGCAGATATATGTAGAAAAATAATTTAGGCAAACGTTTATTGTAGTCCCTTCATTGATTGACTGTGGTTGCTTTCGAAGTTATTTCAATTTCACTGTACAAAATGGTTTATTCCATTCCAGAACGAGTTGAAATTGTTAAACTGTATTTTCAAAACAATAGTTGTGCTAGGCTTACAGCTCGCTTGTTTAAGGACAGTCATCCCGATACAAATGTGAATGATTCGTGTGTTACCAAGTTAGTTAGAAAGTTTATCGATACCGGGTCTGTTTGTAATATGAAACACCAGCCGCAGAACCCCATCAGAAATGAAGCTGTGGAAGTCGCTGTTTAGGGGCATGTTCAATTGGATCATTCTCAAAGTATCCGTCAACTAGCTGCAGCCTCAGGGGTCTCCCGTTCGTCCATAATACGGATTTTAAAAGCGTACAAATTTCATCCGTACAAAATTAAATTAGTACACGAACTTAATGAAGATGATCCTGATCGAAGGATGCAATTTTGTGAACAAATGAGCCAGCGTTTAAGTGAAGATCCGCACTTATTATTTAACATTTGTTTCACAGATAAGTGTACATTTTATTTGAATGGAGCTTTGAATAGGCATAATTGCCGTTACTGGGATGACAGTAACCCATATTTATTCCGTGAGGTTCATTCCCAGGCCCCTCAAAAAATAAACGTCTGGTGTGGCATATTAGGAAGTCATATCATAGGACCACTTTTCATTCCTGGAAATTTAAATGGTGAAATCTACCTAAATATGCTTGAAGATGCAATTGATCCTTTCATCACACAAATAATAGAAGATGACCCAAATCATAATGCTGATCGGTTTCATTTCCAGCAAGATAAAGCACCTCCGCACTATGTTGTTCCTGTACGAGAATTTTTAGACAACCGGTTCCCCGGACAGTGGATTTGCAGGAGAGGCCCAATGGAATGGCCTGCCAGGTCACCTGATTTATCGCCTTTGGACTTTTTTCTATGGGGACACTTGAAAAATGAATGTTTTGCTACGAAGCCTGAGTCCATAGAAGATCTTCGCCAACGGATTATAGCAGAGTACAGAAGCATACCACCTGATATGCTACAAAATGTTAGACATAGATTTGAACAAAATATGTATTATTGTATGGAAGCAAATGGGTCACAATTTGAACACTTGTTGAAGTAACATTTCAATAAATCAATTTAACAGCTTGCTATTACAAGTAACAAATATTGAAACAACGTACTAAGTACTACTTGTACATGTTTTAATTCCTAGTAACCAAAACTGATTTGTATTTTTCATTTATACCAACATTATCGGGTTGATGTTCTTAAAGCCGTTTTCGCATTAACTGTTTCAGTAAATTTCAACAAATATGGTATCATTGGAAAGATAATTTTATGCCCGTTCACATGATATATCACTCGACCCCACGTTCCATTTGAAATTTTAGGGTTGTGACACTTCCTCGCTAGGGGGTTAAAGGCACAAGTTGAAAAATATATCTGAAATGTGTCCCCCTCAAAGGCACACTTCACGTGTCCGAGTATATTTGCTATGAATTCCAAAAAAAGGAGTAAAGCTAGGTGCATACTTTTCGTTGGACCACTCTGCATATCAAACAGAAGCAGTCCAAGTACAGCTCCCTGAGGGACGCCATATTTAATTGTTTTGAAGTTACTTTGTGAGTTGGACATTTTGACACTCTGTATTCTGTCTTTCAGGTAGTTCTTAAGAAGCATATATATGGCATACCCCTGAAGCCTATTTCCTCCAGCGTGTCCAGGAGCTGGACGTGACTAACTGTATCAAATGCCTTTGCCAAATCTACAAATATTTCTGTCCATATTTGAGTTGATTTCGTTCATGACTGACAAAAGATGCATGAAGGAATCCTACATAATTTTAATGTGACATGACAATTCACTTCATCCGCAAAATTAAGTTATATGTGACCTTGGCACGTTTGAATTCTTTTTCGTATCCACAGAATACCCATCAAGGATTTCATTAAATATCATGGATCCATTCGCTGAAATAATTTCAATAAATTTTATTTCACAAGTAACGACCTTGGAGATGATTCAAATTAGAAGATTATTATCGAGTTATGTGGTTTTGTCGTTCTTCGATGGTTGTTTGTGGGTGTCGTTGGCTGTAATCGATGGTATTCGTTACGTAGTACATAGACGGCAGAGATGATCTGCCAGATATCAGCTAAGATTTGAAATCTTTGGAGTTGAAAACCTCCAACACGAAGAATTAATCGAGTTAGAATGTTCGGATATACATTACAGAGATTCATCACATGTCGTATTTTCAACTTGAGAAAAAGAATTAGTATCAATGGGTGTGTTGATGATGCTACTATTGGTTATAATTCTGATTAAACAAAAATAAACCAATGTAAGGCATTTGTTAAGAAAGACAAAAAGTTGATGATGTATAAAAAGTGGATAGCCTCCATAGTGGTAGAATTGAATACTCTGATTAAATTTAATGAAACTCTCGTCAGTAAAATGATATTCATAAACACAGTAATTTATGTGAAGGTAACGCTATCCTTCGGCTTAAAACGAGGGCAAAAAGTTGTTTTGGAAGTATAAATAATCTTGCACATCCTGTGAATATTGTCTAGTGAGAGTGCAAAACATTTTGTAATAGGTATTGAATAGTATCCAACTAATTGGTACTTTCTAAAATTCTCAGATATGACAACTTTGTGTATTTATCATGGAAATAAAACTATGAATCATTACCAGTCGGAACAAAGAATTCACTTGAATCAAAAAACTCTAGTATGATTGAATAATTATTTGTTAGTTTCTATAAGAATATTACCTAGTGGCATTGGTTAAATAAGGGGGATAGTTAGTCAATGCCTGTGGAATTGTATTGGAACTAAACGCGAGTGACGGGTGTTATTTATTAACATGAATATGTGACGTCATTTTAGTGCTGTACTGATGCGCCCACTATAAGAAATGTGGAAATTGAGAGGAACTACAAAAATATTGTAGGTTTCTACACGTAAACAAAAGACTTCCTAAAGTTTCCTTCTTTGCAATTTGGACACACCTTCATATATGTTTATACCATTTATTTTAAAGCAGTGGAAGCAGAGTCGGACTTGCCTAATGATCATGAAGAAGTTTTGAGAGCTATTTTGTTTGAACTTTTATTGGATATTTTTCAGTCGAGCAAATTGTCTCTGTTAATTATTGAAAGTACAGTATATTTCAGCATTGAGTGACTATTTTTGTACTTACACAGTTCTTTTGCAAAAGAACCTTAACACGGATAAGTTACACACAAACCTAACCTGAGCAAGCTAACCTGGTCATCATATATCACTAGCTTCTTCAGTGGGTTCAGCGATGTCTTGTATCTGGGATATATTGTAAAATATTACTAGTTTACACAGGGGCACAGGGTACTGCGAAATAAATCTTTGAAGAAATCGCGCTGGTCATATAAGGGATTGGAATTCACAGATTCGTATAGCTAAACTGGTAGCCGCGAGCAATAACGCAAGCAAAGTAGCGTTTGTAAATATGCTTCTGAATGAGTTTACTGCAAATGTATCATCACTCAGGCACGGATCAAAAAAAGAGTCACTCATGAGAGATTTTAGGAGATTTTTTAATATTGATTTATTGAAAAAAAAAAAATTATTATAATTAAGTAAGACCACTGTAGTCGATGCCTTTAAAAAATAATTAAGTAACAAATTTAATATTTCCTATTCCATACGGAGGAGGTTCGTTTTATGTGAAAATGACTCATGAATAATAATCTGAAGTATTTTTTCTGAAATTTACCAAAATAAATAATCTGAGAACGCTGTTTGAAATGGCATGAAAGGTGTTATCGAATACGAAGTCTAAAATCAAGATTATTAGTTCACATATATGACACGTGTAGTGTTATTTGCTTAGGTTACCTTTAAATCTGGTTCTCAGGCGAACCTGTTAGCTCGATTTGATATTCTGGCACCATACCTATTTTTGAGGTTAGAAAGGGGTGATTGAAGATGAGGGCTGTTTAGAAATATCAATCTGAAATTAATTGAAGGCGATTACTTTGCAGTAATGTTCAGTTATAACCAGCTGGCTTTGAAATGATTTAAATTAAGTTCCCCCTCATAACTAAACTAAAAAGACAAAAGTGACATTTATATATTCCTGCCACCATTTACCGCTGTCCAAATTGCTTTTAATTATCAGTTATATATTTAAATCACTTTACAAAATCCAAAACACAATATGACACAACAGAATAAATACTAACACATCTACTGAATCCACATTTCGAACTAACAACTAAAACACCACACCCCAAATATACCTATCTACTTTACGGTGTGACCCTAATTATAACGGAAACGGTCCATGAAACATCAGAAGAAATAATTTCTTGAATTGAACCATATTTCCAATTTTATTGCAGTCATTGGTGCCACCTACCTACTCTATTTACAATTCATCACATGATCCGCCATCTACTTTACGGAAATTCAACGTGACTGCCAAATTACGTATTCTGCCATTCAAGTTGACTTGGATGTGAACACCACTGACGCCATCTACATGTCGCCTCCATTTGAATCCAATATTGATCCCAAAAGGTTGACCAACTATCATCGTTATATTTAAACAATGCTAGTGGAGTGGTGAATTTCAGACACACGATAGCTGATGGTTATGAATTATTGAAATGAGGATCTAACAACCCAGATAGCACACAATGTCCTCAGGAATTACCCCTTTGATTATCCGTCTCTTCCACAGGACATCACGAATATTTACCCACCAATGTTCGTGGAACAATGTAAATACTCCTATCAACTGGATCATGGTTGACTATGGTGGAACACCATCCTAAGCATGTCCTCAGGACTTCTTATCATATACTTCCTTAGGACATATCGATTAGTACCTATCAATGTCCGTGGGACAACATGTGTCATTTTTAGTTGGCAGCACTGCACGAAATGTCGTCACTCATAATGAACACGAAACAAAACGGAATATTCCCATGTAAGACCTACGCCGAACGCCCTTTTGGTAGGCAGTTGTGAGTGAATTTGTGTCAAGTGTTTATTCGTTGATAGGACTGATTTTTGGGGGCGGGGATTGGCGCAGTGGTAGCGTCGGGGCTTCGTGATCGAAAGGTCGCGGGCTCGATCCCCAGGCAGGAAAAGATTTTTTCAGTAGATGTAAATCTGAGTGATTGAATCTTGTTGCTGGCTGGGGATAATCCTCCACGATTCACTGTTGCGTTAATAATTAACAGTGCTGCTCCTAAGGTGGCGTATGGAGTTAGTAACAAAGCCTAGCCAGAACACTAGTATGAATGAGATATATGTTTGTGACGAATGTATGGCACGTCTTTGACGTCTTTGACGATGATGAATTATCCACATGTTGTTAACCTTATAACATTTTCAGCTTTCTATATTACTAATTGTACCCAACTGAAGATGAACATATATATGTTCGAAACATGTCTTGTTGTTTGAGATTGGATTTATATCCTTTGCTCTATTAAATTTCGTGGAGACGACTTTGTGTTCTTTTTCCAAAAAAACTTGGTCTTCCACTTCGAGTATGGACTATTACCTTCTTATGCAAATATTTATTTATTTTTTTGTTAATTCAAGCAGAAATTTGTATTTATTTTATTTGTTTCATAGGAAAAAAAATCTGAGGAAATATACATATTTTCATTCATTTAGTCCTTATTCACTGACCGTTCTTTATGATCAAATGTCATGTTGCAGTTAGGGAGAATTCGCGTATCTCATTTTTTTTTTTAAATAAATACAAAATTTGGCGATCATAATTATTTCATAAGATATGGTCCATATTGAAGTTCACAAAATGGTTATTTTCAGGAATCCATTCCGGACACTGAAAACATGTAAAATCCATTCTTGTTTGAACTAATTACAACACACATATTCCCTTTCACATGATTTCATAATTTTTTTATAATGAGAAAGTAATATTTTTACGAAATTTCAGGATTCTTTAGAATGTAAACAAAACTTCCTACTTTCCGTAATGAAAAAGCACAAAATTTCTTGTTTAGTTTAGTACAAAAGGCCGAGTTTTCGAAAAAAAAACTATTAAAGGAATTTTTATTGAAAAAGAAATTAATGGCTGAAAGCAAGTGATAGAGAATGTGTGTTAGTCCGGTGGCACGGAGGGTTTTCGTAGCCGATGAAGCGCGACGGGATCACCCAAGTTATTCTTATGTATTTTGACCCACTGAATCCGAATTTCGAGGGTGATAAGCCGTGAAAGCATCCGGAAAATTTTAACTGACGATTTTCCAAGGAAATCGAAAAATCTGTTTCATTCAAAAACAAATGCTGTCATAATATTCTGCATGAAATTCTCTACAAAAATGGTATCAACAAGTTCTTCTTGAAAATGCACCGTTTTCGAGTAAAAGTAAAACAATTTTCAGTGCTCTCTCATTCAGTCACATAATGATATTTTCAGGATCACCTTTTCCTGAATTATTCATATATGTCTCGACTGTGAATAACAGAAGAGACATTCTTGAAAAAGTCATTCGTGTGGATTTTCTGGTACTGAATTTCCCAATACTTTTACCTTGCATGGAAGCGGCATTTTTTTATTCGCGAAGCTCACGTAGTGGACAAATTTCTTCTAGTGTCAATAAAAACGGGTTCAGCACATATTTGTTCATGATCACAAAGCATTTCAGTAGCGGAAAAACGAAAAATTTTGTTTAAAAATAAAAGAATTTTCCGAGGAAAGTCGAAAAATTCATTTTTTCCAAAAACAAATAACGCTTTAATATACTCCATACAATTCTCTACAAGAAAGGTTTCTACAAATTTTTCTTTAAAATGCACCGTTTTCGAGAAAACTGTGCTCGACATTCGAAAAAATGCGATTTTCTCAATTTTCTCTGCCCTCATTCAGTAACATATATTTTCAGGATCACCTTGTCCCAAATTATTCATATATGCCTCGACTATGAATAACAAAGGAAAAATTCTTGAAAAAATCATTCGTGTAGATTCGTGTGAAAATATCATTATGTGACTGAATGAGAGAGCACAGTAAATTGAGAAAATCGCATTTTTTCGAAATTCTAGCACATTTTACACGAAAACGGTGCATTAAAAAAAAAATTGTGGAGACCTTTTTTGTAGAGAATTTCATGGAGTATATTAAAGCGTCATTTGTTTTCATAAGAAATGGATTTTTCGATTTTCATCGGAAAATTCTTTTACTTTTAGGTGAAATTTTCCGTTTTTCCGCTACTGAAATGCTTTGTGATCATGAAAAAATATTTGCTGAACCCGCTTTGATTGACACTATAAGGAATTCGTCCACTGCGTGAGCTTCGGGAGCTTCGCGAATAAAAAAATGCCGGTTTCATGCAAGGTAAAAGTATCGGAAATTCAGTGCTGGAAAATCCACACGAATGACTTTTTCAAAAATGTCTCTTCTGTTATTCATAGTCGAAACATATATGAATAATTTGGGAGAACGTGATCCTAAATATATTATTATGTGACTGAATGAAAGAGCACTGAAAACTGAGAAAATCGCATTTTTTCGAATTTCGAGCATGTTTTACTGGAAAACGGTGCATTTTCGAAAAAAACTTGTAGACACTTTTTTCGTAGAGAATTTTATGCAGAATATTATGACATTACTTATTTGTTTTTGGAAAAAATGGATTTTTTGATTTCCCTCGGAAAATCGTCAATTAAAATTTTCCGGATGCTTTCACGGCTTATCACCCTCGAAATTCGGATTCAGTGGGTCAAAATACATAAGAATAACTTGGGTGATCCCGACGCGCTTCATCGGCTACGAAAACCCTCCCTGCTACCGGACTATATGGGACTTAGAAGTTGCACTTGGAAGAATAATTTCATAGTACGCAGTGCTCTAGTGTGTGACGTCACGCCACTTGAACGAGGCGACTAGTATTCGCAGGTGCTTACAAATGTATCGGTGTACAATCACTTGCGCCGTTCGTGTCGTGTATTGTTTATTTACACGATGGCTGAAATTAAAAAAATATCCTACAAATATCGTACTTATTGTGTCTATGTGTGAAAACACGGCAATTACAAACCCCAATAAATTGTTGTTTCATGTACCAAATGACATGAATAAAAAGGAAGAAGTGGTGCAAACTAATCAGGCGTGACTTAATTTGACCTAAAAGTACTGCATATGTGTGTGAAGATCATTTTGATGTGAGTACCTATTAATTATTAGTACTAGCTGCCTATTTCTGATTGATAAAAATACTGAGCAGTAAGTAGGTTTGGAATAAGTTATTAAGTAAAAATAACTAACCTAACCTATATTTTTACAAGCTTCCATTAAACTTGCATGGTATGTTTGTTTCATTAGATCGAATCTTACAAGTGAATTTTGACCCACTTCTAGTGGTCCGAATAACTTGAAGTGTGTCGGGTAAAAATGATTGCGGTGAGAATGCATTATGATTTTTTTTTTTAAAGAAGGCGACTCTGAAATGGCGGATAAGTTTTGTGATTATGGTCCGATCCTATTCAAAATTAATATCTAGAAAAACGCGATTTTAAGAAGAAAAAAATTATAGTAATATACAATGAGTCTGCTTAAGTTGGCTACATATGGGAAACTTTTTTATAATTGATTTTATGAAAAAAAGTTATTCTTAATAAAAAGTTCTGTATGGTCCAAAACCCAAGATGCAACCATCATAATATATCAAATTTTATCAGTCTCATACGAGGTATGTCAAAAGATATGAATTTTACTCAGGAGTAAAGTAACTTTATAGGTATTTCACAATATCGAAAATTGTTATTATGAAAAGTTGTTCGGAGTTAAAAACTATGTTTCAATATGCAATTACATTCTTCTAATTGGAACATTATTTTTTTTCTCAAATTATCAATGCCGAACATTTATCATTTTTATTTATGACAAACATATTAAACTTTCCATTCTGTTTAGAAATGAATAAGCCAATTTTCATAAAACAAAATTTATTAAAAACCCAATGAACATTGAACAGTTGATAACCTTTTAATTAGATATGTCTTATAACATTTTAGGGATGCATTTAAATTAATAATAATAATACCATAATAATTTATTTCGTAGTAACAATTCAACGAACATTATTAGCTCCGTCAATTCATTAACGCCTCAATATATTCGCCTTCTCTCTCTATACAGGTAATTGTTCTATCACGAAAATTTTTCAATACCCTTCTAACCATGGCCGGACTAATACTCTGAATGCATTCTGTAATGACTCTTTCCAAATGAGCAACAACTGTAAATGGCCTTTGAAGATACACCTTTTCCTTCAGGTAGCCCTACAAGAAAAAATCGAGTGTCGTCAAATCGGGAGACCGAGGAGCCCAACAAATTTCAGAATACCAATAAATAACTCTTCCATTAAAACGATTTTAAATTTGCCTTATATCTAACCTACTGTGGCATGGAGCACCATCCTGTTGGAACCATATTCAACGTTGACGTTGAAGGAGGGAAACATTATTAAGAAAAACTGTCTAATTAATTCTCTAAAAACTGCAAATAACGGTTCCCATTCAATGATTCATAAAAAAAAGGTCCAATTATTTTATTTCAGTAAATTCCACACCACACATTTGTTTTGAATGCATACTGGTCCCGATTGTTGATGGTGAAATTTGGATTAGTATCACTCCACTAACGGCAGTTTTGGCTAGATACTGTTCCATTTGATGTAAATGTTGATTCATCCGAAAAAAGAATATGTCTTGCCCCAGTGAATTGAGGGAGCTAATTATGTTCGTTAAATTATAACCACAAAATGAATTATTATGGTATTATTATTATTAATTAAAATGCATCGCTGATATGTTACAAGACAGACATTAACTAATTAAAAGGTTATCAACTGTTCAATGTTCATTAGATTTTTAATAATTTTTTTTTATGAAAAACTTGTAATTTTTTTTTTTTTGACACATAGTTTTTAATTGCAACTAACTTTTCATAATAACAATTTTCGATATTGTGAAATATAAAGTTACTTTACTCTTGAGTAAAATTCATATTTTTTGACATGCCTCGTATAAGATTGATGAAATTTGATATCTGATGATTGCATCTTGGGTTTCAGACCATGCAGAACTTTTTATGAAGAACAACTTTTTTCCGAAAAATTAATAATGAAAAAGTTCCCATATGTAGCCAACTTACGTAGACTCACTGTATATTTCGGCTATCTCAGAAACGGCTCTAACGATTTTGATGATTTTACGCAAATAATAATAATAATAAGACAAGTTTGATTCGATTCAAAATTGGTACTTGGGGGTTCTCTGGGTCGGAGATTATGATTCTTCTGTCAAAATTCGCAAATTCAAGATGGCGGCTCCAAGATGGCGGACGAATTTTGTAATTATGGTTCGATTCGATTCAAAATTGGTATGTGGGGGTTTTCGGGATCGGAGATTATGATTGATTAGTGTAACATCGCGTTTTCTCATGAAAGACCCCTATATCGATCCACTCAAAAAGCAAAACTCCATCTACATTCAAATTTCATCAAAATCGTTGAAGCCGTTTCCGAGGTAGCCGAAATATACAGTGTGACCAATTTAAGATGGAAGCACCCATATAGATTAGAATGATTTTGTTTTTGTCAGATAGACATTCAAAAAGTGTACTAGGACACCAAATTTCATGGATAAATCTCCACTTCCAGGGCCAACTAATCTTATTTTTCAAGGTCAAAAAATTACTAGCGATTTTTTTCAGAAAAAATCTGACTACATCACTGGATTCGCGATATTTTCAAATGGTTCACATGTTAATAACGTTGGAATGCCTAAAATAATAAAAAAGTTATAGGGAAATGAAATTTGAGAAATATGCCTTTTAATCAACTCACCACTTCAATTTCAAAACTTTTGTAACAACTTTGACTACACCACTGGATTCAGAATGTCTTGAAATATTACTGACCATAATTTCATCGAAATCTGTTGATAAATAAAAAATTTGAAATTTTGAGATAAGATGACATTTTCCTGAAATTCCATTTTCAAATTTTATTTTCTTATGATGTTCTTATTTATGTACAGATTTCGAAGAAATGTTGACCAGTGATATATCGAGATCTCCTGAATACAGAGGTGCATTTCAAATTTTGATGAAAGTTCTGAAATTGAATGGGTGGGTTGATTAAACGGCATATTTATCAAATTTCATTTCCCCATAACTTTTTTATTGATTGACGCATTTTAACGTAATTTACATATGAACCATTTGAAAATGTAGCGAATCCAGTGGTGTAATCAGATTTTTTCTAAAAAAATCACTAGTAATTTTTTTAGATTTTTGACCTTGAAAAATAAGATTAGTTGGCCCTGGAAATGGAGATTTATTCATGAAATTTGCTGTCCTAGTAGACTTTTTGAATGTCTACCAAACGAAAAAAAAATCATTCCAATCGGTTGAAAAATGTAAGTTTAATAAGGATGCTTTCATCTTAAATGGGTCACACTGTATATAGATATATTACTATTATTATTATTGTTTTGCGTTAAATCGCGTTTTTTCAGAAAAGAAACCTATAGGTATGAATTAACTAAAAACGCAAAACTCTATATATTTGAGAACAAAATTTCATCAAAATCGTTAAGGCCGTTTGCGAGATAGCCGAAATATATATTATTATTATTATTATTATTTCGCGGAAAAACGCGTTTTCTCAGGAAAAAAACATATTTAGATAAACTCAAAAAGCAAAATTTCATCTAACTACAAGATTTCATCAAAATCGTCAGAGCCGTTTCCGAGATAGCCGAAATATATATATATATATACAGTGACCGCCAAAAAGTATGTACCATATGGGAAAAAAGTTTATTATTAGAGTAATGGAAAAAAGATTCTTGGGAAAAGTTTGTGCATGTCCGATAACCTAAATATTGATTTTGACATATGTCACGTGATCGGTGGTATGGCGGTAAATTGATAAAAAAATACTATGAATAGGCAAAAAGTTGGGTAAAATGGCATGATATCGGAAAAAGTTATTTCAAAAAGTTGCTTAGAATTCAATTTTATACACATAACTATACAAAGTTTTAAAAAATAATGTGAGAAAATTGAAAATAGCTATTTTTTTTAAATATTTTACTAGCTGTAAAAAATATCAAATTATTATCTTATGAATAGTTTGGCCATACTGAAACATTTGTATTTCAATGATAATAACAAAACTTTCTCATTTTATCCACACCAGAGAGATCTAAATATAAATAAATGGATTTTGTCAAAACCCTGGCTGTTACATTGGTTCGTATCTAACAGTTATATCAGAATTCCACGACTATTGTGATGACATGACACTCCAGAAACATGTGTTTTCCAGATTATAATCAAGTTTCGATGATAATTGTGCCAGAGCGTTTCACTTCGCATGCAATGTTGCAAACTCAAGCCTCTTTAATTTGACGCACTATTTTTAAGATTATGTGCGAAGTGAAACGTTCGTGTACGATTATCATCAAAAATTGATTATAATCGGAAAAACACTATATTTTTGGATTTCCCTATCATCGCTATAATCTTGGAATTCTGATATAACTGTTAGATATGAACCAATGTAACAGCAAGGGTTCTGACAAAATTCAATTTTTTTAATTTAGTGCTTTCTGGTGTGGAGAAAATGAGAAAGTTTTGTTATTGTCATATAAATACAAATATTTCATTATGGTCAAGCTATTGAGAAAATAATTTGATATTTTTATAGAGCTAGGGAAATATTTAAAAAAATTGTTATATTCAATTTTCTCACATTATTATTTCAAACTTAATCTATATGTATAAAATTGAATTCTAAGAAACTTTTTCGTATAACTTTTTCCGATATCTTGCCATTTTACCCGGTTTTCTGCCTATTCTTATTAATTTTTTTCAAGTTGCCGCCATACTAGTGATCACGTGACATGTGTCATAATCTATTTTTAGGTTATCGGACATGCACAAACTTTTCCCAAGAATCTTTTTTCCAATACTCTAATAATAAACTTTTTTCCCATATGGTACATACTTTTTGGCGGTCACTGTATATCATTTTTATTATTATTTTGCGTAAAATTGCGTTTTCTCAGGAAAGAAACACTTTTAGATAAACTCAAAAAGCAAAATTCCATCTAAATACAAGATTTCATCAAAATCGTCAGAGCCGTTTCCGAGATAGCCGAAATATATACTGTTGTGTTATAGAATGGTGAAATCATCAATGAACAAAAATCAGATCATGCTAAAAGACTTACCCATATAATATCAACCCCTTGATATGTACAAAAGTTCAATCCGATGATGATTCTACCCTAATTTACAGGAAAACATGTATCGGTCTCTGACTTGCGACATGGTTTTCAGCTGGTTCCATATAAGTAGGTATTTGCGGGAACATGAATCGGAATTTACTAAAAGAGTAAACTTAAATGAGAATATTAAAATATTAACAATTGGGCACAACCCGACAACCCTGTAGATGAAAAATTGGAAAGATTTGACAATAATGACAGATAATGAAAAAAAGAAAAGTGTTATAAGAAATATTATGGAAAGCACAATAAAATGAGAGATGATAGCTAAATAGAGACAATGTAAATAGATTGAGGACGTTATAAAGAGTAGTTTATAAGATATTTTTGCAAGATTTAATGTGAAAGTAATTTGAAAAGAAGTCATTGGAACATTCATGAGTGTTTTTGCCTGGTTGTCAAGAAAAAAAATCAATAGGTTTGTTTTTGTTCGCGTTCACAAAATAAACAGTCCGGAACCATCAGAAGCATGCGCAGTTTCACAGAACTGTATGGATTCTTTGAGTTCTGTGGGACTATGCTTGTGATGGTTTCTTCCTATTTATTTTGTGAACGCGAACAAACTTAACTACGAGTCAACAAGCTATCGAGTGAATACGAAAATTTTTCGGAAGAACAAAAAAATGTGGAAAAAGTTACAAAAATATAATAATTCCTACCTGTCCTAGCTGTTCTGCAATTCAATTTGGTCAGTCACGAGTTCCAGCTACAAATAATAAGGTATTTCTATACATTTTTATCTTCCAACTTTCCATGGAGTACCAGACTGTTGTTCACATTGTTCCTGAATAGTATCCTGCAGAAATTATCGATTTTACATTGATTTCGTTCCACAGCAAACTTTTTGAATGATTTGTGCGACCATTTTCGCGTATTATGAACTGAACTGAATAAATGAAATCTGATTTACCGATATTTGGTTGAATAGTGCTCAACGAGTGTTATTGCATTATATTTCCAAAGACAATTTACGAGTTTTAACCTCTATAACCTAGAGGGCAGCATCTTATACGGTTGAGAAATTTTGGATAATAATATTAGTTATATAATTAGCAAAAAGAGTAGGGTATCTTCCAGGAATATTTAGTAAAAATATTATGATTATTCTTTCCATAAAAGTAATTGATTGTTCAATAAATTTATAAAGGTGTTGAGAAATTCATTCTTTATTGATATACAGATATACAGGTATTATTGGAAAGTATGTATAATTTAGTTTCTCCAAAGATCCACCCACGAGAAAGGAGTCCATGTCTGAAAAATAATTCAAAGATCTGAAGTTGTTCATTTTGTTATATAAAAAAGATCCATACAACAATTTTAATAATTTATTAATCAAAAATATAGAATTCAATAGAAATTGAGCTAGCCTGTGAAGAGACAAAATTATATACAACTATTTTTTTCTACTTACATAACTTACAATACATAACAGTACATGTAATATTACTATAATATTTTTTGCGTAAAATCGCGTTTTCTCAGAAAAAAACCTATATAGATGAACTCAAAAAGCAAAACTCTAACCACATACAAAATTTCATCAAAACTCGTTCGATTTCAATATTGTCGGTAAGGGTTCGTACCGACAATATTGAAATCTTTAAATTCACACACAAAAAACAACACACTACACCACTGACATTGCGAACTATCTCCCTCATGTTTGGATGGATGAACTTCAACAATCAGTACTTACTTACTTCAAACTGTTTATGAAACGTTTTTTAAATAAATCATCGTTATACGTTGAACATGATGAAGCGAACTCAAAAGTATATACTCACTCAAAAAGTTTAACTTCTTTTATTTCAGCACTAACAGAAGACGGATTTAATGAAAAAAACTCCATCACTTTGTTACGAAGGCGTAGAAGGGCCACGGATTTTTCTTTTCTTCAATCCCGCCCAATGGGCACACGTACGTTTTTCAAACGTGTTATAAACGTGGCATTGGTTAAATAAACGTTTCTGGTTGAAAATTTCAACGACAATAATTTAGTGTTATCTTCAACGTTGAAAGAATACGTTATAAATATGTGTTTTCAACGTAACTTTCTCAACAACTCGTTAAATATACGTTTAATAATCGTTGTGTTAATTCAAAAATAATTGTTAATCTAACTCGCTTTATGCGATTCATTTATCAATGTTTATGATACGTTCCTTAACCTTTTATTTGGTAAAAACAATGTTGTTTTATTGAGTATCTTCGACGTTAAAAAAACTGATTGAAAACGGCAATAAAGCGATAATTAGTAAACAATTGGTTTAATATAACGATGTCACACGCGACATTTTTTTGTTGAAAAAACGTTCGGTTTTCAGCCATTTCACAACGTTATTTCAACGTCCTTGTGCCCATTGGGCGACTTCTAACTCGGGATCTCGAGATCCCGACTTAGACTTTGTTTTGATTCAGGACTCACAATATATGGAGAGATCGTTTTTTGGGCTTTGATTTCTGAAGCTATGATCATTAATTATAGAAAAAAAAAATAATCCATTAGAAATCTTCTACTTTTTCGAAACCGTATCTAGTACGATATAAATTTGACATCAAACAAAACATTCAAAACCTAACCTAACAGAGATGTAAACAAATTACAATTGTTCATTGTTGAATTTGTGCCTTGTGTTTGATTCATATTACAATTTGATAAAAAAGTATTATTTTTATCAGCAAATTTTAACATGTGCATCATAAAGTGAGAACTGTCATGGAAAAGAAAACTACAAGTCAAAATATACCAGTTGTTGACTCGACAATGTGGTTTTCGAACATTATAGAACAAATACAGATTTTAGCGGAGCTGAAGTGAAGAATGTGAAAGCAAGCAGGTATGAGTAAAGCAAATTTCTATGTTGCACTTGATTTTACGAAAAACAAGACTTCAAGAATCAATACTATATTATATAAAAAGTTTGCAAAGTTGCCCGTGGTTAGGTTATGTTTCTTTTTACAAATTATATCAAACAAATGGCTGGAGACTTTGACGTCATCTATATTCGTCCAATGAAATACCGGTAATAGTTCGCGCGGAAATAGCTAGTATTTGAGTTATCTTTTAATATTTTTTTCTGGATCAAATGCAATATAAAAAAAAAATAAAAATTCCTTTTTTCACGCAGTTTGACTCATAATTACTTGAAAAAACAAAATTACTAGTGTAATTCCCTACTGAATTGTATACGGACAGGTGCCGTGGAATATATCTTCATGCAATCTCAGGATTTCAGAATTCTCAAATTAGACGATGATCGTGGAGAACACCGGGTGGCTACGGAAGTATTGTCTACGGAATATCTCAGTTATTGTATGAAGTAGGTTTGTGAAATTTGGAGCGTCGATATAATGACATAAGAGCTAGAATTTGAGCATATTGACATGTCGAAGTTAACTTCCGGTCTGACCGGAAGTAACATCAACTTTCTTATTTTAAATGGAAACCCTATTTTTTTTTCTTTTCGCCTTATTTAGCATTCAATTCCCTTTCTAATGACATATCAAAAGTTGGTATCTAACCAAAAACTAGATCAGAAAAAAATTATTATTGAAATTCACCGAGTAGGCCGTGGAATCAAAATGAAAGCCAAAAATTGAAAAGTTGGCTATGGAAACCATACGTCACTTGATAACAGTTGCTACTACTGTGATATTTTATTTTCATTCGTCGGCGTTATGAAAAGCCGCCAAAAAAAATATTGGAAAAATTGGGAAAAAACAATACTCTGTAGGTCCATAACTTAAATAGGAACATACAACTTTTTCTTGCCTGTACTATTCAGCATAATCATTCCTTTCTAATGTAATAATAGAAAGTAATTTTTTGAAATGAAATACCAAAAAATCCAATTATTATTCTTCAAATAAAGAAAAAACAGATTTATCGAAAAAAAAAAAATTCAAATTGATAGGATTAAAGATAAAATAAATTCAAAACAAATGTTCGAAATGCATTCCCTCAGCGTCAATACATTTATTGACTCTGGTGATATTTTCATGTAAAACGTTTCTCAACATTTGGGGCGTGATATCTTGGAAAGCTCTACGAATTTTTACTTCTAGCTCATGTAGAGTTGTAGGCTGTGTGGAATACACCCTATTTTTAAGATGCCCCCATAGAAAAAAGTCGCACGGAGTAAGATCAGGTGACTTTGGTGGCCACCTGACTGGACCATGGGTTGTTATAAGTCTCTCTTGAAAGCGATTTTGAAGATAATTTCTCGCTATTCTTGAATTATGCGGAGGGGCGCCATCTTGCTGGAAGTACATTCTCTCAGTCATTTCATTCGTTAAAAAATTAAAGTATCTCTCTCCGGTTAGTTGGCCTTGAAAAAGAATGGGGCCAACAATATGAGTTCCAACTATTCCTGCCCAAACATTCACACCAAATCTCTCCTGGAAGCCGCCTTGTCGAAACCGGTGCTCGTTTGCTATCGCCCAGTACCTGGAACAAAAGACCGTTCACACTTTTAGCACTTTACACTTCGACTATCGACAATAATCCAAATAAAGTACAATACCTACCTTGTATTATTCCTGTTAAATAATCCATTGTTGGTAAATCTTGACTCGTCCGTAAACAAGATATAATAGTTAAATAGGTGATTCTCAGCATTTTGTCGAAGAAACCAATTACAATATTCCAGGCGCCTTTCACCGTCATTTTCATACAAATGTTGATGCAACTGATACTTGAAGGATTTCAATCGATGTTTTTTCAAAATTTTCCTAGCAGAGTCCTTACTTATAGCTAATTCGGCGCCAATCTGCCTTGAGGAAATTGTGCTATCATATTGTACTAAAGCTGATACATTAATTTCAGTTTCCTCATTAATAACAAATGCTTCTTGGTCTTCGTGAACATCAGGCTCAGTTCTTAATTTTTCTTCAAGCCACTGGAAATACCTTCTTGACGGTTGCTGCCTCCCTGGATATCGCTCTAAATACAATCGTTCAGCGGCATAAGAATTTTATAAATGAGAAGCATGTCAATTTGTTCGGTTCGTGAATAACGGGGCATTTTTTGAATATTCCACTAACTGATTTCGATTTCCAAACCCTTTTAAAATGGCAGAATCAAAAACACCACTTCGAACGTCAAAATAATATGGATAGCAGCGTTCGTGACAGCTCTCATTTATTTTTTGTTTCATTCCAAAATGCATCTTAATCAGCCTACTTGTTAATATTTCGGTTCGAATGATTATTGCAATGGAATGATTATTCTGAATAGCACAAACATCGTCCATAGGTAGATATTAGAATATCTATGGACGATGGCACAGTCCAAGTACGTTTATGTTCCTATTTAACCTAGAACCTACAGGATATAATTTATCATTCCACATTATTTTTAATTTTATTTTTGCGTATGGCGATAATCTGTTTTGTTATTTGAAGAATAATAATTGGATTTTTCGGTATCTCAGTTCAAAAAATTATTTTCTATTATATCATTATAGAAAGGAATGGTTATGCTGAATAGTACAGGCAAGAAAAAGTTGTATGTTCCTATTTAAGTTATGGATCTACAGAGTATTGTTTTTTTCCCAATTTTTCCAATATTTTTTTGGCCGGCTTTTTATAACGCCGACGAATGAAAATAAAATATCACAGTAGTAGCAACTGTTATCAAGTGACGTATGGTTTCCATAGCCAACTTTTCAATTTTTAGCTTTCATTTTGCTTCCACGGCCTACTCGGTGAATTTCAATAATAATTTTTTTCTGATATAGTTTCTGGTTAGATACCAACTTGTGATATGTTATTAGAAAGGGAATTGAATGCTGAATAAAGCGAAAAGAAAAAAAATATGGTTTGCATTTAAAATAAGAAAGTTGATGTTACTTCCGGTCAGACCGGAAGTTAACTTCGACATGTCAATATGCTCAAATTCTAGCTCTTATGTCATTATATCGACGCTCCAAATTTCACAAACCTACTTCATACAATAACCACCCGGTATACTATTCCATAATTGTAGGAAATCATTGTTTTCACAAAACTACATGAAGAATAATAGGATTTTTGATCAGTGAGATATAATAATAATATTTACAATAATTATCGTCAATAGTTCCGTATTTAAAATAATTATATGGCTATTTTTAATTAAATTTCTTCACTTATACCATTTAAGTTCCTAAATGATGAGGAAGTGCTAGTTGAATATCTCAGATGTATCTCTGTAATAATTATTATTCAAGAAAACAAGTATGTACATATTAATATCACAAAATTATTGGTTGAAAGTTTGATTTTGAGGAGGAAATTCGATTTTCGACATGGTTTGTTTGGGTATTTAACCTCTTCCACAAGCTGAAAAGGAAAAAATATTAATACAAAGAAATCTGTAGAGGTGTATAGAAGGCAGAAATTTATTTTTGTCAGTCACGTATGCTACACTGAAATTGCCTATCTGAAAAAAATGTGTTCAAATTAACTATAAAATACTTCTCTCTTTCGAAAAACGTTGACGTTTCGGAGACTAATCTGTTATCAAAACTTGCTGAAAAAATCGCCGAAAACTGTATTTGAATTGGTTTGAAATTTGCCAAACATTCTTTTGGGTGACATTCCATGAGAAAACACCCACTTTCCTGGCTAATACCACGACGAACGTTGAATTACATCTAATGAATTTCCGTGCAGAGTTCCTACAATTGCTAGTTGCATGGAAATGTTCATTGAAACATTTGGACCCTATAGATCGATTTCTGGGTTCTTGCCCTCATCAGTACAGGGTAGGTCTCTGCAGAATACTTGACAAGCTCATTGTTAAAAATTGCAGATTCCTTTACTTTCCCATTCTATTAGTTTTCGTTTCGTCTCTGAGGAGAGGTAACCAGGTGCGGTTCATTTCGATGGAAATTGTTGAAAAATAAGGTATACTATTACTCAAACTAGACAAAAATCAATTAACTGATTTTCTTCGTTGATTTAACTTTCTCTTACACATTTTGGCAAAAGGAAAGTGACATTGATATATTCAAATATACATTTGGCGATCGTTTTCGATAGAAGAAAGTAAGCTATTACAGTCCCGTTTTCGTCACATACTCGTGCATATTATCCTTGGTTTAAGAACGGAATAATAATTTTTGTAACTGTATAACACTGAGTCTTTTTCTTTCATGAGTTCTCGAGGTATTGATAATTTCGTTTTTCATTAATCTATTTCGAGCTAGCATATCTCCTCGAAGTAAACGTAGAATACTAATCATAACAGATAGATAGATATAATAATAAAGGAGCTATAATATTTATTTGAGTAAATAATTTGGAGGCTGTGTAGACGTGTACGATTGATAGTTGCAAAAAAATTATTATACAGGGAAAAAAATTCTTGTCGTAATAACCAGAATGGTGACAAGAATTCTGATTAGTATGGGCACAGCTAAAATTCTTGTTATAATGACAAAACAAAAATTGCTACAAACGTTTTGTTAAGGTTACTACAGTGTGACACACTTAAGATGAAGACACCCCTGTATTTTAGTCATTTTTGAAAGCAGAGATTTGATTTTCGGTACAGCCGTAGACCTTCATGGGCCGCACTTTTCGCAATACTCAGCCCGAGTGACAGCCTTAAACCCAGCCTACTGCGATCCCGCGAAAAGGGCAAATTCTCGATATTTTGCGTCGCGTTGGAGATACCGAAAAAAGTTATTCGAAAAAGTTGCTTAGAAATCGATTTTAACCCTACATACCGAATTTCAACGCAAAATTCGAATTTTGAATTTTTTTGTAATTTTCATATTAAAGTCCGATTTTCAATTAATGGTTCTGAATAAGAAGCTACGAAAACAATAAATTCGTCATAATGTAGGAATAAGAATAAAAAACCTAATATTCATTATGAAAAAATTTAAATTTTGTTTATTAGTTGTAACTAAAAAGCAACAGAGACGATAAAATCGGTCAAAATTAAATGACAATTAATGAAAAACTATTTATTGAACCGAATTCGAACAGGAAATGAAATAAACACTAATATTGGAAGTCAGTTCTAACTGGCCCGCCCTCAATTTTGATACATTTTTCAATTATTTTTCTATTATTATTGGCCACTCTCCTAAGTTCTGGAATACTTATTTTATGGCAGGCTTGCCTTATTCTCTCACAAAGTTCTTGCCGAGTTCGTGGCCTAGACTTGTAAACCTTATTCTTGACGGTTCCCCAGAAGTAAAAATCCATTGGTGTTATGTCAGGAGAGCGAGGAGGCCATTATTCATATGGGCTATTTCTACCAATCCAACGTAATGGAAAATGTTCGTTTAACCACTCTCGAACCATCCAAGAATTATGAACGGAAGCTCTGATCTCTTGTCGCACATTGAGGGGAAGATTTTCAATGATTTCCCATAATTCATTATCAAAAAAATTCAATAGTCGTTCAGCGTTAATGGTATTATTGAAGAAAAACGGTCCAATTATTCTGTCGTGTGAAATACCACACCATACATTAATTTTTTTAGAGTATTGGTCCTTACAGCTTATAACCCAGTGGGGATTTTCGGTAGACCAGTATCTGCAATTTCGTTCCATGTCGAATACGATTTCGTTGCGGATGTCTTCTGTTGAATTCATGAGCAATTTGTCTGCTACTTCGAGCACCATCACCAAATAACCTTATTATTTCAATTTTTTCTCGTAAATTAAGACGTTCAATGGGCATTTTGTTACTGTTTTTGACGCATTTACTTTCAAACTGACATTTGGTATAATAGTTCATTTGTTTTCATGACGCCCTAACCCAAATTGAAAACTGTTGAAACACAAAATATGAGACTTCTTTGAAACATTGAGAATGACGATTTTCCATCCAAAATTAGGCAAATGGTATTATTCGCAACCAATCATATTCAACAGAAAATTGAAAAAATCCTCAAAATTAGAGACAGGCTAGTAAAGAAGACTAAATTCGATTAACTTACATTTGATAAAATAATAATTTTCAATATTATTTATTTCAATGCGTTAATTTCATTGATTTTGACTATTTTATCATTTCTGTAGCTTCTTATTCAGAATCATTAATTGAAAATCGGACTTTAATATGAAAATTACAAAAAAATTCAAAATTCGAATTTTGCGTTGAAATTCGGTATGTAGGGTCAAAATCGATTTCTAAGCAACTTTTTCGAATAACTTTTTTCGGTATCTCCAACGCGACGCAAAATATCGAGAATTTGCCCTTTTCGCGGGATCGCAGTAGGCTGGGTTTAAGGCTGTCACTCGGGCTGAGTATTGCGAAAAGTGCGGCCTATGAAGGTCTACGTTTGTACCGAAAATCAAATCTCTGCTTTCAAAAATGACTAAAATACAGGGGTGTCTTCATCTTAAGTGTGTCACACTGTGTATAATATTTTGTCACCGTTACTATATGTTATTGTAAGATCAAACGAACTTACCTTAAGTGAAGTTCGATCTTAATTATATAAAATGCCTTGTTCGAAGATGATCAAATGTAGTACCCCTTGTTTTCCGTGTGAACACGCACATTTTTAAAGAAACCGTGTGTCGCTTCAGGCCAACAAAACGCACCCATCTCTGTACCGTTGTGTCTTGGCTGTATGCTAACATTGCTAACCTAAGTTTAATCACTTTTAAAGCTATTTCATCTCAAATGATGATCGGGATCCTAAACACTGGCACCAGTGGTAGTTTCTTCCAAATAATTATATCATGTATGGTTTATGAAGGATATAAACCTGGATTGGTACAGGAATCCGCAGGAATCTTATAATACACGATTCCTACTATAAGAAATCATTTCGCCATTGGGTATGGGCGGGACTGATCATCTTCGAACAAGGCGTTTCATACAGGGTGGGGCACCGAAAACGAAACAGATCGAATATCTTCAAAACGCATTTGTTCTGAAAAAAGAGCAAAAACACGTCGATTTTCAATCCAAGGGGGACAACTTCCTATCATAACTTCAACTGTCATACCTCTTCCCCCTCCCCTTGGTCACTATCACCCAAACAATTTGAATAGGGAAAGTAGTAATTACCCCATTACCTTCCCCCCCTCAGGCACGCGCCTGATCAAGAGGTGGTCTATTCAACTCCCTCTCGTATGCGTATGGCGATTTCACTTTTGTCAACATTTTCTTCTCTATCTATTCGAGTCATGAGTCTCGGGGTAAATCGCCCATTACAATCGTAACAAATAATAATGTTTCTAAAAGCCATATTATTCAAAATAATGCGAGTAAAAGAATCTTCGCAAAAAACATTAGCTTTTGTAGAAACTTGAAATTTATTGAAAATTCAGAAATTGTTATTATTCCTGTCAAAACTAAACAAAATCATCGTCACTATACAGAGTCAAAATCAAATGTGATCGCTTGGGAGATCTTCACTAGTTGCAACTTTTGACCTTCGATACCTGAAAAACTGTCCATTTTTAGGTCTCGGGCCCATGGACTCTTAGATCAAAGGGTATAAGGGGGGTCCATAAAATACGTAAGATGTTTAAGGGGGGGAGGGGGTCGAGTCAAATCTCATCTAATCTTACGTTGGAGAGAGGGAGGGTCTCGGCAAATACCACGCATTTTTTTTCCTGATTGAAACAAAAAAAAATTATACTATTTTGGTCCATTTAATCCAGATTGTACATGCTTAAGATTTAATCTTAAGCGTAATCCTAATACGATTACGATGACCAGAAGTGCTGCAGCCCACGCCGGAGTGATCTGCATATGATTCTTCACGACCGTTTTCTGCCACCTCCATACCCTATCACTCAGGTTGATGGACATTTGACAATTCCGGACTTTAAAGAGCATGACGGAAAGTCATTTGCTCCATTTCTAATACGCCACTGCCCAGGGCCGATCCTAGCAGGTGTGCAGCGCGTGCCCCGCACGAAAGCGCGACCAACAAGGGGCGGCCGCAGGCCGCATATAATTCACGACCGGCACACAGCACGCAGTTCAATGGTCAAAACAAACTTTATTTTAGTGTTTTTTTTGAGGTTTTAATTTTTACCCAGAACTTGGAGAGCGCTACGAGTCATTATTTATTTTATATTATTTGCTCTAACATTTTTAACAGGAATGAATAACCCATAATCTCACTTTTCTAAACAAAAAAACATAATAATAATGGTATACTTCTTCAACAGCGCTGCTAGATGTACCTAACTGTTTTCGATAAATTTCAAATTTTTCGAAACATTTTTATTATTTTTATTTGTATTTTTCCTAATCGTGTTTTACCTCAGTGTCATTTTTATTAATGTTTCACTTTTTACTATTATACAGGTAGATAATAATACTAGCAGCAGTTGTATGCCTGTGTATTACAAGAAGATTCCTATTTCTGGTATTTACAGCATGAACATACGAACGATATGTCATTTTTTTGTAATATACAAAGGAGTTCCGGTAGTTTCTTTTTCTGAAACTTTATGGGCAAAACATGCAAGGTGAAAATTGCTTTGGTCCTGCATATTAAGTAATCCTTTTGTTCCGCTATTAATGGAGTTCCGTGGTCTTGCATTCTCAAAAAAACAAGTGAAACGAATATATATATATATATATGAGTTTTGAATTTTAGTCGATGTATCGAGGCACGGTCCATAAATCAAATCGTCATAGTTTCAGTGATTAAAAATTGAAGTTTCTTGTAACTGTTTCATCAAATCTTTGTTTAGAATTATCCTGTTACGGTAAAGATTTCTCAATAAATATTTGTTTAATATGTGTTTTAAACCGTAAACCATCGTCAACGGGTAGTCCCAATTTTTTTATTGTTCTACTGGTCTCACTATGCACACCACTCATTACCACTTCATCTGTGGCATGAACTCTATCAAATATATTATTTGTGATTTTTATTGTAATGACTATATCAGCATTATCTTATTTATTGAAACGTTTATGCACTTGAGTGTAGTCAGAAAATTGATGTATATGACATTCACCAGAGAATTCTTTCAGATCCATAGTGTACAGTAAAAACAGGAGTGGGCGTAGTATTGAGCCCTGGGGAACTCCTTGAGGTAATGGCATTTCACTGGAACTGGTTTCTTATAGGACAACATAGTGACATCGGTTGGGGTGAGCTTTGAATTAAACATAAGATGAGTTTGAAACGTCAACGTAAGTATTAGTCAAAATACGAAAAAAAAATTAGAGGGGCGGCACATTAGGTCTTTGCACGCGGGCCCTGCCACTGCCTACCGATTCAACCGCTGAATGCCTTATGATCTCTATTGCCCAAGTGTACGTGATGATTTAGAGAAAAGATGCTGCAGTACATACGGTATTTACTCTGCATGTAGCACAAGAGCTGCAGATCATAGGCGAGCAGCCCACATTGCACCAGCTAAGCAAGCACGTATGTTCCTCACGGATTGTCACAAGACGAGCTGATGAGTTACTGTGCGCAAGCGCCAACGGCTTGGAGTGGCTAGATCAGAACGAAGTTGAAGGAGCAGATGATTTTACTGAAAATCATATGGACATGTTGGTTCCAATAGTCTGTCTTGAGACCACGCATCATTCTCCATGGACTGAATTAGAGTAGATATTCTTTTTTTAATCACAGTTGTTACGATTTAAGTACTCTATTGTTAAATTTTTATTACACTTATAATTAAACTCTCAGCAAAATATTGATTACTAGTCTTAAAAACTAGTCGTAAATATTTATATGCACGAAACAATTTTTTTTTCTTTTTACAATAAAACAATCCAACGCGTTTACGTAAGAAACCCACATTTTGAAAAATCTCACGTGAGATTGGGGGATGGGGAATGGGGTTGAATAAAATCTTACATCTCACCAGGAGGGGGGAGGGTCAGGAAATTTAAAAAAACACCTCACGTAATTTATGGACGCCCCCTAAACTACAACATATCCAAATTTCATCCAATTCAGAGACAGGGACAAGACAGGGATCCATTTCCCATTTGATTTGTGCGGGGTCCTTTGTATGGAAAGCATTTATAGAACTTTTGCAATGTTAAAAAGTACCGATCGACATTGATAAATATAACTCAAGCTTGTTGCTTATAGCCACAAGCCACAAGCTTTCGAAATCTGCTATAATTATCAATGTCCTTGAGTTATTACTACTGAAAATTAGTGTTTTCAGAATTATAGACATCAGTTGACAGTCTTTCAAAATGAATACTTGTATCATCCAATAGAAAATATTTAAAATTATTTCATTCTATTACATTTAACCTTTGCAGAGGGGCGTAAGACCTGTTAAAGCTGACATGGGTGATTGATTATACATAATCTTCGACAAAATCCATTCTATGATAATTTTAAGAGTTGGCAATCTTCGAGTTTCTGTTATGGCTGAAATTATGATTATTAAATCTTAGGTGATGTCCAAAGGCTGTTGAAATATGCTGTACTATGCGAACTTTTAAATGTCGTCGAGCCCGACCAATGTATGAGCTTCACAATTTTCACGATAACAGTCCCAAAGTGAACAATGGTTGAGCAGTTGCGATTAAGTGTCCCGTTTTTTTTTGTTTCCTTTCAATTCCATGCTGATAGTGGTAGATCTTAGAGTAATAAAAGACATAGAGATGCCTGCCTATACCTACACCCATGGGCGCCGTTAGTAAAAATTTCAGGGGGGGGGCGGTTACTTAAGCTCAGCTGTTATTTGAAACATACACTTTTTTGAAGTGAACATGAACTATCTTTTTCTATACAATTTGTTGGCGAGAGGGGTGACGGGTGGTGACATGTTAACGACAGTTTATTTACATTTAGAGTAAGAAGGGCCGTAATACAAACGAAGAATAACAATTTGATCCGAATGAAATGAGCGGGCATACACGAAACTACCCGAATGAATACGGACTTAACATGTTTAAGGCACTCGCTTGTAAACAAACAAAGTTATGTTGACTTCAAGACAAGGGTAATGAATATAAATATTCTCATTTAAGAAAAGTAAAATATGAATATATTTCCAATAGACATATGAAATAATAAAAACAAGCAATAAAGTGGTTCGGTATGTAAGAATTGCGAATAAAAGTATTTGAAACACTCAAATTACGGTATTTTGAAACATACTGCGTTCATCCTCAGACCTTAAGACGGCAGTACGAGTATTTTGAAATAGGCTTGGGGGGTTATCACACCTTTAACCCCCCTGGATCCACCACTGGGAGAAGGCATCTCTACAGTCTTTCATTGCTCTGAGGGTTAGATGAAAATCGTTGTCAGAGCATTGGCATCAACTGGGCATGCGCATAACTTGACAGATTATTGCTGGACATTGACCGTCAGGTATATATCATTCAAGAGGAGATTGGCCTCTAATACCGGACTTTGGCCGTGAGGAATACATCGTTCAGGAGAACATTGGCCTCTTCATCTGTTGAAAAAATTCATTTGCAGAAACAAGGAAATGAAAAAACAGAAAAACAATTTTTATTCAGTAAAATCGAGTTCCCCATTTGAATCTGGGATGTCATTCACTTATGAATGGAAAAAGCTCCAATAAGTTCATAAACTTGAGGTCAGCTAGAGGTGAGGGTTTTGTGTTGAGTAGTTTCAAATCTTCAGTCGTTATTGTTTAACCTACATCTCGTCTTCTTCACTTCCTCTCACCGAATCTATCTTCTTGGCATTTTCATTATACCCACTGAATTTTTATAAAACATTTGAAATTCATCTTTCTGGCAGAATTTCATCCATTCGATACTCATCCAGGAAATGATATGTCCATCTTCATTGTTTTTTTTCTATTCAACTGAAAAGAATGTGGTCAGATGTCCCGTCAACCATACGATTACGAATCGCTAGTAGGGCCAATGTCCATACTCAGAGGAATTTCATTTCACAACCAATTACAATAAAGGCCAATGTCAAGCATTGGCCCTTATTCGATTATGCAGGAATGGACATCAGCCTTCAGTATTGAATTATTTTTGCTCTTTGGAGATACCTAGGACTTTGGCCATTTTTCTACGTGAAAATTTAAATATTATAAGTATATTGGGCCAAATAACTCAATTCGGCACAATGTGGACATTGACCCTTTTTCTTCCAAGGTACAGAATTGTATACGTGGAGTGTCTTTATATGTGGTGGTCAGTAGCTGTTCCTAAGTTTTGTCATAGGTGCGCTTGATTGCCGCTATAGGGTAATTTCCGATTTTCTTTGGAATTTTTTAGTATGTTGGTTCCAAGTCAGTTTTTTGTAGAGAAGTCTTGCACAGTTAGCTTATTTTTTTTTTGCTTGTAAGAAGTTGTTTCATTACTAAAACATCAAGAAGTGTTTTTATGACTTATAAGAAAGACATTGTGTTTTATTGACCTTATAAAATCATATGACTTTATGATGCTATCTTATGTTATGATGAATCAATAAACTAGTCCATATATTTATTAAACTATGATACATAAAATGAAACTTGATTGAGTACGTTTTATATACTTTATTTAATTTTGGCACAGGAAAGAACAATGAGCCTAGTTTCTAATATTATACTTCATTTTGCCACCATTTTGGGATATACGACTTAATATTAACTTCACATTGAGAATGAGATTTACATACATTCATCACTAGCCGTCTAAAGTATTATGAAATAATCAGGATACATCGGGTTTCAAACAAATCTACCAGAAAAAAATGTGATATTCCACTTTTATAAGTTTATTTGTAGCCGTTTTCAACAAAGTATTATCCACTATTCTGCTGCTAGATTTTTTGAAAGAGTCTCGTATTACCTATTCACTACAATTTTCGATATCCCAAAAACGAAACCAAAAAAAAAGTCATACAAAAATTCGAGTTTGAAAATGATCTTGAATTTCGAGTCCATTTTAATTGGATAATTTATATTCGAGACATATTTTGCTACATTTGATAATATGGTCAGGTTAATAACTACCTATGTTTCCCAATATGTGTCTTCAAGGTAGTCTTCTCGATTGCGAACACCTCTTGATCAGTGAACTCAGGTATAAAGATCAGATTCTAAATTGCAAACAGAAAAACAAAATTTTACCTGGACTGTAGTATGTCGATATTCTAATGACAATATATTTCCTTGCTTAACAACCAATCAGTGGATTTCAAATTTTGAAATTCAGCCAATAGAATCGAAACTACAGTGAAAATATAGCTTGCCGCTGTATTTTCACGGTGATAAACCTGCTTAGTTTTTGTTTTACTATCTGTCAAGTGAAAATGATTTAAATTATATACGTTAAATTTATGTGTTTTGACTAGTTATCTTTATTTATCAATATGAGCGATCGTGGGGGACAAATGTCCATTGGTATCATAGATGAGGCCGTGGAAAAGAGTATTCCGTTGAATACGGCTAGAAATAAAGCATCAATTACCAGGTGACACGATTTTTCTTTATTTCAAATCGATATATTGTCGTCCTAAATATAATTCGTGGTATAATTAAAAACCTATAATTTTTTGGAATATCAATTCATTGGCAATCCTAATGCAAGAAAATACAACTCGTCCTGCGGATGATTTGCCTTCTTGTTTCGTAGCTCCAATTTGAAATTTATATGTTCAATTTGCACGCAAGGTTAGTTCGTTCTGGTTCAATTATACTAAATAATTCCTTTTGTGAATGTATACAGGTTGTATCTTGAATGATGTCATTAATTTCAGGAGGTGATTCCTTGTCACATTTTGAGAAAAAAAGTTCATATAAACGTGTGTCATAACTTCCTTCGTTTCCTAGTAACGGGATGTCAAAAATCGGTTTTTCATGAACTACTCAAAATTCTTTACGCCGATTCTGGTTGAGCTTCATGTGTTTGTTAGTAGTGACAAGGGGCTTCTTTTCACTAAATAAGATTAAGAATTTAAATTCCAGTGGCGTCCCAGTTGATTCCCTGTCACTCGGAAACGAAGCAAGTTAAGAAACACGTTTATATGATATTTTTTTCTCAAAATGTGACAAGGAATCACCTCCTGAAATTAATGACATCATTTAAGATACACCCTATATATTTAATCTCGATGCACTCAAATGTTTACGTAATGTTAGTTTGTTCTGGTTCAATTATACTAAATAATTACTCCTTCTCTTTTCTTAGATTCAAATAATTTAAAAACCCTGGACAGGATTCCCTAATGAAGAAATGAACCTTAAAGTTACAATTTTTATATTACTTTATTTGTGTTCGCAATTTAGAGTCTACTACAAGTATTACATCACCCCAACCACAGCCGACTTAATCTCCCGAGCCGTGGTGAGAAAATCGGCAACACCGCATGGAAAGCAATTTTACGCCCTACTCATTAATTCTTTAATGTGAATTTCTCGGCTTATTCGGAAAACTACGAAAAAAACATAGGATATTAAATTTTTAGAGAAAAGAACGCTGATTGATGAGGTTATTTGATTTTTTTATCACAAACGAATCGCAATATATTCAATTTCTTATATATGGGAAATCTGTCAAGTTTGGTTTTTCCATGCCCTAAAATTCACATTTCGGGAGATTTTTTTAACATATTTTTTCTGATAAGTGCAGAAACCACATAGATGATCTCTGATTTTTTTTTAGATTTTTCATTTGAAATCTGACTAATGAAAATAATATGTTATTTGCAGGTTAAGGAAAAGTTAAGGAAAATTTCTCGAAATGTGAATTTTAGGGCATGGAAAAACCAAACTTGACAGATTTCCCATATCTAAGAAATTGAAAATATTGCTACTCCAGTTTGTGATGAAAAAAATCAAATAACCACATTAATCGTCGTTCTTTTCTCTAAAAATTCATTCATTTATGTTTTTTTCGTAGTTTTTCGAATAAGACGAGAAATTCCCTTTACAGAATTAATGAGTAGGACGTCAAATTGCTTTTCCTTGCGGTGTTCAACAGCTCGGGAGATCAAGTCGGCTATGCCTCAACCCTTTTCACCTGAAAGTGGTCGCAATCGAGACATGTTCGCAATATTATGGGTGTTCGCAATTGAGATACAACCATCTTCAAGTTGAAAATATATTCGACCATAATTAGGGTAGTACCTATGATATATAGGTTTTCCGACAAGTTCTGTTAGGCATTGAGTTATTAAAAAATTTCTCTGATTTACAATTGATGAATTGGCATCAAGGAATCAAAATAAAAAATAATGTTTCATGTATGAGAATCTAATTACCTTCAGTTTCGATTGATATTTATGTAAATCTATTAATTAATGATGATATGATCTCTCTTTGATAGTGTTGTCATGCAATTATAAATTCATTGTTGAATCAAGGAAGATGTCATTTCCGCACAATAGAATCATTAAAGTTTTAATTATATAGTGCGGCTTTTATTAGTCCCCCCCCTCTTAACTTTTGAACGGTTCGACAAAGAAACATGAGAAAAAAACTGTTTCGAGAGTTTCACCAATACTACTTTTAAAAATAAAAAAAATGGTGATTCCCCGACAGTGGGGAGGGGCGACACATCAATTTAAAATTTTTAAATTGCATGGGGGGTCAAGTTGCACATTGTCGAAAGGGAAATTCCATTCTCTTCCATCCATGAAACCATCTGAATTTTTTTTTTATTTCGTTAATATTTTTAAAGCCGAAGTGATGGAAAAACAATCTCTTGTGGCCCTCCTGCGCTTTCAGATCCGCATTTATATTTGATATTTTATATTTGAACTACAAAAAAATATTAACGAAATTCAAAAAAATTCAGATGGAAATTTCGACTTTTTTCTTAAAATTTCTACAATAAAGTCGAAGTGATTGAATTTCATCATAAAAGTCGAAATTTCAACATTAAACTCAAAATTTCAAGAAAAAATTAATAAAATGAAATTTCGAGCAAAAATTGAAAATTTCGATATTGTCGAAATTTCAACATTAAAGTCGAAATGATAAAAAAAAGTGCTTGTGGCCCTTCTGCGCTTTCGTAGAATACTACCCATACCTCACTCATAAATTTTAACGGTTTGATGTGGAACAAAAAACCAACAATTTTTGGAAGGTTATTACCGATGCTACTTTTTGAGAGAAGAAACATTGCAATTACTCGACAGATGGCGCTGGGGGCACATTAACTCAAAAATTTCGAAAGGCATAAAAATCTAAATTGGGAAAAATTTATGAATGAGATTCAAAAATATTTAGACGGTTGTAAAGAGAATTGAATTCCACTGCCACTTTACCCCCCAGCCATTAAAAAAAAATTGAGTTGATGACCCCCCCCCCCCCCATTGAGCAGTCACATATTTTTCATTCCAATATTGGTGAAACCCTCGAAACAGTTTTTTATTCATGTTTCAACGTCGACTCGTTCAAAAGTTCACAGAGGGGGGGGGGGCATTAAAAGCCGCACTGTATATTTCAATAACAAGAAAAATGTACTTCAGTGAAAATGAGTAGAAAATAGTGTTCAAGGATCTTGTAAAATAATTGAAAAAGAGAAGAAGCAGTAGTTATTCTTGTCTACTTCTATTTGGTCTGAAGTACATGTCTGATTTATATTTGTAATCATTTATTGCTGGATATTTCGCATAGAAAAAAATTGCATAACAGATTCTCATTCAAAATTAATTAGTACCTACTACATTTTCACAGAAGGATTTGAAAATTACCTATTGAAATATGTATCTATTATACCAAGTCCCATAATTTAAAAATATCAGATCGAACTAGGTGATTAGCGATAATTTTGCTTTGTTTATGTATAAGAGTATACCGGGTGTCCTCGGAAAGTGGCTCGTCCCTATAACTTTTTTGGTTTTGCAGATTTTGAAATGAAATTTGGAGACATAATAATAATAATAATAATAATAATAATAATACTCCCTCATAAACACTCGTAGAGTGTACCCAAAGGCATGGCCTGTGCGGGTAGAGGACGGCTATTATTATTATTTGCCGTGGCGCTCCGGGGCGACTTACTGATTTTTGGTGGCGTATTCACTTTTCAGCTGCAGGAAAACCCGGAAAACCTACAGCACCACCTCGGGTGGCCGGCGTGCACTCCAAGCTAGCACTAGCCGAGATTGGCATCTAGACAACATATAGTACACTTGCTTTCAACAAGGACTGTGGTTATCTATCGATTACGATATTGAGTACTTGAGAAAAAATCCTGCGTACATACATCGGGCTCGAACCGACTACCGCTATACTGAAGTTCTGAACGGCCTGCGCCTTAGACCGCCAGACCACCGACCACCATAAAATTGAAGTGATGAAAACTCTTCTTTTTTATATGAGACACCCAATATATTTTCACCTTTTTTGTCTCCATATGACATTCTGAATACAACCATGTATCACTCGTTACTTTTTGTAACCATATTTTTTTTATTTCGATATTTAATTTTTAATCTAGGGGGCTATGGATACGTTCAAATTATTAATTTTAGTCCTAAAGTAGGTATTAGGAAAAATACAACTTTACGGTTTTCGGTTAAAATGCACCTGTTGTGTAAAATTTAATTTTCAATTTATTCCTACTATTTTATAATCAAATGACAACATAGTGGCTGGTCGGATTAGAAAAAAAATTGGAGGATTTGTATACGACTTGAAACTGTATTTTTTGACAAGTAACTCAGCTTCAGAAAGTTCTAACATTTTTGTGGAATAATGTTTTCAGTCGAAATATTTCTGCTATTTACGTACAATTCAATTTTAGACTATGTATTACTGATTTTTTTTAATGGAATTTTTGGGAATTTCATTACAATTATGTTGATACCGCTTTACTGTTACAGGTTTCAAACAAACTTATCTTTAAAAACTTGAAAAGATTACTCAAAATCTTTCTTAAATGAAACAACATTTCAGATTAAGATAAGACTCAAATACATTGGGTAACCTGTGACCTTCATAATTTATAGAACAAGGTAATTAAGGTGTATTGAAAAAAATAACATTAGTTGTCGATATGTTATCTTACCTCACTTCTCCAAATCCAAATTAGAAAACTACTGTGTACCTATTGATTAAAAATCCTGTTAATAATATCGTTTATAGGAGGAGATATTAGTTTTTGGATTGATGGTTTCGTTATATCATTTGTGTTGGTCACAGGTTAGTCGATGCATTTTATTATTATTTTAATCTCAAAAAGAAATATCTACCGTAATATTTTTAAGTTTCTCCGAGACCTATTAGTGTGCAGTATCAAATTAAACGTAATGAAATGCTCTTTCTTTCTGACCCGATGAGCTACTATGTTGGCTTAAAAAAAAATAGTAATAATAATTTAAAAATTAAATTTTATCCAGCAGATGCATTTTAACCGAAAACCGTAAAGTTGTATGTTTCCGAATACTTTGAGACTGAAATCAATAATTTGAACGTATCCATAGCCGTCTAGATTCTAAAACAAATTTCAAAATTTTAATAATTTTTGGTTATAAAAAGTAACAAATGATACATAGTTTTATTTAGAAAGTCACATGGAGACAAAAAAAATGGAAATATACCGGATGTCCCATTTAAAAAATCGAAAGTTTATATCACTTCTGGTAAGACCGGAAATTGCATGAAGCTGCGTCACTTGTTAAAAATATGCAGTGTTAGGCATTATATAGATCCTCCAAATTTCATTCCAATATCTTCAAAAACAAAAAAGTTATAGGGGCGAGCCACCTTCCGTGGACCACCGGTATATGTAGACTTGTAATTACTATGTATATAATTTAAAAGAGATTTTTGATTAAACAATTATGAGCAGAAATAAAATTCGTAATTTCAACAGTGTATCATGGAGTTAATGTACCAATCTGACTATAGGAAAATTTAATTATTTTCAATGAAATGTTAAAGGGTGATGAAGACCAAATATTGTATGAAGGAACATGAACATAATTTAAAAAACATTTTATAAACTTGAAATTTCTTGTAAGACCCTCTGGAAGGAGATGAATAATGATCATCAATTTGAATACAATAACATAAAATAAAATATGATAAATTAGGAATTTCTTTGATCAAATGTAGCTACAAATTCAGTTCAAGAACTCTGAGTTTATGATAGTACGATATTTTTAATTTTGAAATTAGAATATATGTACGGGGATATTTTGATATCTATATAATTTTTTAACGTCTAAGTACATAACATGTGTATATATCTAATTGTAAAGTATGAATATTTAAAGTTTGTACAATTCTTAGAAACTGTTGAAAATAAATAAAATCACTTAAAGTACTGGCTCTTACATTAAAATATATAAACATCAACAGTTTAGAAACAAAATTAAAGTTGAGAAAACATTGCACTTTGTATAAATTTTAAGGGTTCGATATTCTAGTCAACTCATCACTGAAACTATTTTTGTACCGTAATGTTCTATTTTAAAAATAATACAATTTTATTAAACTAATAAAGCTAGGTTTTTCAAAGTTTCATAATAATCAGAAGACTAGAAAAAACAAACTTTCGAATCATTCAAATACTGATAACCGAAAAGCTCAGAACTATGTGGTGATTTACTCGAAAATTTCATACCCATCAACTTTTTTCGATTCAAAAGGTTAGGGGGAGGGGCACTTCAACTTCAACAACAACTATGACAATGCTTAACTGAAACACAAGAAACTCTGTCAATGCAATGAGTAAACTTTACAAGAATTTACAAAATAAAAACAAAAAAATAACTAGATATAAATAAATAACTTCAAGATCTTAAATATATCTACATAACAATACAATTACAACACCAACTGTTTCGGGTATATTTCTGGATAAAAAGTCTTTTGGTATTTCCTCTCGTTTCACATCCGATGGCACAAAGAATTTGCCTCTTGTAACGTCTTTCTCTTCAATATACACGGATCAATACCTAATACAAACCCCCAAGGTTTCATCTTAGGCAAACGTCCAGGATCAGATGCACGAAATCAAAATCCTCCAAACAGACCTTAGTACCATTGAGGGAAGCTGTGCCCTCTGAGAGGCCAGGCTCAGTCATCCTCGTGTCTGGGACTCGAATCGTAGATCATGCTGTGTTCCTGGGAAAAGTTCATGGCATCGGGGGAAGTATTGTCGTGGGGGTAGTAATAGCCTCCTTCCGAGCTGGGACCGGCCCCGTTCATCATGCCCAGCGGCGGGGATACGGAGGGCCTTCCGGAAGTCGAGGCAGGCGAGGCTAGGTCGGGATTTGATGACATGAAGCCCATATCGGTGCCGTCGCGGCACCATAGTTGTCTCATTTCTTGGCGGCGTTGCCTCATCAACATTTTGTATTCGGAGATGCGCATCTTTTTACCTGAAAAGAAGATTGTGTTGATTTCTTCAGACGATTCGCTGGATATTTTTAAATAAACTCAGACATTTCCTAACGTATTTATTTCTTTAATAATGAACACCAACAACTAATTATGTTCTTACAACATTGTTTCGATTCAACATTCATTTACGATCTACCAAAGTGAACTACTATATGACATATGACAAATGACCAGTTGACATTACAATGTTGCCAACCTTATAATTTGGTTTTGGCGATTCAATTCAACAGATTGATGGTCAAAATAGGTATGGAGTGAGACACTAAAATGATTAGTTTCTGTTGGTATACCGGGTGGCTACGGAAGTATTGCCTACGGAATATCTCAGTTATTGTACGAGGTGGGCTTGTGAAATTTAAAGCATCGATATAATTACATAAGAGCTAGAATTTGAGCATATTGACATGTTGAAGGTAACGTCCGGTCTGACCGGAAGTAATTAACTTCCGGTCTGACCGGAAGTAACATCAACTTTCTTATTTTAAATGGCAACCATATCTTTTTTTCTTTTCACGTTATTCAGCATTCAATTTCCTTTCTAATGACATATCACAAGTTGGTATGTAACCAGAAACTAGATCAGGCCATGGAAGCAAAATGAATGCCAAAAATTGAAGAGTTGGCTACGGAAACCATACGTCACTTGATAACAGTTGCTACTACTGTGATATTTTATTTTCATTCGTCAGCGTTATAAAAAGCCGTAAAAAAAAGATGTTATCAATGATAACTAATCAACAGTATTAACAAGAAAGGACCACGCACACTCCTTATGCTAAAAGTCTTTCGGTCAAAATTTCCAAATTTTTAGTATGTTGTTGAACTCTGCTTCCTGAACAAAAGTTACCGTAGGCACACAAAAATTCTGTGTATAGTTTACCAGATACAGAGTGTTGAAGTTGTAAGATGGAACTTTCAGGCCATTATTGGCTGAACTTTATTGCTGGGAATATCACAAAATTATTGGTGGATTTTCGATCTATACCATACAACTAGACTTGGCCAGTGCAATGGTATGTTTTTCAACCATTTTTTAAAACTGTATACAGGGTAAATCATGACTTTTCCCGAGTTACACAAAATGAAAATAATTTCAGAATGGAGCATCAACGTCATGAGTCGGATCGTATGAAAATTGAATTTTCTGTGTTCAGTATATCCGATAAGATTGACTGATTCCAAAAAATATGATTTTTCCTTAAATATACAGGGGAGATTGAAAGTATAAGTGTATCTGTTAAAAATTCTTTGGATTACATGATTGGATCAATTCAGTGCACCAGTTATATGTGCCACGTAGCCACTTGACAGGACGTACATTTTGAATATTATACAGTGTGACTTAAGAATACACAAGACTAATATTACCAGAAATTTGCGAAATTCCCTGTATAAAAAAACTAACCGGTTAATTTTCCTTATTTCTTCACATTGTATAGGGGATATATCACATGAACTTCTGTGAAAAATACAGGAATTTTCTACGTCTAGTTTTCAATTAATGGATGGAGATGCTGAAAATCCGATCGTATGATTATTTATTTGAAGGATAATTCAAACTAATTCCTCACAAAGTAGCTCCCAACTTTTTTTCCACTGAGAGTATACAGAATACCTATTTAAATAGGGCTAGTCGAAAGTAAGAAATACGGGGTCGGTCAGTATATAGGTATTTACTTGAAATACTAATGCAACTATATAAATTCACACTATGGACAAATTCAATATCGATTCTTTCTTCCTTCATACTTTGAAATGAAAACGGAAAGTTCCTTTACCATGAAATCAATGGAAATCACGTTAATGGACTTGGTGAATACTAACAAATATAAAAATAATATCTGCTATCGGAATATTGAACAATTTGGCCACATTCTTCAGTAAGGTTTCAAATCTGTCATGTGATGTATAGGTTAAAAAATGCTTGAAAAGCATACCATTGCACTGGCCAAGTATAGTAGTATGGTATAGATCGAAAATCCAACAATAATTTTGTGATATTCCCAGCAATAAAGTTCAGCCAATAATGGCTTGAAAGTTCCATCTTACAACTACAACACTCTGTATCTCGTAAACTATACATAGAATTTTTGTGTGCCTATGGTAACTTTTGTTCAGGAAGCAGAGTTCAACAACATACTAAAAATTTGGAAAATTTGACAGAAAGACTTTTGCATAAGGAGTGTGCGTGGTCTTTTATGTCTTGGTTAAACAGTTTTTCAGTCACACTCACTACTTTCCCTATTCAAATTGTTTGGGTAATAGTGACCAAGGGGAGGGGGGAGAGGTATGACAGTTGAAGTTATGATAGGAAGATGTCCCCCTTGGATTAAAAATCGAAGTGTTTTTGCATTTTTTCAAAACACATGTGTTTTCAAGATATTCGATCTGTTTCGTTTTCGGTGCCCCACCCTGTATAGCCAACAGATTGTACGAAACAAAAACGAAAATGTCTGTAACATTTTTATACACAACGGTGTTGTTAGCCAATTTAAACAATATTGTGTAAAAAATAGATTCAAAGAAATATACAGAATGTGAATAATATATTATTACAAGAAATTAGCATACACAATGTTGTACGAAATTTGCAAATGTCTACGCAAGGTTAGTTCGTTCTGGTCCATTTATACTAAATAATTACTTTTCGAAAAATGTATAAGTATATTTATTTTCGACGCACTCAAATGTCTGCGTGAGGTTAGTTCGTTGTGGTTCAATTATACTAAATAATTACACCTTCTCTTTTCTTAGATTCAAATAATTTAAACCCTAATAAAGAAATGAACCAGAAAGTTACAATTTTAAAACTACTTTATTTGTGTTTGCAATTTAGAATGTTGTGCGAAATTTCTACACAAAATTTTTTCTCTAACCATTCCAGACACAATTTGTTTAAGAATTTCAAACAATTGTGGAAAAAAAACTACCTACACACTTTTTTTCCGTGTACTATCACGGCCACCATGGCACATTGACTTCGATAATTTTTGAGAACACACAAACGCTACGTAACATTATTATGATATGAAAATTGGACCACTACTCACCATCTACGATACATGTTCGTTTGGGTCTTGGTCGATACCGATAATCTGGGTGCTTTTCCATATGCAATTTCGACAGTCTAGATTGTTCTTCGTAGTACGGTTGCTTTTCAGAGTTTGACATCGCCTTCCAACGCGCACCAAGAATTTTTGATATATTCGAGTTGTGCATGTCTGGACATGCTTTCAAAATTTTTCGTCTCTCGTCCTTGGCCCATACCATGAAGGCGTTCATGGGCCTCTTGATGTGGGGCTTGTTCTCGCTCTCGCGTTTCGCTTGTTGCCGGATGATTTTGGCTTTTTCCGAATTGTCTTCCATTTTGTAATTGGTATCCGGCGCTCCCCACACTGCAACAACAATAGTAAAATATGTCAAGTCAAGAGAATAACACAATATTAGAGCAGAATTTGAACTAGGAGATGAAGATGGAATATGGGCGGAAGACCGATACGTTTCATGATCAAAATTAATCATTCTTTTCATTAATTTTTCTGTAATCATCTAAATGCGACATTTAATATAATAAAAATAATAATAATAATTAATTTTATTTCATAAGATGCAGAAACAAATGAATATACACAATAATATAACATTATATACAGTCTGTCCATAAAGTAACCCCCCCAGTTAACATTTGAACGGAGTGGAATTTTCCTTTGATATTTTTTTTGGTTAAATGGTAGTTCATGAGCTACTTTTTGACAATGATAAAAAAAGTCTATCTTTCAAAATGGCGACCAGGCGCCATTTTGAAATATTTGTTTAAATATCATGGGGGGTCGAGTGATAACACATTCGATTCGTTTTCAATTCTCTATTCGAAAGCAGAATTTTAAACAAAAAATTGGTCTAAAACAAAATGGCGGTGAGTTATTTTAGATTAAAGAGCTTTAGTGGAATGATAAAATATTTTTTCGTTTCTGCAAGAGCTTCTTGTCACTCAAAATGGCAGATGGGTGCCATGTTAGAAAAACAAATTCAAATAAGTAGATAAGTAGCGTAATACCTCGTTTTATTGAACCTCAGCAAATCTCAGAAATCATGTCCCATATACCATTCTGAGGCACAGAGAACATTTGTAGATATCAAAAAATATTTTTCCATTTCAATTGAACTCGTTTAAAGCTATTTATTCAAAGAAATCGCGAATAAAAGTTCTAACAGAATGTGCCGCCATTTTGATTTGGATGAATATTTTTGTCTGAAATTTTGCACTCGTATAGAAAATCAAAAGACAGTTCGAATTTATCACTCGACACCTTATGCCATTTTGAAGGGTAGACATTTTTTATTACTGTCAAAAAGTAGCTTATATAACATACCGTTTCACCAAAAAAAAAATTCAAAACAAAATTCCACTCCGTTCAAAAGTTAACAGGGGGGTTTACTTTATGGACACATAAAATGATTTGAAATTACATGAAATTAGCTGAATACATTGTATGAAAATATGAACAAAAGGCAGAAAGCTGGTTTTTCAACTCAACTCGAGTTGAGTTTAATATAATTATCAGTATCACTGAGTAGAAAATGCAAATGAGGAGGATGACATGTGAATATACCTATGTGAATAACAAGACGAGACTTCTTTGGCATACACTCGTTGTCGGAGTTCAATCATTTCAAGATATTTCTGAATAAATCTAGCTTATCTAGAAGACAGATTCAGATGGAAAATAAATCTTCTCGCATGTTTCACAAACTTCATTTGTTGAAGTCGGAGTTGAATGTGAATGAAGTATCGATAATTTTCTTAAAAATTATTTGGATGGTATCGAAACTCTAACTATCGTAGAGTTGTAGAGAAACTATAGTCTTCTACTCGCGTGAATGGCTATTATGTTGTCGGATAATTCCAAAATTCGCCTAGGGCTCGTTTCAAGAATTTATCCTCAGAAATAGTATCCATTATAGCTACGATCATTAAAGAATATGTATTAACTTCTTTTCGAATTTTCCATAATCAGTACTTGCTGGAAACTATGCTAATAATCTGAAATCAGAAATTAATGACGAACATTTCAACAAATACGTTTTTTCCAGGTTGGTCTTTAGTGTTGTCATCAGTTTTGTTATTAAGTTGACTTGATTGAGACATAGTTACCAGAAATATTGACAGATTGCGAAAAGATAATAAGGTCCACCAATGTGCAATTAACTTTGCTGTAATGTACTATAATTATTCTGTCTTAGCGACTGTTTTTGTGTAAATAGAAAGTTCTTTGTTATCCTCTCGTGTACCATTCAATAACGATAATAATGGGAAAACACTACTTACTCATTCATAATTTTGAACATACAATACATGGATATGTTCCAATCATATGCCGAATTCGGCAATTCGCTGAAATAATACTTTGCTCAACTGCCGAAAAACACGCATTTTCGACTTTCAGTGATACTTATTCTAAAACATGGAAAACTTTCACTTGGCACAAGTTTTGTCAACAAAGTTAGCATTATCAGGAGCTTGCTTAGTGTTATTGCAGTATAAATAGCTTTGAACAATAGGTAATGGTGGTTTATACAGCAAGTAAAATAAAATAAGAAGTAAAATAAAGTAAGACGTAAAGTAATAATTTTTGGAGTGTTCATACAGCAGAGTAAAATAATATGAGAAGTAAGAACCTGCCAATCAAAATTTGGAATATGGGCATCACCTCAAAAACACTCGGCCTTTTCCTATTTCTATTCAAAGGTCTTATTTAAAATCGACAGTGCCTTGCATTATTCATTGAAAAATAATCCCCCATTGCTATCATTAACCTTATAATCAAATATTCGCCTTTAACGGCATCTTTAATAGGCTACAGAAGGTTAATGGCAGTTTTCAATATTGGCAATACAAATATTAAATAATGCGACGAGAAAATAAACAAAAACGAGCACTCAGCCTTATGATTTATATGTATGTGCTCTGTAATCTGTCAATTGTCTTGTCAACTTGAAATAAAATAAAAGATAATCATGTTTTATTTAACATCTCTTATTTTATTTTCTGTATGAACTTGTTATGAGTGTTGTGCAGTTTTATCTTTTTATCCACAATCACCTTATAATTGAAGTTTTATCCACACTTATGAACCGTATAAAGTACCACTTTATCCACTAGTGGAATAATGAAAAATACAATCTTGAATATCAATCACATTTTACTTATTTATTATTAATATTAACATTAACATTTATATTAATGGACATTTCGTTATTCTTTTTATCATAATTCACTTCGTTTCCATTAATAACAAGCTTGTAGTTGTCATTGGTTTCAGAACGCATAGTCGAAATTTTTGATAAATCTCTAGAATCAATGGATGCATCCTCTTGTAAGGAACGATTAGAACCAGGAGAACCTTGGATTTTTCTTGCTATATCAAGCTTATTAGATATCGAATCCTCGATATAACTTTCTGCTACAGCTGAGCTTTTCCACCCACCATGTCGTTTAATTGTTGTAAGATCAGCACCTTTATTAGCCAATAAGGTTGTTGAAGTGCGCCTTATACAATGGCCGCTATAAGCTTCTGCGTTTGCCAGATTCAAAAATGAAGCAACTCTTGAAGGAACTTTCGACAAAGTGTTGATTCCAACAGGTTGTGAAGTACACTTCTCATTAGCATATCGTAAAAAGAATCTGTCGTTGGATAACTTCTTCGGACGTAAGGACATATATTTTCTACACGTCTCCAAAGTATTGATATAATTGTGTATTTTCGTGAAATGCCGGTCTTCGTATCTGGTATCGAAACAAGCAGATATGCGCCACTGTCTTGTACATCACTGATTTTCAAATTCGTCAATTCACAGCATCGACAGGCACCAGAAACTCCCATTATTAGTGCTACCTAAATATTTCAAGGATTATTATCTAAACTGTTCAAAAAGTTACGAGATATTATTACCTTGATCATCAAATATTCTTTATCGCAAGCTCTCGTCAAAAATTCTTCCACGTGTGCTCTTTCCAATACCGCAGCTTTCTTCGCCTTGTGACTCACTCTTCAGATAGGCAGTGAGTTTACTATATTTCCCAATGTCTATGTTTTTATAGACCGTTATGGCGGCCTTCAGCATCGAGTACTTCGACCACATGGATGAAATTGCATACTTCTTCTTTAAATTTAAAAAATACGATAGCATGACTTCCTCACTTATTGCCGTTACCCTGCGTTTTTCTCTCCATTCATTAAATTCGGAAAATACCTTTTCATAATGTTCCCTGGACTTGGCAGGCAATAATTGGCGTGTTGCTTCTTCAGCTTCCTCAAGGATTATATCAGGAACAGAATTATTTTCTTGCATTTTTCACCAACTTCAGAAATTTTTACAAATGGAGTCGATAAACAATCAAAAATACATAGCAACCATTCAACACCTCCCGATATTTTTGTATGTTATTTCAATGATTTTTGAGGAGGTGACAGCCGCTGTTAGAGCAAAACGTCAAATCATTTTGTGATGAAAAATTTCCGCGATTCTGATTCTAAATGAATGTGAACACTTATACAATAAATAACTATTATATTATTTTATTTTATTTCTTATTTTATTTCACTTGCTGTATAAACTCGCCATAAGTAGTGTTACTCTATTTCAGTTCGATAATACCATGAAATAATGACCAATGGATTGTTCGCAATCCAGAAACCCATACAATAGGAGTATTTTCCTCAGCCAGACTTTGAAGAAAAAACTTGTCGATTACAACTGTAGATCAGTGCACCAAGCTCAGTTTGGTCCCTTCAATTCGAGTTTTTATGAGGGAATATTATTGTTATTATTCTTCGAAATAAAAAAATTGGTTTGACTTCGGGTACACTCTGTATATATGGATCCTAAATCATTTTTCAACGGCACTCGGCCAATCACGAATTCAGAATTTTCAGGATCCCGGTAACTGAGAGGTTTAGACCAATGACAAAACGGCAAATGTACCAAACAAATTTCTCAAGAAGGCTTTGCTTCATTGGACTTGTGTCACGGCTTGGCATCCGCGTTTTCTTTCTTAGTTTCAATTTTAGCTCCTGATGAAATCTTCTTGCAACAAATGTATTTCGAATAATATTTATTTGAACTTTCTACACAATCTCGGTTTTTGTCAGAGTTTGTTTAGTCATATGTCATGCACAAATTTTGTAAGTACCTGTCTTCTACTCGCGTATAATAAGTATTATTCGCTCGTTGAAGAATATACTATTATTGAAATAAACCGACCAACTTGAAACTAGAAATTTTGAAGAATACTGGCGAAGTTTTCTGAACTGTTCTGATAGTATTTTTTGATGCAATATGTTCTACATCATAAAAAGTTAACTATATGTATAATAATGAATATATTGTACAATATTTGTGTAGTAAATTCATATTACGATAATCGAACTCGGCCTAAAGGCCTCGTTTGACAAATGATCCATCTCATATCGTTATATGAATCTTTACGACACTTATATCGTAAATATCTATTGTTGAAGTGAGATTCCATTTGAGAAAATTCATTAGAGATTTAATAAAACCCGTCCGTCATTTGAAGTATGTTGCCGCAAGAATAATATTAATTGTATTTTTGGCAGAAAATCAAGAGATATATTATTCATCTGTGCCATTCATCACAATTGGAAAAATATATACTTCATTCACATCAAAGAGCGTTTTATTATGTTGGATAAAAGTGCGTTCATCATTTGGGTGAGATATAAATATACGCATTGTGTTGTTCTAGAACGATATAATTTTTCAGACAAATAACGTCTGTTTTATGGGCGGTGGCCACTTTTTTATAAATCTCTTTCGGAACGCTTTCATATTGAAACAAAAACGAACGGAAAGAAAGCAATCAATTGAATATTGATAATAATAATAAAACACATTTGGGGTGCTTTTTAGGGTAAAAGAGTCAATTGACAACTCAAAAATGCATTTATTTGAAGCAACTTTTTGGGTAAATGAACGAATATTTTCAAAAAAAATTACAGCACGTACGTAGATCAACGTTTTATCTTTCTTTCTATACCAAAAAATTTGAGTTGATGTGTCTCCCCGCCCCCTCTGTCGGGAAATCACCATTTTTGTCATTTCAAAAAGTAATATTGGTAAAACCTTCGAAAAGGTTTTTTTTCATGTTTCTACGTCGAACCGTTCGAAAGTTGTACTATTAAAAGCCGAACTGTATAATTGAATTCTTAGCAACTTTTTAGAATGACATTTTTCGATATTTTCCCATTTTGCTCTTCTTTTTGCCATTTAATAGTTATATCTATTTCAATTTTCCTCAATACCAGCAATCAGTGAAATGTTTCAGAACTGACTTTTAGGTTGTCGAACATGCACAATAGATCACATAACATATTTTTCTATACTGCAAAAAACGTTTTCCCTATATGCTACGTACTTTTTGGCACGCACTGTATATCATCAAGTTCTACAAAAATGAAAATAGGTACCATGGTTTCCACTATTTTGAAAAATCTGAAATAGTTATTTATGATGAAGTGTTAAAAGTGGCATTTTATTTTCTGAGTGGGGAATATTGCGAAACGAGCGTAAGCGAGTGAAGCAACCCACGAGCAAACAAACAAATGTATCATACAAATTTTTTTGTACTGTTAGTAAGAAAGAAATAAAAAAACAAAAAAAAATAAGAACCATAAGGATTCGAACACACGATCTTTGGATTAGACACGCAGAGGCCCCAACTGTAATGAACCCCAACGCACTTTATTTATGAATGTCATTATTTGTCAGTGATAAAAGATCTTCTACAGTTGGACTGAATACTAATTCGTTTTTAACTTCAGAAGGAATCAGTATAACCAATTGCACAAACTGCCAAATACATGTGTGAACTTCTATAAATGATTCCTCTTGAGTAGGTGTTCTGATTATAATATCTGATTTTTTAACATACTAGAACATTAAGATTTTGTTACTGAATTTTTCTGACCTTATTCTGAAAAATCTATCGTACTCAATCATTCTCTTATATTCAGCTATGTTACCTTTAAGCCATAAATTCAGATCATCTTTATTTTTTAAGTTTACTGTAAACATTTCATAGATAATCTGATTGAAGTGTTTCTATTAGAGAGATCTATATTACTGAGTATCCATCATCTCATCTGTCATTTTACTTTCAATAACACTAGTGTTAAAAGTGATTTTGTTAAAACATCAGTTTTTAGTTCATATGTCAATGAATTAAAAATATAATTTTTTCTACAACTACATTTTTTAAATTCAACAAGAAATAACAACAAATAACCCCACGACGCGACGGGTCATTTTATTTAATTTTTAAACATTTCTTCTTTTTTCAGAATTAAGGCTGTAAGGCACAAAACTGCAGAGAATGATTTTTTAGGTTGTTTTAAGAAAACAAGTTCCTATGAATATATATCCGAAGTTGCTTCGTTTCTGAGATACGTTGAAGTTAAAAAAACGGTATTTGAACAAAGTCATGAATATCTTCATACCGATTTGGATGAAATTTGGTTTATTTATTTGAACTAATACGGCGCTTATTTAACCCCAACTAGATTGAAATTATTAGGGCCAGTGGCGTCTCAGTGGGCACAACAGCCAACAATATTGTGGAAAAAAGTACGCCACTGACTTTATTTTGTGGGTTTCATTTTTTTTAGATTAGGCCACTGAAAATAAATCTTTTTGGTCTCCTGTGTTTTCTTCGTATCCAGCTTGGTTTTCGAGAAAAATAAATGAAAGCCATTCTATTGCATATCATAAACACCTGCTTTGGAGATTAGCTGACAGTGATAGTAGGGTTTTTTCTACACATCAGTTCAAATAACTGTACCAAACTTCAACCAAATTGGTTCGAGAATATTCATGATATTTTTTAAAAACCAGTTTTTTTTGTAAACTTCAACGCCTTGCATCTCAGAAAAAAAGCAATTTCGGACATATGTTCATAGGAACTTTTTTCTTAAAACGTCCTAATAAATCATCCTCGTAATCATTAATAATCAATACAAATTGGAACACACTGTGATAACTGAAATATTGTATTTTTTCGTCAGACTCTAGTTACGCCCCAATATACGTGTCAGACACTTATGCCACATTTCAAGTACTGCCTTTCTACATATAATATTGTCATATCTGACGTATATCTATACATTTTTTGTGGTCGTGAAATCGACCACTTTGACGCGTCACACTGGAAAAACGTTCCATGATCTGTGTCAGACAATATGGAAAGTTGGTTTTATTGCTCTCAATGAATGGATCCTGAGAAAATCAGCTGGTCATTGATGAATTTTCCTATGGTCGTCAAAATGACGTGTTTCGGATTTTTTTTTTTTTGAAAAACGCCCCCGAAACAAGAAAAGTCCCAGAGGAAAACGGTGGCAGACTAGGTCCAATGAAGCCATACAGAAAGTTTGGAGAGAGTATCTATCAGTAAAATTTTTGACGATGGGCTCTATAACTATATAACCAGAACCACTATTTTAACAGAATGGTTTGGGTGAAGCCTGCGCAGTTCTAATAAATCTCGATTTTTAGTTCTTTTCAATTGTTATTATATAGATTCAGTATCAAACATATTGGGTTGTCCAAAACGAAAATCATAAAGTTTTCTATTTCAGTATAAATAATTCATCTTTCACTTACGATGACAAGTTGCTAAAAAATCCCTTTCTTCCTTGATATTGTCTTCCTTCTGCCCCAAATGCTGGGGTGTGGGCATACCATACAACCCATGCATGGGAAAATGATGCTGCTTATCCTGGTTGGCCATATCTTTTCCCTGCTTATTTCTGTCCATTCCTCCAGGCATGGGAAATTGAGGGGGGAGGCCCGCGTAGGGTAGAAACGCTCTCGACATCATCAGATTCGGAGGTAGGAGTTTTGGAGCTGTGGCTGCTACAGGCTGATCATGGGGTTGTTGTGTGGGGGTACTTTGAGGGCTGGATCCTGTTGATCCTGAACTGGAGGACTTTGGTTTGCTGAGATTGAGAGGCGCGTCGGGATCTGAGGGAGGAGGTGGGGGTGAGGGTGTATGGTGGGGAGGAGGAGTCCGTTTTTCCGGAGGTGCAACGTTGGACATTTGTGTGAAGTGGGCTGTGGCTGAGATCCAACTTGGTACTTGGTGTGGTGGAAGCATCTGAAAAACAGTTTTCAAAATAGAATTTCATATGACTTGATTTGAACCCAACAGTGAATTGTTGGTGACACTTCCTGGTCATTATACAGAATTTTGAATTCAATGTACTACCATAATCTGAATAACAGTAAAATTGTTTATATTAATTTTGACAATGTTGAGGTGCGAAAGTGGTATCAGATAACCATTTTCTCCTTAATTAATTTGCTTGTAATCCAGTACGATTGGGTTTTGAGACGAGGATCGATTGTAGCACCACCAAACTTGGTATTGTAGTAGTTGGAACCATGACAAATACGAAAAAAAAAAAATGTTTACCAAAATTCCAGAGGTGGAACATATTTTATTATGTTTAAAAATAAATAAATAGATCTCTCCACAGAAATAATTCTTAGTAATTTCTTATGAAATGCTCTCGTTTTCTCAGAACTTTCAGTTTCACGCTTACCCGCCGCTGAAAGTTCTGGCGGAACCGAATATTTGATTGGTCATAACTCTGCTAAAAATGATCGGAGAAGGAAAAGAAAAAGTTCATATCGTTTCTGAAGACTCCTACCTTCTCATGCAAATATAATATGCGAGTATTTGTGTACCTAAAATGTGTTTGGTCGCACTTCACGGAGATGTTTGCGGATGATCCGACAATCATAAATAATTTAGTAAATATGGAATTATTATACTGAAGCAGCAACCTTTGGACTAAATGCAACAAATTAAAGTAGTGTGACAGGTTCCACTTATACATGCCAAAACAAATAATTTGTTTTACTCCTGCCTCATATTCAACTTACCCATAAAGCCGGCATTCCCTTCAGTAAATATTGAAAATAATGGCGTATTCATATCCTGCGTATATGTTCAATAACACTGTTGTGAAGTGCAAACCTCAAGCTTGAAATCACATAATTAATTTTTTATGTAGGACGTGTATAAGCGATTATTTTCAACATTTACTAAAGAAATTGCCGGGATTATGGGCGAGTTGAAAACTGAGGCAGGAGTAAAATCCAGTGTTTTCTTTGGCATGTATAAGTGAGACTTGTCTCACTAGTCTAAAATCGTTGCATATGGTCCAAAGAGGGTACTGATTCCTGCTTCAGTATAATTATTTCATATCAACTAAAATATCCATGACTTTCGGATCCTCCGTAAATATCGTAGAAGGGTTATGTGAAGTGGGACAAAACACATTTTAGGTACTCAAATACTCACATGTTATATTTGCATGAGGAAGAAGAAGTCTTCAGGAATGATACACATTTTCTCGTTTCCTTCTACTATAATTTTTAGCAAAGTTATAACAAATCTAATCTTTGGCCCTGCCTGAACTTGCAATGCGATGTCGGCGTTAAACCACGTTTTATGAGAAAACGAGCGTATTTCATAAGGTATTACTTAAAATCATTTTTGTGGAGAATTGAATTATCTCTCAACCTATCGAAATCGTTTTTTGATAAATCTTATATTTTCTGAAAAAACAACAAAAAAAATATATTTATTTTAAATGAAATTTTTTTTAGGTTACACCCCTGATTTTTTGGTAACCAATTTTTTTTCTAATAATACATGATGTCGAGATGTAATGTGCAGAGTGCTACAATTAATTCTTCACTTTTGGCTCGAGTTTGTCTATCGTTACTGAATTGAAATATTATGTCAGACTAAATAAAGTATTACTCTTTGCCTCTTGTGTTACTTTAGACTGTAGTTGAGGCAGACATTGTGGTCTTCGTCATTAAGAACCATTCTGTTTTAGAATGGTATATGCCATTCTATAACTGTGAATCTTAGTTCTTACATTCAATATCTTTTGGAAACATTTTTGATAATAATATAGAATAATATAGACGATTTTTTATAGCCCGAAATCCTTCGCCAGAATTGATAATTATTCCTCCAATGAAGTCGTCATAAGGCGTATTCTTTGTTGTTATTATAACCATTGCCCAAAGTTTCTTTCGAACACTTTTTTTTTGTTCCATGTCTTGTGATTTTTATGATATAACAATAATTATAACAAAAAGACGACAATACCTTTAATATTCTAGATTACACATGAAAATTTAGGAACTGTACGAACTTATTAAAAATACTCAGCATTACTTTTTTCCTCCCCAAATAAGGGCGTATCCAGGATCTGTCTTTGAAGGAGATAGTATTTCAAGAAATAGAAGCTACCCAAAACAACAAAACTACGTCACTTCCATTCAACGCGCGTTTCGCTAACAAAGTTAGCATTCTCAAAAGCTATACGCTTACTGCCCTATGGCTCTTTAGAAAGTTAGCATTCTCAAAAGCTATACGCTTACTACCCTATGGCTCTTTAGAAAGTTAGCATTCTCAAAAGCTATACGCTTACTACCCTATGGCTCTTTAGAAAGTTAGCATTCTCAAAAGCTATACGCTTACTACCGTATAACAAAAGCTATACGCTTACTACCCTATGGCTCTTTAGAAAGTTGGCATTCTCAAAAGCTATACGCTTACTACCCTATGGCTCTTTAGAAAGTTAGCATTCTCAAAAGCTATAAGCTTACTACCGTATAGCAAAAGCTATACGCTTACTGCCCTATGGCTCTTCAGAAAGTTAGCATTCTCAAAAGCTATACGCTTACTACCCTATGGCTCTTTAGAAAGTTGGCATTCTCAAAAGCTATACGCTTACTACCCTATGGCTCTTTAGAAAGTTAGCATTCTCAAAAGCTATACGCTTACTACCGTATAGCAAAAGCTATACGCTTACTACCCTATAGCTCTTTAGAAAGTTAGCATTCTCAAAAGCTATACGCTTACTACCGTATAGCAAAAGCTATATGCTTACTACCCTATAGCTCTTTAGAAAGTTAGCATTCTCAAAAGCTATACGCTTACTACCGTATAGCAAAAGCTATACGCTTACTACCCTATAGCTCCTCAGAAAGTTAGCATTCTCAAAAGCTATATGCTTACTACCGTATAGCAAAAGCTATATGCTTACTACCCTATAGCTCTTTAGAAAGTTAGCATTCTCAAAAGCTATACTCTTACTACCATATAGCAAAAGCTATATGCTTACTACCCTATAGCTCTTTAGAAAGTTAGCATTCTCAAAAGCTATACTCTTACTACCATATAGCAAAAGCTATACGCTAACTACCCTACAGCTCTTTAGAAAGTTAGCATTCTCAAAAGTTATACGCTTACAACCCTATAGCTCTTTAGAAAGTTAGCTTTCTCAAAAGCTATACGCTTACTACCGTATAGCAAAAGCTATACGCTTACTACCCTATAGCTCTTTAGAAAGTTAGCATTCTCAAAAGCTATACTCTTACTACCATATAGCAAAAGCTATACGGTTACTACCCTATAGCTCTTTATAAAGTTAGCATTCTCAAAAGCTATACGCTTACTACCGTATAGCAAAAGCTATACGGTTACTACCGTATAGCTCTTGAGAATGCTAACTTTGTTAGCGTCGCGTCGAGTGAAAGTGACGTAGTATTGGTGTTTTGGGTAGCTTCTATTTGTTGAATTGTATCTACACCAAAGGTTCCAAACATCCATTTTCTAGATAGTTTTTCTTTGAAATTTTGCCAAGAAGCAGCATGCTGTTAGAATAGAACTGGTTAGTAGTGTCACAAGTATTTTTTGAGGTGTCAGGTCAATCTATTTTGTGAAAACTTACAAAACATTCATAACTTGGGCTGAGAGATAATTTTTACTGAACAAGTTTTTCGATAAGAGAGCTGCTGAAAAGCAGTCCAGAACAGAAATGAACAATTTTATAATAAAAATGGATGTGAAAGTTGAGTTAATGAACACAAGATTTGTAAAAATATAGATTCATGCAAATATTTGGCAGAGAAATTGACTAAACATGATCCCTCTGCCACTCCCGAAAATTGAAAAAAAAAGGGATCTTACAAAAAACTGGAACCAATTCAATTCACGTCATGCAGATACAGGTGAAATAAATATGAACTAGATATTAGGTACTTAGACAATAAGAATAAAACTGACAAATTTCAGCAGATTTGCAAAAATTGTAAAAAGTGCAGAATGTTGTTATGATTCATTGGTGGATGAATCGTTTAAGATCAAGGGCGGGTTTCGGGGGTTAACCAGTAACACATGAATAACTTCAGAAATATTGATAAATCTTGAGTTGTATTTTGAGGTTCAGATATTCAAGTCATAAAAAATAACACCCACACCAAAATATCCTGGTTACGCCCCTGTTTAAAATGATGGTTATGTTAGGAGGTAATCAAGGCTTCGGCCGAAGAAAGTAATTTATTCAAAGGATTCGGATCAGCACAAACAGGGGGTGCCCACAAGGAGGGGTACTATCACCTCTGCTGTGGAGTCTCGTAGTAGACGAACTACTCGGAACACTGACCGGGAACGGACTCACTTGCCTTGGATATGCGGACGACATAGTCATTATGGCCAAAGGCAAATTCGTAGGAATCCTCTTCGATCTCATAGAAAGAGAGCTAGAGACAACCAGAAGGTGGTGCCTCACGGTGGGGTTGAGAATTAACTCATCAAAAACCACAGTAGTACCAATCACCAGAAGAACAAAGTTTCAGCACCTAAGGACTGTTCGCCTCGACGGAACAGACTAAGAATGGCATCAAGAGGTGAAGTATCTAGGACTTACCCTAGACTCAAAACTACTCTTGGAACAGATACGTAGAAAAGATCGATAAGGCAAAATCATCACTGATGGTGTGCAGGAATATTGCAGGAAAAACATGTGGCTGTAACCCATTCAGTACTGCGATGGATGTACACCATGATAGTGAGACCTATGATCACCTACGGGGCAGTGGTGTGGCACGGCAGAACCGAGCTCGCCACAACAAAGAAGATCTTGGAGAAAGTGCAAAGACCAGCATGTCTTTGTATAACAGGAGCAATGAGGTCGACTCCAACAGCAGCAATAGTGGGCATTCTGGACCTCACTACTCTCCATATCATGGTGAGGAGAACTGCTTGGGAAGCAAACCTCGGATTGGCTAAAGTTGGACTCAAAGGGACAGCACACGGTGTAAAGGGCTCAACCCTCACCGACTGTGCACACCTTGCCGATCTCCCAACTGACGAAATTACCAGGAAATTTAGTTTCGAGAAATTTTTTCGAACGGAACTAAACACCAAGCGAGAATGGAACAGAATCCATTCGAGCACTGGGGATGAATACCATAACATGGTACACGGACGGGTCCAAAACTCCCGAGGGAACTGGAGCAGGAGTCTTTGAGCCTCGCACCAAATACTCCGAACCCATGGGCCAGTTCCCCAGCATTTTCAAGCGGAAATTCACGTTATAGAAATGTGCATTCAGTTCAACTTCAACAGGAAATACCGTAACAAGGAAATTGTGATCCTCTCCGATAGCCAAGCAGCCATCAAAGCGTTGAGCTCTTCTTACTTCAACTCGAAGATGGATTGGGAATGCCTACACAAACTTAATGATCTAGGCACGAACAACAAGGTCACCCTCCTTTGGGTGCCGGGGCACGTCGGAGTGGAGGGCACTGAACAAGCAGGCACCCTGGCACGGAAAGGCGCAGTAACGCCACTGATCTCAATAAAACTGAAGGAGCAATGATAGCAACATACTGGCTAAGACTTCCAGGGCTGAGGCATGCCAAAGATCTCCTCGGCTATTTCAACCGAGCAAGATCGAAGACACTGATTAACCTCAGCAAAACTAGTCTAAAGACAATCACGGGATTTCTAAGAGGGTATTGCAGACTCAAAGAACACCTAAGGAAGCTAGGCTAAGAGGAGGACAGCACCTGCAGATTCTGTGGGGAACATCCCGAAACACCCCACCATATATTGATGGAGTGTTACGATGTACATATATACTGGGATCATACCAGCTGACTTTGGGAGGAATACCACAAGTACCCCCCCTCAAAATCCTAAAATGATGAAGATGGGGCACAATAGATCTAATCAGGTCGCAGCGCATCAGTCACCATCCATACTTACCAATACCAATACCAAGAATTGCTTCTATAAAATTATGATAAATTTGATTTTTTTTTTACTAAAAATGACCTGGACCAAGCTTTATAGTTGTAATTAGTTTTCAATTATCCTGGGTAAATATTATGTATTATTGCTTAAATTGCTTAATTTTCAACAATTTTTGTTCAGATCCGTAAAAAGTGCTTTCCTATTTTTTTTGCAAAAATTTAACTAGCGGGTGGAAATATCTTGCTCCTTTTCATCTGATCCTGCTTGCGAGGGGGTGACTTATCTTGATATCAGTGGCTCTAGTGCTAGGGGAAAATCGATGGGGAATTTTGGTGTAGATGTCTTGGGTATTAGTGGTATTACTCGGGTATTAGAGGCATTACTTGAAAACTATTGGGTATTACAGGTATTGCTGGTGTATTACTAGGACATTAGAGGAATTAGTTAGGTAGGCATTACATGGGAAAGGGGGGTATTACTCGAGCATTACATGGGTATTACAGAAATTATTCGGAAGTAAGAGAACAATCACTGCATAATTATAATCGTTGAAGGGCAAAAAAAAGATCTTCGAAACATGGGAATTGGAGATACACGAATTAAAAAAAAATCTTTAGAATTGTACTTGACAACAAAACTGACATTAAGAATCGATTTAATATTTTTATTACTTTTCTGACTTGGGCATTACTGGCATTACTTGGGGGTATTACTCGGGAATTACATGGATATTAAAGGCGACTTTCTAATTTTGCTTAATCCCACCGGAAAACTAAGCATGTTTTCATCATCAAACTCACGTGATTGCCAAGAGGCGACTTCGAAACACCAGGGTGCATTGCTGACGGTTGCATTCCGCGCAATTGTTCAAGGAAAGGCAGGAACATGAGTCCCGCTTGGGTGCCCACCGCGCCGCTGGCAGCATACTGAGCAGATATCTGGCCTTGGAGCTCCTGCAACTTTTGCTGCTGCTGCAGTAGATGCTCTTGCTGTCTCCGCTGCAGCTCGAGCTGCTTTTGATGCGACTCGTTGGCAAGTTGGGTGGCGCTGGGTGTCTGAAACAAAATGTGTTTGTTAGTTGTCATTTTCGTAGCACGTGAAGTAGTGAAAGACGTAGTGAAAAGTTCCTCCGAAAAAACACCTGACGACGCGGTAAATCATCATCGTTTGTGAACCAACACTATATCAAGTTATGCAGAAAAAATTATTCTATTAATTAGTATGAAAGTAAGTTCTATCAATCATTCAAATAACACAACAGATTAACCCTTTGCGGTCCTTTGTCGGGACAGCCCCGACAGTAGATTTTTAATGTTCCAGTCCGATGTCAGGTTAGCCCCGACACTGGCTTTGGTCGAAGTAACTACTTTTTTGTTCGAGGTTTGGCCATGTTTTTGTTCTCTGAAAGTCTTCACAAGGCTCTTTTTCATTTCCTTGGTAGTGACAATATAATTGGACCGCAAAGGGTTAAGCAAAACGGTTCATAATATTCATTATGAACCATAAAGAAGTCGAATGGCAGGTGAAGAAATTCAAATAAGAAACTGATAAGAAATCACATCGTTATTTAGACAAATAGTCACTGGCTTATTGCCCAAATACTTAATCGATTGGTTCCATCATGAATGAAATCTCCAACAACAGTTTATTGGAAAGGTTGGAGAAATTGATCAATACAAACAGCAAAGATATTAAACAAGAAATAAATTAAATATAGAAAACGGAGTCCCACAGGGTACAGTTCTTGGGCCCGTATTGGTTAATATATATATATATATATATATATATATATATATATATATATATATATATATATATATATATATATGAAATGAGTTTTTCAATATTTGGGATATGCAGCAGGCCAATAAGAGTACTCTAATGCACTTGTTCCAAGCTTTCAATAACTTTTTATTATCATCTTCAGGGAAGCTACAATGTGGAAAGACATTTATGAGATTTCAACAATGAGAAACAAGGAATAAACTCACAGTGCTGTGAGGTTATGTGGCGTATATGTTAGAATTCTGTCCATATATCATGATTATTTCTAACATATACGCCACATAACCTCACAGCACTGTAAGTTTATTGCTTGTTTTTCATTGTTGAAATCTCATAAACGTCTTTTCACATTGTAGCTTCCCTGAAGATAAAAAGTTATTGAAAGCTTGGAACAAATTATTATTATCATTATTATAGTCAAATGCACCACCCAGCATAGTGCCCAAAGTCATTTTTTCGTATAGCAGCTTCGTTCTGTACATGTTTCGTTCTGGGTCAAATGACCCCCCCAAATTGTTATGCGGTCTTGTAGTCTATTATATTTCCTGAATCTAGATATCTATCATCATAAAAACAAACAATCCATGGCTATCATTGAACATACTTATGACACAAGATTCAAACCAAAAACATCAAAAATACCCAAACTGGAAACAACAAGAAACAAAAGTTTCTGACTTACTTGAGTCCTATCGTTTATGCTAAAATACCCAATGAAATAAGACATACTCGTAATCTACACATATTCAAGAGGAAAATTAAATGTTGGCTTCGAACAGTACCTGCTGAAAGGGTTAATCAAATTATTGAGAGAAGGGTGCACTGAATAATTACCACGAAAAAAAAAACTTTTCCTACTTCCAGTATTGGCAAAACAGAACTAAACATTTTTTTCGATTTTTTTTTGGTAATATGCGTATTTGTGAACAATATTGAATGCACACTGTTGCTATACTTGGGCGTGATTATTTTATACAGGGTGTCCCAGAATAAAGGGGACAAACTCCGAGGGTAGAATCCTCACTTCATTTTAAGGCTGAAAGTTTCAATAAACATATACCCTAAAATGAGTATTAACCGAGTTACAGGGTGTTGAAAGTGAAACAAAAAAATAGATTTTCCAGAATAACTCCATAACGGCTTAACTTTTCTTAATGAAATTTGGTATGTCACTTGACAGCATTCAGTTTCATATTTCAAGGCAAATCATGTCCAAGAAAGCTGACAACTTAGCAATTATTATTACATTCTGTGAGACAATTCAGACAAACCACTTATAGTCCAAGAACCAGTGGCAAAAAAACATACTGATGTGGTCAGTAAGGCTACACTATCAAAGTTGTCGTATCTAGCAAGGTAATAACATGAATTTGCTAGGGAGGAAAATGGTTTATTCTCGTTTTGTACTCCCTAGCAAATTTACCTGAAGAATTCTCGTTTCGTACACCTGATTTATTGATGAGTTTTCAACTTCTTGTTTCTTGCACCGATCACTGCGATGGCCAGAAGGGATTGGGTGTCGGATGAAGTAGGTACCTTAATAATGGGTAGCTAGATAATTTTATGTGAAATTGTCAAGCTGTGTGCACGCTTCAATATACTTGAAGGAAGAAACTTTGTATTTCGTGCAAAATATTTTTATTTTAAAAATTGTAGCAAAGCGCTTTCGACTGTTAAGTCATCATCAGTGCGTACCTGCAAGTAAGTAATGATTGAAAATGAATTTGATAAAATTGAAAATTTTTGAAATTTGAAAGTTATGAAAAGTGAGGTTACTTACTTGTACACCTGACGAGTAAGTAACCTCACTTTTCATAACTTTCACACCTGACGAGTAAGTAACCTCACTTTTCATAACTTTCAAATTTCAAAAATTTTCAATTTTATCAAATTCATTTTCAATCATTACTTACTTGCAGGTACGCACTGATGATGACTTAACAGTCGAAAGCGCTTTGCTACAATTTTTAAAATAAAAATATTTTGCACGAAATACAAAGTTTCTTCCTTCAAGATAATTTTATGACTAAATTTTTTTTTTTAATTATAATTTTAAATGGTTTGACACCACTTTGCCTTGTTAAGCAAACTAAATATTACCAAAAAATTAACTTATATAGCTGAATATGAAAATATTCATATTTATGATACTAATTATGTAGGTACCTAACCAAGTTTTATATATTAACCGTTTTACCGTTTGAAGTGTTCTATTTTCGCTCGATATTCTGCACAAGCAACTGTCCAATTGGTACGTCTATTTCATTTTATGAATATCATATTCGTATTTGCGAATAAAAATTATCTGCATATGAAGAAATCTGTATTGTTCACAATAAGCTTCTCAAGAGAGAAACAAGATGTCCTGCCCTACCAGTACGACGCTTATTGCCATAATCCTATACAATAGGAATAACTATCCCTTTCAAGACAGAAGCTGAGACACCGCCGGCAGCCTAGCGTTCACTAAACCACGGGCGCCATCTGAACTCCAGCCCCTCAACCAAAGCAATACTCATAACTTGCGTGATTAATTTAACCAACAATACAAATGAAGAAATCTGCATTGTTCACAATAAGCTTGTCAAGAGAAAAACAAAATGTCCCGCCCTCCCAGGACGACGCTTATTGCCATAATCCTATACAATAGGAATAATTGGGTCGAAAATCCATCAGAAAACAATTCATTTGGCTAATACCACGACGAACATTGAATTACAACTAATGAATTTCCGTGCAGAGTTCCTACAAGGATGTCTTCGCAATTGCTAGTTGCATGGAAATGTTCATTGAAACACTTGGACCACCTATAGATCGATTTGTGGGTTCTTGCCCTCATCAGTATAGGGTAGGTCTCTACAGACAATAACTAATGTCTGCAACAAATGGTTCCACAAACTCTCCATATCAAGGCAGAAGCTGAGACACCGCCCGCAGCCTAGCGTTCACTAAACCACGGGCGCCATCTGAACTCCAGCCCCTCAACCAAAGCAATACCCAAAACTTGCGTGAATAATTCAACCACAAATACAAATGAAGAAATCTGCATTGTTCACAATAAGCTTGTCAAGAGAGAAATAAGATGTTCTGCCCTACCAGGACGAAGCTTATTGCCATAATCCTATACAATAGGAAAATCCATCAGAAAACAACTTTCCTGGCTAATACCACGACGAACGTTGAATTACATCTGATGGATTTCCGTGCAGAGTTCCTACAAGGATGTCTTCGCAATTGCTAGTTGCATGTTTGTGAATCCAGTTTGTGTATTTTGTTCGAGAAATCACAGTAGTGAAGCAAGATATAGTAACGATAAAATGCTCATCATCGATGACATTGGAATATTACGGGTAGGTGGATGATTGAGTTAAAATACAATATCCCAGAGACGAAAATGTGCTACAAATTTTCCGAAGAAATCTATTTGAAATGTTTCTGTACAGGAATGCAATCAGTTCACATCCTAATCGCAGTACAATTTTGATTCACATCCTTCACTCCGTCAGTTCGAAATGTCGAAGGTTTTCACAGCAACCCTCCTATCTCCGCAACCCACTACTAGTTTTTCATACTTCCGGTGAAAATGCATTATGGAATTATTGTTGAAGAAAGAAAAAATGGCGGACGTACGATTATGGTTCGATTCCATTCAAAATTGGTATGAGGGGGTTTTTGAGGTTGGATACTATCAATTTTTTGTTAAAATTATGAAATCAAGATGGCGGCTCCAAGATGGCAAAAGAGTGTTGTGATTATGGTCCGATTCAATTCGAGATTGGTATCTGGAGTTCTCGGAATCGGAAATTAGAAGTTGTCAAAATTTATAAATTCGAAATGGAGGTTCCAAGTTGAAGGCTAAGTTTTGTGATTATTTTCCGATTCGATTCAAAATTGGTATGTGGGGAATTTCGGTGTATGAGGTTTTGAATTTTCTGTCAAGATTTGTATTTATATGGCGGACGATTGTTGTCGCTATGGTTTAAAGGACTCCGCAAAATCCTTATGGAAAATGGCTCTCGGCTAAATTCCCTGAATTTTTGGTATGTTGTAGATTTTGACTTCCTGAGCAAAAGTGTCCATGGGCACAAAAAAATCGGCCCACTAGTGTTCGAGATAAAAGGTGTCAAAGATGAAAGTGAAGTGAATTTTTAACAATTCTAAGAATTGACAAAACGCCTATTTATTCTGCGAATACCATGCCTCAATGATGGTACAATGTCACCTTGATCTCGTATCCATTATACTTTTTCGTTTTGTGCTCTACAACAGGTTAAAAAAAATCCAATTCGATAAATTTTATATCAAGCAGTGTGAGTTCTCTAATGAGAAATAAATATTCAATATAGCCAGGATAAACTCCCTCAATCTCGATCAAAGTTAACTGAGATTATTTTTTTAACAGGGTGGTTCGAAAATATAGGGGTACGTCAACCCTTAGTTTTTCAATTCGGATAAGGAAGAGCATTTCATTGATATATCAAGCATTCTTCACTGTTGATAACGTCACACAGAAAGCATGGAAAGGACCATACTTTCAAACAAAAATCGAAATGATATTGAGTATTCAATAAAATTGAAAAATGTGATATTTTTGTAAAATCTAACGGAAAACAACTACTTCGCCGGCTAAATCCACGCTGGGCATTGAACCACATCTGATAGATATTGTAAAAAGACCCTCACTGAAAAAAAAATCTTCAGGTGAAAATTTGCATTTTCATTGAGATAGTTGCTTTTTAAGTATCTATAGTTATCATTAAAAATTCATATAAATATATGAGAAAGGGAGAATGTTATTCAAAAGTATCACTCGCAGAAATCGTTCATTTCATTGAAGCAAGGTTCGCTTCTCTCGCAACTAATCCCCAATATATTTTTGTCGACGAAAATCTATTTCGTTCTTCCAAGCTCATCGGGGAAATCGGAAGAATTGAGAAGCAGACTCTTCAGAAGCAATTTCACACAGCAAGAATGGAAATTATGGAAATATTTCTTTTGCAATAACACGTTGGATATTATTTTTTAACATAAACCTGTCATCGGTATTGCATTTTGATTTTTGGTTGGAAATATGAACAAGATATTTATAAAATAAGTTGTTCAATCATTTGCAGCTGAAAGACAAACTTTTCCATCGTTCAAGATAACCTCTTGGGACGTATTCATGTTGTAAAGAGGAACATTATTCATTAAAATAAAAAAAAGTGATTTATCTGCAATATCTAACAGAAAACAACTACTTCCCTGGCTGAAGCCATGTTGGATATTGAACCAAATCTGGTGGAATATCTAAATATTTCTTCTGCGGTAACTTCGGTAACACATAAGAAATATTTCCATCATTTCCATCTTTGCTGTGTGAAACTGCTTTGAACAGTCTGTTTTCCTGATGGAGATCTAATGTAAAAGGTCCAGTCCTTACATCAATGAAATGAACGTTTTCTGTGAGTGATTCTACTGTCAATCAACTATCTGAATAAAAATGCAGATTTTCAACTTCAGATTTTTTCTTCTGGTTAGGGTCTTTCCACAATATCTATCAGATGTGGTTCAATGTCAAGCTTGGAAAATAATAAAATTCTAACTTCAAAGTTGGAATTTTATTATTTTCCGACTTCGAAGTCCGAATTTCACTATTTTCGGACTTCGAAGTCGGGATTTGATTATTTTCCAACTTTGAAGTCGGAAATTTGTGAAAAATATTTAAAAAAAATTAAATGGCCCTTCTACGCCTGCAATGATGTAACTCATTCAGCATGAATAAGCATGGAATTATTCACTGTTTATCACAACAATATTGAAATTAAATTTTTTGTTGAAAAAGGTCAAGGTTTGAAAATTTCAGTGCCCATACCTGCAACACATTTAAAATTAAAAATAAAATCACTTCCAACGTTTGCCTTCCGATGAGTTGCTGAAAACAAGTACTTCATAATATATTGCAGGCCATTTCAAGAATTGCATGCCCCGAAATACTTTGAATCACTTCCATTCATTCATTTTCCGCACAAGACACTCAGAATGCACCAATTACACTCGCATGAAATTTATTGCCCAAACACATTTGTCAAAATGTTGAAAAAACAAAATATCCCTAAAAACGTTAGTGAATTCATTAAAAAGATGGATGTAAGTTACGCATTATTTGGAAGAAGATTTACCGCGGATGAAATTCCATCAACATCCTGTAGCAAGAAGCGAAGTATGCAGTTCTGTATCAGAGTTGCAGTGAATGGAGGATAAAATTGGACGCGTGCCGACATATATTTAGGTGCCGTGGGCGGTTTGGCAACCTGCGAATGTCTTGGAAAAGGGAACATGGAGAGTATAACAGATGGACAATTCCTCAAATATACATTTCCCGTTGAAACAAAGCCCTATTATTACCTATTTTCATTGAGTTTGAAAACATTATAACGTGAACAGAAATGTGCCTCAATACATTAACTTCATAAATTAATTTGAAATGGGGAACATTCTCAATGAGAAATGTGACTTTTTTGTAATATCCAACAGAAAACAACCACTACTCCGGTTAAAGCCCCGCTGGACATTGAACTACATCTTATATATATATACAGTGTGACCCATTTGAAAGCGGGCCACCTCTCTAAAACTGTTATTCATTATCCGATTCAGAAGTTTTTTTTTCAATAGATAGAGCACCAATAGGTCTAGTTGAGTGACATAAATTCGAAATAAAAATAAAAATTTCTAGACCTACTTCGAATTTTTTTCAAGAAACCACAAAACATACTAGCGATTTTTTTAGATAGGATTAGACGGCGCCACTGAATTCACGACATCCTCAAATGATTTATGTGAAAATTTCGTAGGAATGTGTCCATGAATAAAAAGTTATATGGGAATGAAATTTGAAAATTATGTTAATAAATCAACCCACATTTTCAATTTCAGAACTTTGATAAAAATTCTGACTACTCCACTGGATTCAGAATACTTCTAAATACATTTGGTCAGAATTTCATCAAAATCTCTTCATAAATACAAAATTATAAAATAATAAAATTTGAAATTAGTGGAATTTTAGGAAAATTTTATTTTACTATTTTATAATTTTTTTATCTATGAACAGATTTCGATGAAATTCTGATCAAATATATTTCGAAATATTTCGAATCCAGTGGTGTAGTCAGAATTCTGATAAAAGTTCTGAAATTGAAGTGAATTTTCAAATTTTATACCAATATAAATAATATATATAAAGAAAATGTCGTGAATCCAGTGGCGTCACCAAATTCTATTTAAAAAAAATCGCTAGTATGTTTTTTGGATTTCTGACCTTTTTATTTTTATTTCGAATTTATGGCACTCAATTAGAACTATTAATGCCCTATCTATTGAAAAAAAAATTCTAAATCAGATAATCGGATAATAAATAACAGATTTAGAGATTATATATATATATATATATATATATATATATATATATTGTGAAAAGACTCTGTAAAAATCTGTAAGTGAAAATTCGCATTTTCATTCAGACAGTTGATTTTTTTAATTATCTCTAGTTTTCATTGAAGATTCATTAAATGAATTAGTTAATTAAAAAATATCACTCACAAAATGTATTGGGAATTAAATGCGAGAGAAGCGAACCTTACTTCAATGAAATGAACGATTTCTGTAAGTGATATTTTTAATTGCATTCCCCTATCTAATTTATTTTATGAATTTTCAATGAAAACTAGAGATAATTAAAAAAAATCAAATATCTGAATGAAAATGCCAATTTTCACTTTCAGATTTTTTCTTTTCGGCATCTATCAGATGCAGTTTAATGTCCAGGGTGGCTTTAGCCAGGGAAGTAGTTGTTTTCTGTTAGATATAACAAAAGAATAAAATTTTTCATTTTTCTATTTTAATAAAGAATGTTCCCCTTTTCAACATGAATACCTCCCAAGAGGTTATCTTGAACGATGGAAAATAGCGACTAAAGTTTGTCTTTCAGCCGCAGATGATTCCATAACAGATTTTAAGAGTATCATATTCATATTTTCGAATAAATATCAAAATAAATAAATTTATTCGGATGGAACTCACCTCATTCAAACAAGAAATTGCCAGTCGCCGAACACAACAGGGAAATTAAAATTTTCAGAATTCAATATCTTACTCAAATGATCATGGTGTTCATGAAAAATGTACAAGAACATCAATATGTTCATATTGTTTTGATCTATTATGAATTGGGTACCTACGTACATTGAAAAGTGAATCGCGCACGGAATCCTCAATTCGAATTTAGTGTGGAAATTACCAAAATCAGTTTTCAAATATTGTTATTTTTCCTTTTTGGTGCTTTTGTTCGGTGTGTTCACATTCGACGTTGAGAAACTCCCCTATTATAGTTTCAAGTGAAATATACTTTATCGGATAAACCTAAGAGAAGGTTAACTCAAATGGAGTAACACAATTTTCAATAAATAGAAAAAAAATTTTTTTTTAAGGTTTTCCACTGAAGATTTGAAAAAAAAAAAATAAGATGAGCTTATGGCTCGTAAAAAAACCTATGCTTTTTTGAAGTACTTGATTGCTTTAAAATTCAGCGAGTTATGGGGAAAACCCAAAAGCACATTTTTGTAGAAATTACAATATGTATATTAGTATATTGATGAATACATATAGTGGCTATATTTTAGGCCTAGTTGAACTTTCACTTATATACAGTGACCGCCAAAAAGTATGTACCATATGGGAAAAAAGTTTATTATTAGAGTATTCGAAAAAAGATTCTTGGGAAAAATTTGTTCATGTCCGATAACCTGAAAATCGATTTTGACACATGTCACGTGATCGTTGGCTAACTGAAAAAAATTAGGCAAAAAGTCTAGTAAAATGGCAATATATCGAAAAAAAGTAATTTGAAAAAGTTGCTTAGAATTTAATTTTGTACACATATACAAAGTTTGACAAAATAATGTGAGAAAATTGAAAATAGCAATTTTTTTTTAAATATTTTCCTAGCTTTATAAAAATATCAAATTAGTTTCTTATGAATAGCTTGACCATACTGAAATATTCGTATTTCAATGATAATAACAAAACTTTCTCATTTTCTCCACTCCAGAGAGCACTAAATGAAAAAAAAAAATTTTTGTCAGAACCATTGCTATTACATATTGGTTCGTATCTGACAGTTATATCAGAATTCCACGATTATTGCGATGATGGAGAAATCCAAAAATATCGTGTTTTTCCGATTATAATCAATTTTTGATGATAATCGTACACGAACGTTTCACTTCGCACATAATCTTAAAAATACTGCGTCAAATTAAAGAGGCTAGAGTTTTCAACATTGCATGCGAAGTGAAACGCTCTGGCACGATTATCATCGAAACTTGATTATAATCTGGAAAACACCATGTTTCTGGAGTGTCATGTCACCATAATGGTCGTGGAATTCTGATATAACTGTTAGATACGAACCAATGTAACAGCCAGGGTTTTGACAAAATCCAATTTTTTGAATTTAGTGCTCACTGGTGTGGAGAAAATAGGAAAATGTTGTCATTCTCATTGAAATACAAATGTTTCAGTATGGTTAAGCTATTCAGACGATAACAATTTGATAGTTTCATACAGCTAGGAAAATATTTTAAAAAATAGCTATTTTCAATTTTCTCTCATTATATTTTCAAACTTCGTATGTGTATAAAATTCAATTCTACGCAACTTTTTGAAACAACTTTTTTGATATCTTGCCATTTTACCCCACTTTATGCCTTTTCATAGAAATTTTTTTCAATTTGCCGCCATACCAGCGATCACGTGACATGTGTCAAAATCGATTTTTAGGTTATCGGACATGCACAAACTTTTCTCAAGATTCTTTTTTGCAATACTCTAATAATAAACTTTTTTCCCATATGGTACATACTTTTTGGCGGTCACTGTATATATCAGTTATATTTTCAAGTTGAGTTTCCTAGTTATTTAGTAACAATTTTGTTAAATTTTTTTAATGATAACTATCATAAGGGTGGTTTTTAGGTGTCGAAACTGTTTAAAAAATCAGAAATTTTCTATCGAGGTTAATTTAACGTATTAACAGATGATTGCACGCTCGAAACTAGTATTTTATGATTTTTTTCGAATAGGGGGTAGTTTTCACCCCTAATAAATGAAAATCAACCCCCGGCACAAGTTCAACTTCAAAGTAGAGTTTAAATAAAACCTACATACAAATTTTTTTGCAAATCGATACTGTTTTATCAGTTAAATGACTGCTTAATAACATGTTAATTTTTATTTTGTGATGATATCTATCAAAAAGGCTAAAACTGATTGATGAATTATAAATTTTATTAAATATTGTCAATTGACTGCATTCAACTGATATAAATATGATTTCAGTTGATTAACTGAAAAAATTCAAATAGGGGTAGTTTTTACCCCTAAAAAAAGCAACCTTCGGCACAGGGCAGATTTTAAAATAGAGGGTTAATAAAACCCAAATCCAAATTTTCATACAAATCGGTGCTGTATCGGATAAATACATATTTCACACTTTTTTTACAGTCATTGATTGGATTATTTGCCTATTTCCCAATTTTATCGAACGAAATATGAATGAAAACTGCGCCAACTTTCCCACATTCCTATCAATAACTCAGTTGTCTACTAGCTGATATTGCATAAAAGGCAATTGCATTTGTTCCGTTGTCAGACTCGAAGCTCATCAATAATCCTTGCAAAAACCCGCAACCTGCAACCATGTAATATCTACATATTAAACCTGCATCGTCTATAATTTTCTCTAGCGTTTCGATAAATCAAGTGGGAACATACGTTAAGCACTCGACATTGTTTATTGTAGAACAATTGAAACACATTAGAGCAACTCGAATATTCCATTCCAACAAATAAACTCGAGTCGAGTTTATAGACTGGGAAATGTTGATTCTGCCTTTACTACTGGACTGATTTAGTGCGTTTGGGTGAGTGACTGATGGCCCGCTAGGAACAACAGCTTTCATGTGTTATATAAATTCAACACTGCTGTCTAAAAGTCGAACTGGAAGTGCCACGATCGAGTCATGAGTCCTGGGTCTTCTTTATGACTCGGCCGATCTTCTCCGGATCGACGTGGATTTACAGAGACGACTGGATTTGATCATTCACGATGCCATCTTTCATTGCAGCGACGGCTTTAAAGAGTCTCGGGCTGCCTAAATATAGAAATCGACTCGAAATTAATTGGGTTTGTTCTCTCGGAATACAGCTGGCCGGGATTATCACGATGCGTGAAAAAGCAGTTTGGTATTGAAAACCAAGATAAGATTATTTTAATCGATTAATCCTCATAATGAACTCTGGATGTCACTAAGGTAAAAGACGATTAAAATTACCACAAAATTTATTGTCTTTGCGACATGTTTCGAGACTTATAAAATTGACATAACAATGAACCTACCTGGAAATCTCAAAACATAGCTACTACTTAATTGAATAAATTTAACAAAGGGGAACCGTTCAGGTCTAGTTGATCATTCAATAAACAAGATGAATTTTTCAATTAATTAATTTCTAAGAATTCTAAATAATTAAGTCTAATGCCCTTATTTTCCACATGAAGAATTTCAAAGTTTTCATCGAAGTCATGGACTTCCTCCAAAATATGATTGGCATATGATGAGTGTGCTTTATTGTTTATATAATTCATACGGTGTTCACGTATGCGGCTTTTAAATGGTCTACCTGTCTGGCCGATATATACTTTGGAGCAAGATCCACAATTCAATTACTCCTGATTTTTCAGATTTCTGCGTTTTATCTTTGTTATTCTTGATAAACCTTCCCAGCGTGTTATATATATATATATATATATATATATAACACAGATAAAAATGTAATTTTATTGCAATTTTATCAATCTCCCTGATGAGCTTGGCAAAGCTAAGAAATAGGTTTTCGTCGACCAAAATGTATTGGGGATTAAATGCGAGAGAAGCGAACCTTGCTTCAATGAAATGAACGATTTCTGTGAGTGATATTTTTTATTAACATTCTCCCTATGTAATTTATTAAATTAATTTTCAATGAAAACTAAAGAAAATTAAAAAAATCAACTATCTGAATGAAAGTGCAAATTTTTCACTTTCAGATTTTTTCTTTTCAGTTCTGAGTCTTTTCACAATATCTATCAGATGTAGTTCAATGTCCAGCGTGGCTTTAGCCGGGAAAGTAGTTTTTTTCTGTTAGATATTACAAATAATTAATCACACTTTTCATTTTTCAATGTTCATGGAGAACGTTCCCCTTTTCAATATATTTTTTGTTATGATATAAGATTTTTGGATAAAAATTATTGTATATAATTTGAAGAAATATGCCTAGCTTTGTAAAAAAAAATGTTTAGCTCAGTCGGGTAGATATGATTGTCTCTCTCGAGAGGGTTTCGTCTATTGAACGGCCAATATGAGTGTAATAAAATGTTGAATTCAAATAATTCAATAAATTTGTACTCATCAATCCGAATATTTCTTTCCTTTATTTTATAATAACTTCAAATCGCAAAATATTATAGCTATTAATGTAACGAGACTATAACGCGATCTTTAATATTCGGATGTTGCCAGGCGACGAGGCGCTCTGCCCCGGTGCACCACGGCAAATAATAATAATAGGCATCCTATACCCGCACAGGCTATGCATTTCGGTATATTTTACGTGTATTTATGAGGATGTATATAGTAAAGCATTGATAGACAAAATCCTACCAACCATTGGAGTTTTCTTGGATCTAGCAAAGGCCATCGACACCGTAGACCACCTTCTTCTTCTCGAAATTCTAGAAGACTTGGGGTTTAGGGGTAAGACCCACGAGTTTCTTAAAAGTTACCTCACAAACCGAAAACAAAAAGTTCAAATAAAAATTTTTGTGAGTGATGAAAGAGATTACGTGTGGTATACCTCAAGGTACGGAGTTGGGACCAGTGCTATTTACTATATATCTTAACAATTTTTTTTTAATTGACAAACATGGAAAGATCACAAGCGGATGATACAGTTATAGTCTATAAAGACAAAAACAGGAATGATCTAAAACGGAAAATTGAAAATGATCTAAAGATTTAAAAAATTGTTGATTATCGTTTTTTGTCAATAAACTTCAAGAGAACAGTATATATACCTTTTAGTAGCTACAAACATCCCTTCCCAACTACGTCATTAACATACAAGTAAATTGCATAATACGTCCTGAGAATAATATTAAAAATTTGTGTAGATTCTAAATATACCTCCATTGCATAAAGATGTATGAATAATCAAGTAGATAAAAAAATATATTTGAAAAAATGTAGTATTTTAATCTTCTCATATATTGTGAATGATAATATAATAGTAATAATACTAAATTTCTTATTTTTTTCATGTCGCTGGTTTGGTATATACTAAGATGTCTAAAAACCCTGGTGTACCGACTGATTAGATATTGTTTAGAATTTTTTGAAGACAAAACAAATGAATTAGTGATCTACTTTTGTAACCGACTCCAGAGATGGCGTCGTCTTTCTCGTGTCAACATTGTCAACATTCCAAGGACATGGTGATTGTGATTGCTAATTGAATTTTAAGAAATTTTATTAAACTTTTGTATGCCATACGAAAGTAATAGTCCATACAGTGAAATATCAAGTTTTGTTGAAAAAATAACACTACTATAAAATGTGTAATTTTTTCCAAGAGAAATCTAAAAACCATTTGAAAGTCAATAGTTGTGTAATAAAAATATGTTGTGCAATTTTCCTATATTATTGATGTGTTTCTTCATTTCCCTTATATTTTAATAATTTGATCATGTTCCGTTTTTGTGCTGACAATCCAGAAAGATGAACAAAGTAGGTAACTAATTTATATTCAGTACAGAAATTGAGTACTCACCACTTAGAATCTGAACATACTTTGAAACAGACATTTTATTTCAAAACGCCATGAATGTTGACAATATTTTATGGCAAAAATGTTTTCTAATCAATTCAATCAACTCTGGATGCGTTTTTATATCTTACCGTTTCTTGAAATCTTCCATAAGTAGCGAAAGTCCGCGATAAAGTAAAAAATATAAATTTTTCTCCATCCCCACTGAAATCTATCAATGTTTTGTCTTCAGTAAGCTTGTTAAAGTTTCAGTTATTTTCGACTCATTCCTTTTATTTTGAAATGGTGAAATCTTTTTAGTGTTGTTGATCAAAAAACACACTTTTCTGTCCATCAAAATTGCACAATAGAAATATTTTCACTATTACATGTCATATTGAACGGTTTTTTAAAAGTGGAAGAACAATATACCACATTAACTCATCACAAATATCAAATCCCATATGCAATTTAAAGTCAAAAGCCCCAAAATTATTCTTTATTTCTTTAAAAAAGCTTATAGTGAAAACTCGGGCACAAATGCACAGATATCACCGCAGCGCATAAGATTGACAGGTGCTAATAGTGAATTTCCATGTGATGCAGCTGAACTGCAATACTTATATGTGAAATGTGACTTAATTATATTTCAGCAAAAAAATTAATAAATCATGTCGAAAATGTAACAAATAGAACTGATTGGGGACAGTGATTCCGTATATTCCATTAATTATATTGTTTTATTCATTTCATGTTCGTGAATCGTGGGCAAAACTTCAAACTTCTGCTCATGAAAATCAACGCTAACAAGAAAACCGACGGTGGCGGTGCACTCAAGTGTCGCGGGATATTCGAAAAATAGCCCATGGTTTCATTTGTTTTCTCGTAATCAAGTTGGCGAGTGTCTCTCGTTTTATCCCACAGATTTGCTGGTATAAGTCGGTACACCAGGGTTTTTGGGCATCTTAGTATATACGAAACTTCTGTACAAAATGTGACAGAATTCGACTGTACAAGCATTTTCAATAGGCGAATCGTTAACTGATGAGTCACACGTTGTAACGAAAAAGCTGAACAATTCATTTCACAAATTTCTGTTTGACTTTGAAACCCAAACAACACCATCCAACTAATATTTATACTCCTTTTGTCACGTCTTCACGTCTAAATCTGTAGCATAATTCCGCAGGAAAATAACAAAGCTAAAATTAAATGAGTATATTAGCCACAATATCGCCTCTGACATCTATATTGCGTACATTAAAAGATTCATAACTGAGTTGACAAAAATAGGTGGTGAGAGATTGATGATGCGTTCAGTTTTTACTTTCTAGTGCTTTGTAGCGATATGAATTTTCGTTCAATAAATTTTGTGAATGCTAACAAACCTGCGGGAGGAAACAGTTGGAATAAAATATGTGGTAACAATTTAACATCAATTTGTATATCTCATCAAAAATTTCAATTTCAGTCGAAATGTACAATTCAATTTCAGGAATCGCAGTTGTGAGTATTTCTTTATGGATACCATTCCGTTTTCAGGTAATTTTTGATAATTGTTGGAATATATGGAAGTTGCAATTACATGAGAACCTCAGTTTTCAACTGTATCGCACTTCGAAGACTCCTCTGGTAACTTCTGATGTCGTTTGTCAATTGTCATGATGTAAGTTCGAGTTTCATGGCCAACTTTGTTCGATTGAACAATCAACTGTATCTCCGCCATTTTTTAACGGATTTTCAATTTTGAAGAACAGTGTTATCACAAATTGTGTGCTCTTTCTGATAATGAAAAAATATTTAGAGGGTGTCATTTAAAAAAAAATATATATATAAGGGTCACTTCCGGTTGAACCGGAAGTGGTGAATTTTCAGTAGAGGCTTCAAAATATGCGTATTCAAGTACTATAGCGATACACGGGTGTGAAGTTGTCCACATAAATATACTCCAAGAAAAAAGTTAGGTCAATATATTTTCAGTGCAGTCGTAATAATATGATCTCCCACCTTATTAGACCCCTCCTTCCGTTTGCCAGGCCTTCAGAGGGTGGTAAAGGGGTAATTTCTAGGAAATAAATCAATAACTTTTCCAAATGAGCTAGTACCGCATTCTGCTTTTAGTATGTGTTTCATGAAGGAAAAATGAATCGAACAACATCCCCCATATAGTTAGTCAGCCCTCGAGAGGGTGGTAGAGGGGGTAGTTTCGAGGATATAATTCAATAACTCTTTCAAATGAGCTAGTACCGCATTCTGCTTTTAGTATGTGTTTCATGAAGGAAAAATGAAACGAATAACATCCCCCACATAGTTAGTCAGCCCTCAAGAGGGTGGTAGAGGGGGTAGTTTCGAGGATATAATTCAATAACTCTTTCAAATGAGCTAGTACAACATCCCCCATATAGTTAGTCATCCCTCGAGAGGGTGGTAGAGGGGGTAGTTTCGAGGATATAATTCAATAACTCTTTCAAATGAGCTAGTACAACATCCCCCATATAGTTAGTCAGCCCTCGAGAGGGTGGTAGAGGGGGTAGTTTCGAGGATATAATTCAATAACTCTTTCAAATGAGCTAGTACCGCATTCTGCTTTTAGTATGTGTTTCATGAAGGATAAATGAATCGAATGGGCGATGTTATTGAATTATATCCTCGAAACTACCCCCTCTATCATCCTCTCAAGGGGTGACTAACTTTGTGGGGGATGTTATTCGTTTCATTTTTGCTTTATGAAACACATACTGAAAGCAGAATGCGGTACAAGCTCATTTGAAAGAGTTATTGATTTATATCATCGAAACTACCCCCTCTACCACCCTCTCGAGGGCTGACTAACTATATGGGGGATGTTGTACTAGCTCATTTGAAAGAGTTATTGAATTATATCCTCGAAACTACCCCCTCTACCACCCTCTCGAGGGATGACTAACTATATGGGGGATGTTGTACTAGCTCATTTGAAAGAGTTATTGAATTATATCCTCGAAACTACCCCCTCTACCACCCTCTTGAGGGCTGACTAACTATGTGGGGGATGTTATTCGTTTCATTTTTCCTTCATGAAACACATACTAAAAGCAGAATGCGGTACTAGCTCATGTGAAAGAGTTATTGAATTATATCCTCGAAACTACCCCCTCTACCACCCTCTCGAGGGCTGACTAACTATATGGGGGATGTTGTACTAGCTCATTTGAAAGAGTTATTGAATTATATCCTCGAAACTACCCCCTCTACCACCCTCTCGAGGGATGACTAACTATATGGGGGATGTTGTACTAGCTCATTTGAAAGAGTTATTGATTTATATCATCGAAACTACCCCCTCTACCACCCTCTCGAGGGCTGACTAACTATATGGGGTATGTTATTCGTTTCATTTTTGCTTCATGAAACACTTACTAAAAGCAGAATGCGGTACTAGCTCATTTGAAAGAGTTATTGAATTATATCCTCGAAACTACCCCCTCTACCACCTTCTTGAGGGCTGACTAACTATGTGGGGGATGTTATTCGTTTCATTTTTCCTTCATGAAACACATACTAGAAGCAGAATGCGGTACTAGCTCATTTGAAAGAGTTATTGAATTATATCCTCGAAACTACCCCCTCTATCACCCTCTCGAGGGCTGACTAACTATGTGGGGGATGTTATTCGTTTCATTTTTCCTTCATGAAACACATACTAGAAGCAGAATGCGGTACTAGCTCATTTGAAAGAGTTCTTGAATTATATCCTCGAAACTACCCCCTCTACCACCCTCTCGAGGGCTGACTAACTATATGGGGGATGTTGTTCGATTCATTTTTCCCTCATGAAACACATACTAAAAGCAGAATGCGGTACTAGCTCATCTGGAAAAGTTATTGATTCATTTCCTAGAAATTACCCCTTTACCACCCTCTGAAGGCCTGGCAAACGGAAGGGGGGTCTAATAAGGTGGGAGATCATATTATTACGACTGCACTGCTCGATTAGAATATGTTTTCGCTCGTTATTCCTTTCGTAATCACTGAAAATATATTGACCTAACTTTTTTCTTGGAGTATATTTATGGATGTGGACAACTTCACACCCGTTAGCGACACACCAAATTTAAAATCTGTATCTTCAAAACTATAGAAAAATTGGGGGGCATACCTCACCTCGAGGTCACCCGGTATAGTATATAAAGAGAAAATCATGCTTATAATTGCGTAATATTCATCTACTTTATTCTCATTAATTTCTAAGACTAGACATCATTTTTCTGAAACATTAGTTAACGCCAATAACTAAGATTCTTGAACCAGGCATAATCGAATGAAAAAACCAGAAATCAAATCGACATGAAACGCAATTATCTCGAGATACGGGTAAGAAAGTGGGAGTGTATGCACTACATATTTAGCAAGCTGCAGATATAGCAGAAGACAAGGGGATACAAGTTGGCATCTTTTCTGAAAGAATAAGAAGATTAAAAGGATAGGCAAGATATTCTGGTGTTGGTCATTATTACGACATGATGTATCACTTCCGGTGAGTGTTAATTGCTCGTCCAGCGAAGAACAAGAACTGGCGTTGTTGCATACGTGGGGGAAATCGGGGCAGGACCGTAGAAGACATAATTGAGAATATTTCATTGGTTGGAACAACGAAATTATATACTAATAATTTATTTTTATGGATCTTGAACTAATGTGGCTATAAAAAAAAAGAATATAGAATATGAAAAAAGTAACTCGTCTCTAAATAATATTTTGAAGTCGTTCAAGGAGGTTAAAAAAGTGATCCATTTTTACACGCTTTTTATTAGCTTCCCTTGTATGTTTGTTTGTATGTTTGTATATTTGTTTGTATGTTTGTTTGTATGTTTGTTTGTATGTTTGTGTGTATGTTTGTTTGTATGTTTGTTTGTAACTGACTCCTTAGGGCGTGATTTTCACCCATTTCCAGACGTCTGAATGATTTGAAATTTGGCAGGTGTTCATAGTTCCGGTGGCAATGCAGTATGACATTTTTTTTTTTAAACAAAATGGCGGCTCCAAGATGACGGACGACGAGATTTGTGATAATGGTCCGATTCCATTCAAAATTAGTATATAAGGGTTTTCGGAGTCAGAGATTATGATTTTTTTATCAAAATTCGTGAATGCAAAATGTCGGCTCCAAGATGGCGGACGAGATTTGTGATTATGGTCAGATTCGATTCAAAATTGGTATGTTAGGTTTTTTTACAGCAAAACTATTGTAAGAAATAAAAATACCAAAATACCAGAATAAACTGAATACACATTATTCCTCCAACTCTACAATCGCCAACTATGAGGCGCCGTTCGGGTAAAAAGTGTTTTTGCAAATATAAATAATTTCTGTCAATATATTTATTAATTGTATTTATTTTATTTATTTATATTTATATCCAAACAGACCTGATGGTTAAATTACTATGGATATGTGTTCTGGGTAGGCCTTGTTACTTACTCCATACGCCACCTTAGGAGCAGCACTGTTAATTAAAAACGCAACAGTGAATCGTGGAGGATTATCCCCAGCCAGTAACATAGATTCATATCTGAAACTGAAAAAAATCTTGGCCTGCCTGGGGATCGACCTTTCGATCACGAAGCCCCGGCGTTACCACTGATGCGCCAATCCCCGCTCTAAGCGTAGTAATATATATTATTTTGCGTGCCGATACATTCATTTTGGATCAAACACAATATATTTACATTTCAAGTGTTACTTATATACAAAAACGTGAAGTCTCATATATTTCTAAATTTGATCTATTTTATGTCGTCAAGAGATGGCGCAATCGACGGGATTTGTGACACGTGCGAGTATATGGCAACATGGGTACGAAGCAAAGTCATTAGTACAGAAATTGCCGAATAGATGGCGGCAGTATAATATTTCAGATTGGGTCATATAATCCTAGAGGGCCTTCGTTTGACCCACACATAGGGTCACTGAATTTAGAAGGCCGTGCCGTTCTTACTTTCTTAGTGTTCTGTTCTTACTTCTTACCGGCACGGCCTTCTAGATTCAGATTCAGTGAGCCTACCCAAAAAACCCAAACCATATTTAAAGGAAGAGAATAAATAGACAAAATAGATAAATCAAGCGAAAATAAACTCGCAACTCTCAAGTACACACTTGAGCAAATGGCAAGTCTGAATGTCGGAATCACAGATCTTTATTCTCTGCCCAATTAAGTGCCCAATTGTAAAGTAAAAAACTACACAATGACAAAACTGCCTGTGCTACTGCTATCTGTAAGCCACTTTATGTACTAATGACTGCCTAGTTGCCATGTTGCCACATGCTCGAGCTTGGACTAATCGCGTCGGTTGCGCCATCACCTGACGACATAAAATAGATCGAATTTATAAATATATGGAAATTAACGTTTTTATATATTTGTAAGGCTTGGAAAGTAAATATATTGTGTTTTATCGAGGATAAATATATCGGAAAGCAAAATGAAAATATTTGTCACAACTAATAAACATATTGACACAAATTAAATATATTTGCAAAAACACTTTTTACCCGAACGGCGCCTTATAGCCAACATTCGTTCAAAGTTAAAATTTAGAGTGAAGTGCCATAATAATGTCGGTCACCCCTCAAGTCTTTTTGTTTATGTTCGAAATATAAACAGTAACGGGAGATAAATCTAGTAAGTTATTCCTACACTATATATAGATGAAGGTACAATTATTGAGTATGTCTGCCTAGGTATATCGGATATGGAACAAGAAGGCGTAAGACAGACTCACAAAAAGAAGCAAAAGAAAAGTAATATATGAGAAAAGGTAATGTACAAACACCAAATATTGTCGGAGTGGTTGATGAGCAGGAATAGTTTGAAGGAAGAACTTCAAGGAAACTCTAAAATCTGGAAGAAAAGCAGCTAGAAAATTCGAACAGTCTGAAAGAAGAATTTCAAGAAAGTTCGAACGTGTTGAGACAAGAGCTTCTAGAAAATTCGAAGAACTTGAAAAAAGAACTTTGTGGTGTGGCGAGCCGGTTGGGAGAAAGAATGGGGACGGTCGAGACAGAGATGGAGAAAATCAAAGATGAAATTGAACAGGAAATGGGAAAATTGAAAGAAACGTGATTAAATCAAATATAAAGAAGAATATCAGTAAGTTGGAAAACCAGATTGACCCTACCCATACCACAGAATCTGTCAGTAAAAATTCGATGCTGGAACTGAATTTGAACTCAGATGATGTAAAAATCAGTTCATGAAAACACCTCAGTTTGATGGAAAAACACCTTGGGCAAACTACCGCCACAATTTGAAGCTGCAGCAAAGGCGAATGTAACCAAAATTTCACTGCACTCTGGGGAGTTTATATTCGAACGCACCCCTGAATATGTGTTTCGCTTTCGAGCATAGACAAATAGGGTTGCCAAATGTGTTCAAATCAAAATTGACTAAATGTTGCAGAAAATCTGAAAAAGTGAATAATTAAATATTGCTGACGTAATCACCATCCAGATCCCCCCATCCCCCATGTCATCAAAAATAAGCAAATCAAAAACCCCCAACCCCCTTCAGTACTTACGTATTACTTGAATTGTCCCATATTTGTAGGAAACGAAACACCAAATCCATCATACCACCCTTGGTGAATGAGTGTACAGGTTAGAAAATTAGAAGATTTTACAAATAAAGTGGTTACTACCCTTTTTTTTATTACGTTTATTAAAGCATAATCTTCGGGAGTTTTTGTTAACTTCTCGACCACTGTATTATGAAAATCTTTTAAGTTTTCTGAGCACACTAATCATGGCCAGACCATAGAGACGATTTTTCCCTATAGTGCTTCGTAATCAGGTTTCTGGTCCCTTGAGGATGCTAAACGATCGCTCTAATGTACACGTTGTACACGGTAGAGCGCTCAGAGTTTTCAAGGCTATTTTCATTTCGGTAAAGAAGATTTTTATTTGTCTCTTTCAGTACGTCATAATTTGTTGGGCTGGCTTTATTATACTGCTGTTGTTGCCAAACTTCGGTTAAATTTTTATGTTCGGTGAATCATTTGAATTTTCGTTGCTTGCAACTTTTTTTCGAATGGAAACAAATGCACCTCCTGCCCCCTTTGGCAACGCCTTTGGCTCTCATGGTGTTTCGCAGAATACGTCTCGTGACCCGGAGTTATAATCGATTATTTTAAATACTCTTGTGACATTACTACAGAAAATAATTTCAACTTAAATTCGTAGAACACCGGTTTTGGTTATCCAAACCAGAATACAGTAAAAGTAATAAATGATTTAATTCCCAACATTCTCCCCCCTTTTGCAATTCAAACACTTTAAAAAATAGAAACAAAATTGCAAATTAGTAATTTCTACTAAACTAACTGAAACCAAATCACTTAGGAGCATGTACGGTCCGTCCCAATCTAGTGATAACAGGTTTATCCTCTTCTTCTTTCTTCAAAACCTTATCTTCTTTCTTCCCAACAGGCTCCTTTATTTTCTTTTCTTCATCTCCTTCTGTCTTTGATTTCTTCGGATACTCAAATCTCATGCTGTTTTCTTCGCCAGAAATCTCCAACGGATGTAGTCTTTGGAATGGTCGAAGGATTTCCCCATTACGGACTTTCACTCGGGCAATCCTAGCTATCCCGTCTTTACCAAGTATCAGTTCTACAATTCTTCCTAAGGGGCAGTTCAATCGTTTGACATTGTCCGAAGCAACATAAACGATGTCTTCAACTTCAGGTCTTTCATTCGATAGGTAGCTTTCTGATTCTTACTTGACTCCTTTCCTACGCCAAAACTGGTTTGAGCAAGATTGATCCTTTCTTCTGATTCAACTTCTCTTCTCAAAAAATCTAATAACATTGAAAAAATATTAGTTTTACTGAAATTACCTTTATTTTCTTCACCTACCTCAAATTTCTCATTTAAACAAGCGGGATTCATGCTACGGTACCTCTCCCAAACCTTTAAAAGTTCTTCTGGTAATGCTGACTCAACTAAAGGAAAGAGCATAGCAGCGTATTTGTCACGAGTTACCCCAAGAGTTTCCAGTGCTCTTAGTTGAGTTTCTATCTTATCGTATAAACTAGCCAAAGTCATACCTGTTCTAGTTTTCGTTGCCTGTTTGAGGACGAGATCTAATAACTCCCTTACATAAACTTCGATCAGAAATTCGTCCCTGGAAAACGTACTTTCATCTGATCAATTGCTTTGTTGTAGTTTGATCCAGAAGGAGGAAAACTCTCGATCAAATCTCTAGCCACAGTATCTGGTTCAGTTGCTTGCAATAAATACTGGAACTTGTCGTCTAGATCAATTTTTTCGTCTTCATGTATCTTCTTGAACTGACCCGAAAAACCAATCCAGTTTTTTACATTGCCGTCGTCGAATTTCTTCAATTCAAGTCGAGGAAGTCGGAATTTTCTACTGTTGTCTACATCATTATGGCATGAGGAACTCTTCTGATCATCGTGCGTTGTCTTCCTTTTCATCACAAATTCGCATTTTGACCTGTATTTAATAATCTCTTCTCTATAGAATTTACTTTGGTCAATTTCTTGTGTAAACTCTTCTTCACTTAGATTAGACGAAAACAAATTCTCCCTGATCATCTAATGTGAATATTCTTTCAATCTTGTCTTCCAACTGTCTTAGGCTTGCTAGCACTTGTTCGTCGCTTACTATCTTTGCTGTAAGTGCTAGCTTCAAATTTTTACTGCTTTTCATGAAAAGTCTTCGAAGATGTTCTCTTTCTAGCTTATAGTTTTCCATCGTCGAATGTCCTGTCACGGTCGCCACAAAATATTAGATTTCGATGGAAAATAGTTTTTTTTGATAAGAAGACTTTAAGACGTGTGTTCAAATTCTACGACGTTTATTTGACAACCTTTACAACATTCTTTTCTTTCATATACAAGGTATTTCTGAATACAGTAAAAATAATAAATGATTTAATTCCCAACATATAACGTCTGGATTTTTGGATCTCAGTTATTAAGATTCTGAAAGTCATATATCAACTCTCACCGTTGGGTCTGATTGAAAAATGACAAAAAGGGAAGGACAATGAACTCTTTTCATCGGGGTCCTTGGAATCCCTAAGCCGGATCTGCACGGAATGCCCTTATGTTGCAGAGCTTGTTATGTGACAATTATTGATAAAATGTGCGTTTTAATTACTGTTACGCGCATAACAGTTTTTCTATCCGCCGATGTAGAAATGATAATCCCGTATATATTTTATGAAGTCAGGTGGAATTCAGATTGATGATTATATCTGTGATCAATCTTATGATTTGTCATATACGACCAGTTAGTTATTTTGTTTGAAGAATATTTTTACTGGTAGATGACAATTACTTAATTTTATGAAATATCGATATTACAGATGGAATTACCTAATATTTCGAAGATTTCGTGAATGGAGCCATGATGAAATATGTTCTGACGAGTAAGATATTGGGTTCATATAGAAAACTGTCAGCTGACGTCACAACATGGCGGTGATCAGATGATGGGGGGCCAAAGAATTTCAGTTTGAAAAGAAAATTGTTTTGAGGTGCTTAGTGGTTTATTGTGATTTTTTTGAACTAAATTTAGTGATCCTATTAGTTGAAAATTTTGAAATACTCTTGTCTCAGATTTTTTGACAGATGAAAAGGTAAACATATGATCTATAACCATTAAACATTGTAGATATACCTATGAATAATGCAAAATTTCTATAAGAATTAACATTATTATATATTATTCGCTATAAAGTTTCATTAAACAGAAAACACAAATTTGTTTAATCATTTTGCATTAACAATTTATATTTCAAAACACGTAGGATCTACAAACATAGTAAGATTTAAATGTTGCTTGAATTCTAATCCATCCTCTATTCTTAATGGTGAATAGGAAGGTAACGAATTAATTGGATGTCTGTGTTTTAAGACATATATGTAATATTTTGAAACGATTCTGTTCAAATCTCTTTTACGCAAATGGCCATATTTACTTGACATCTGCAGCAGACTTTCTTCGATTTTCGTAAACAAATCATTCGACTCTTACGATTCCTGGTCGCAATCTTCCATTGAATTCGTTAAACATATTAATTTTGGATGACATATTTGCACTTGACTCAACTCTTTGCAGTATTTACATAAATTGTACTTTTCAAAGCATTTCATTCTTCTCAAATTGTTTAACGCAAATGCTTACAAGAAATGTTTTACATAAGAATATCTTTGTTTGCTGGTTTACTATACAGTAACTCAATGTAATTTACCAATATAAACCTCATCTGTCAAAAGCATGGCCGCCTATATCACGCCCACCTACTGCAACAAACTATGTTAATATTATATTTTTTACATCAGAAGTGTTATGGATTACTTTAACAAAAAATACATCTCTACCACCTTTAGTGACCTAAAATTATGAAAGGGCGATAGACTGATCTAATACCCATCTGAGTTTTAGCATTTGGTGTAACTGAAGTTGGTAATATTTTTTATTTAACGAAACATGGCGGACTTGACAAGCAGTGAAATTAATTTGAAATGTCAGATTGGATTAATAATTTTTTTCCAAATTATGGTGTAAAATTTTCCTACCGAATACCACGCAAGCTTAAATTATTCCTGGAAATTTTCTTTCGGCCACGAATATTTTAAGAATATTATCGTGCCCTCAAAAAAATTTCCGGAAATAATTTAAGCTCTTGTGATATTATAAGTGATAACTTCACTGTTAGTTTTGCGATCTTTGAATAAATATCTACTTGTAATACAAAACTTTCCGTCTTTCTTCTTTGATTATTAATAGATTTTCATCAATAAATTTCACATATACTTACTTGATTATAAAATAAGGAATAACTTTCATTCCTTGACCGATGTATTTCAGAAAAAAACTTGCCCTTACAGGTATATTCCTAACAGTTCACATATCTATGAACAACAAAGTACTAACGGGTCGAATTTTTTGATGTACCGTCTTTTTGACTTTTTCTTTTAACAAAAGAGGTTTGGAAAAGAAAGGGCGAGAATAAAATAAATCAATAACGGGTTCTCAAGGAAAATTACAGATCACATTATAAGGAATAAAATGTTTAGATTAACAATGAGCGAAATCTCAATTTTTAAAAATGACCCAAATCAAGATGAATACATATCGGTACATACCACGATAATTACGATCTGATTAAGTTAATTTGGCAACCCATCACTTTTTAAACAGACGATTCGGTGTTTTCATTGGGCATCTTAATGTAATTTATGTAAAATAGTAGGTTGGCTTGAACTTGTTACCTACTAATAATTGAAGTTTTTGACGTATTATAATTTAATAGGAATTAGAGAGTTGGTGAAAAGGAACACCTTAAAAATGTAATCGAGACACCATATGATTGGCCTTGTGTGTTTTGACGTCAGAACTCATATCAGTAGCATTTGTTGACATGTGAAGTGTGGTTATTGTGATTAGAGTTAATTTGTTGTTTGTTTTGAACTGAAACATTAGCTTGATTTATTTAATACCAATGAAAAATTCCCTCAGAAAGGATCGTGAAAGAATCTCCCTAACTCCTTAACTCCTTAACGAATACAAGTAATGATGTATAACCTTGCTGCCATCCTGGGGCTGGACATTTACGCGGCAAAAGTATATTTTCAAATTCAATACAGAATAATATAGTTTAACTTAAATATTTCTTCTTGCGTATCTCATCTAAGGGTTGTCTGCTAGTGTGATTGAACGCCGACATCAAATTTCAGGTTCACCCTTACCCGCCGCTGAAAGTTCTGGCGGAGCCGAATATTTGATTGGTCATAACTCTGCTAAAAATGATTGGAGAAGAAAAAGGAAAAGTTCATATCGTTTCTGAAGACTCCTAATTTCTCATGCAAATATAGTATGTGAGTATTTGAGTACCTAAAATGTGTTTTGTCGCACTTCAGGGAGATGTTTGCGCGTGATCAAAAAATCTTGAATAATTTAATAAATATGGAATTATTATATTAAACAGCAACCCATACCCTCTTTGGACTATATGCAACAATTTTAAAGTAGTGTGACAGGTCCCACTTATACATGCCAAAAAAAACTTCATTTTACTATAGCTCCTGCCTCATTTTCACTTACCCATAAAATCGGCAATCTCTTCACTAAATGTTGATAATAATCTCTTATTCATATCCTGCATATATATGTTTAATGACACCATTGTGCTTGAAATCACATACTTAATTTTTTATGTAGGATGTGTATGAGCGATTATTTTCAACATTTACTGAAGAAATTGCCGGGATTAGGGGTGAGTTGAAAACTGAGGCAGGAGTAAAATCCTGTTTTTTCTTAGGCATGTATAAGTGAGACTTGTCTCACTAGCCTTAAATCGTTGCTTATGGTCCAAAGAGGGTACTGATTCCTGCTCCAGTATAATTATTTCATATCAACTAAAATATTCATGATTTTCGGATCATTCGTAAATATCGTAGAAGGGTTATGTGAAGTGGGACAAATAGTTATTTATGCAACAAGTGCAAAAAGTCCAACGAGGCCATCAGGCCGAGTTGGACAACACGTCGAGTGCAATAAACTCTTTTTGCACGAGATGGCACTAAACTGTAAGGAAGACATTGTTTGTTTAAATCTATCTGCTAAAAGTAATTCAAAAACATTTTGTGTAATTCAGATGATATTCAAAGGAAATAATTTTATTTTTAACAAATTGCATTTCCTAGTAATTTCATAGTCCATTATATAGTGAATATGATGAAACATGCAACTATTTAAAACGTAATACAATCTCACAGAAAATGGGCTAAAATTGGCGTCGATTTGAAAGCTTATGTGTGTCATGATGACAGAACGCTATAGTAGAATGACACATGAGTGCAATAAAGTCTTTATTGCACTAGTTTTTCCACCAAATATAGTTCAATAAAGTTTTGTTTTTTGCATGAACGTAGAAAAACACATTTTAGGTAATCAGATACTCACATGTAATATTTGCATGAGGAAGTAGAAGTCTTCAGGAACGATATGGACTTTTTCTTTTCCTTCTACTATAATTTTTAGCAAAGTTATGACAAATCTAATTTTCGGCCCTGCCTGAACTTGCAGTGGCGGGTTAGCGCGAGCATGAAATGTGACGTCGGCGTTAAACCACGTTTTCTGAGAAAACTAGCGTATTTAATAGGATATTACTGAATATCATTCTTGTGGAAAATTGAATTATCTCTCAACCTATCGAAATCGTTTTTTAATAAATCTTATGTTTTCTGAAATAACAAAAAAATTTATATTTTTTTTATGAAAATTTTTTTAGGTTCCCCCCTGATTTTTTGGTAAACAATTTTTTTTCTAATAATGACGTCGAGATGTCAGTTGCCGAGTTTCAGAGTGCTACAATTCATTCTTCACTTTTTGCTCGAGTTTGTCTGTCGTTACTGGATTAATAAGAAAATTTGAGATTTAGAACGAGTGATTCTAGATGTTTCTGTGGATTTCTTGGAAGTTTCATGAAGATTCTATGACACGACGTTTCCAGATTAACCGACGACGCTGCCACTGATCTGCAGACCCGTAACAATACGTATGTTTAGTGTTATATTCCATCAGCTGAGAAAGTAACTCTTTTTTTCTTCTCCCGGTCTCTCCTACATCACCGGAACGATCGCTTCTTGTGGTATTTCACTTAAAACGGCCTTTGATGTTATGCTAGATCGTTTAAGTGCGATGCTTCATATGTACGTGTATCACGTAATGCTAGACGTTGTGTATAATGAATGCGTTTATAGTAAAGCAAAATGAATGGCTAACTTAATATCCAACTTTATTACTATAATAACGTGTGGGTTGTTCCTAGAAATAGCCATCATCATTTTTGTCGTCGTAGTTAGCGTAAGAAGAATTAATTATGAAATAACCGCTGGTTTTATGCAACCAGAGTTTGAACAGACGAAGATAGTTTACTGTAATGTAATTTTTCCTTAATCTATTCAATCAACAGAGTTTTAGGGATTGCGAAGTATAAGGATACTGGAGTAGGAACTCTTTAACATAGACATCGATAAAAAAAGACAGAAGTTCTCACTTTTCCCATCCTTGTTGAATGAAATAATTGAGAACTCTTGTTTTTTTTTTCGGAGACTTCGGGGCCACCAAAGATCTCCTTTGAACGCAAACAAATAATCCACCAACAAGAGACAAACTCGAGCAAAAAGTGAAGAATGAATTGTAGCACTCAACTAGGCACATGAAATCTCGACATCATGTATAACAAATCGCTATTATAATAACCAATAGCGTTCTGTCACAACTGATTGACCGAGCGAAGTCATTTATACTAAAGCAATAAAATAATGTATGGGAACGGTGAGCTCTCTGTCAAGAATTAAGAATCATACCTCACAAATATTTCAGATGTTTCTCTTACCTTGTCATGTCTAATTCTTCTCTCCTGTGCCTTGGACAGCATCTCCAGCGATTCCTTCCTCTACTAGCTAGAAGTTAACTTTTCGCGAATTTTGCTTTATTCGCGAAATTCACTTTATCCTCGAAATAGCACTTATTCTGTTCAAACTTCTTATTCGAAATGCTCAAGTCTCAACTCAGTAAGGCTTACAAAAGCCTATATATGTGAATTATTAAATAAATAAAACAAAGAAATCAACAACACTTATATCTATTGAACAATGGAATAATAAATAAATAATAGAAAACAAATACTTCAATTAAGGACAATTTAAGAATTATTCGACAGTGAAAATTTTACTTTTTAAATAACATTATTTGAAAGTGAATAATAAATAGAAAATGATACGAGATGTAACAATAATCAAACATAAATTGAATTCAATAGAATGAAACCATGAAGAATGTAATACAAGTTGATTGAGAAAACAAACTGGTGAGAGGTGAGAAAGATCGTTCTAAAACTTGAGACTTCATAATAAAAATAATAATGGAAATTATAACGGAAATTAAGTGGTTATCCGATATTTAAATACTTAAAACAAAATGTACTTATGAGAAAGAACAGAATTTACGCGGAAAATATAACAATAACACAAATTTACGAACTACATGCTTTCTGTATGGATTGAAAGCTAAGACTAATTTTGTCTTGAAAAATAATAGAGAATTTACCAAACCAATCTTTCTACCCTCTCCATTCTAAGAAGTGTTTCTTCATGGAAGACCACCGGATGTGGCCCCTAACAAAAATATTCACACGTAAAGATTAAACTAGCTATTGAAAAGAGTCGTTAAATTTATGGTCCCTTCGTATTCAAAACTCAAAACTAAGGGAAAAAGGAACTTTCATAACATGTGTCTCGGTATAAGGAGGCTGTAATTTGATATTTTCCGATATTTTGGATATGAGTGAATTTGACCTGATCATTTTACGACTTGAGGAAATGCTAAAACTTTGTGTGTGGTATTTTTTTAACTAAAAATTCTTCAATATATTTTACTCTTTACACGTTTGGTTACAATCCTCCCCCCTAAGAATAGTGACAATTTTTTTTTTATACCGAAATAAATTGTTACTCCAGATCCTCTTAACATTTTACAAACTTATTCTACAGTCCGTCTTTATGCAGTCCGTATGGGTTTCCGCACGCCCATGGTCGTCACAACAAAGTCGAAATTCTGTTCACTACCGCGCTCATCGGTATAGTCTATATGTCTATGCGGGATAGTCTATGTCCATTGGCGTTCCGACACTTCTTCTCATTCCGACACTTCTTCTCATTCCGCTCGAACCGTTCGTGAAAGGAAGGAGAATGGGTTCGCTGGTCCGGTGGATGTATTGGCTTCGGTATCCTTCTTGGTACTTCTGGCAACCTGGTTTCTGGGTGCCCCGCAGAGCTATCAGGTAAGCTCTACTCTGTCGACGTGTACCGGATGGAATTGGTTCACATGACTCGGAAACTGGATACTCCTTCCGTACTGGATACCTGTTCCAACAGATATCTCCCATGCTCCATCGGTTGCTGTGGTGGTGTAGCTGGACCTATATGGTGAGGTGGTTGTCCGTTCTCCCATCACCAAATCTGCATCTCCCCTCAAAAGGTGGTGGTAATCTTCTGAGCCCCTTGGCTGGAAATAGTCCAGGTTCACTTATGGTGGTCCTTGTTTTCTCGTCCTGGAATCTTCGGTCCTTCGTCTGGGTTATTAGATACTTGATACTTTCTCTTGTGGTTCCTTGTTCCTGGGGTCTTTGATTCTTGGTCTTGGAGAGTCTTCGGTCCTGGAATATCGGTTATTCGCCTGGTGTATTGGTTCATCGGATTGGTATCCTTGTTTGGTGGAGTCATAGATATTTGGTCCTGGATCCTTGGTTCCTCGTCATGTGGTTCCGGCTCCTTACCCCTTCGGTTGGGTATCCTTGTTCCTGGGGATCTTCGATTCTTCATGAGACCTGTAAACACAAAATTTTATTAGAATTCTGATAATTTTCGCTGGTGGCCTAGTAAGGAACTCGGAAACTGGAAGTCATATATTCCAGTTCCCGTTACCTTATTACGAATTTAGTCCTCCACTGGAGATTTTTGGTGATGACACGGTTCTGCTGTGTTGTGTCTGAAGTTCGTCCATTCCCTCGCGTATATTTCTTTGTTTTCCACCATGACTTCCGTAGAACTGCTTTTACCGCGTCACTTTTTGCTACTGCGCTCGTAGTTGTCCTCTTCTTAATCCTTTTCTAACTTTACTTGCATACTTCAATTTTGGCAAAATTTTTAATATCTTCTTTTCTTGTTATTGCTATTTTCCATTTTTTTTCTCTGTACCGCTCGAGGTACTGTACTACACATTATTCCTAGTTTCATAAGCAACCGATTCCTCCTTTTTACTGCTTCATCATTTTCCTTGTTATACCGTTGTAAATATCTGATCTGCTTCACATAATCTCCTGATAATCTCATGTCTATTGGTTATGGTTCGACTTTCATACAAATTGACTTGATTTGGTTTTTCTAAATGGTTGGTGGTTCGTTTATTTTGAAACTCTTTAAATTTGGCAACCTTGCATTTTTCGGTAGCGTGTGGACACCGATCGGATATCTTTCCAGATACTCCATTTCAACACGCCCCTCTAACAATATTGAAATGGATTAAATTCATCTATCTGTCTGTCCTTTCTAGGTGATATACCTGAAGCGACTGAAATACTTATTGACTTCAGGGATTAGTAGCTAATTAATTCCAGAAATCTGAACAATAACTATCAATTTACGAGTTCAACTACCGTACCACGCACTTGTTAATTCATTCGCATACGTTCAATCGTAAATTTCTTTCATTCAATTAGGTACTGTATCTCATACATGAGTTTTTCATTCATTATTCATGCCAGATTCATTCATAAATAGTTGAACAAGTATATATATTTTCATAAAATAGGAATCTTCCAAAAAAAAAAAAAAAAAAATCGTTATAAGAAAAGGTTCAGGAATCAAACAAAACATTATGAGACCTTTTAAAAATTCGCTCAGTATATCACAAATCAAGACGATGTTATGTCTCCGATTGACATTCCTAAACTGTCATTATCACCTGAAATTTCTTCGCCGATTACGTGACATCTTAATAACTTATTCTTCCATTTCTGATTGTGCGGTTTCCTTTGTTTTCCACATATCCTTCTTCATTTCCAGCGTGTGTCACCTTTTTAGTTCTTCTCCGTATTTACAATTTGATTTCCATTTATACCATCTTTCGCTACCAAGACAATTTGTTTTTTTTTTTTTTATAACAGTAAGGTTCTTCCTTTGATTTGTCTAACAATTAACAATTTTCTACAATTTTTTCTTCTTCATTTCTAGTGAACGTGACTACTACAACTCATTTTTGTTTTTCTCCTCAGCCTATATTCTCAAGTTTCCGCAACTATTTTCTCCTATTCTATTGTCTTCAAACAACTTCTTATTTTCTTCTCTTATTTCTCATTTTCTCGAATCTCCACAATTATTTTTCTTCAAAACCACCAAAACTTCCTCCTCTTCTACTAAGCCTATCCCAAGAAAGTAAACAATTTTCTTATCTCACAATACTCGAATTAATGCAAAATTTAAAAATACTTATGATTCTATTGGGATTCGAACCAAGTACATAGTCAGCTGACGTGACCATCTCTAGGGGGCCGGCTTCCCCTGAAACACTCAAATCACGACCATGAAACTGGTAATCAATCATCTAGAATTTGAGGTTGGGAAAGTCCCTGATGTCAAATTTGATAAAGTTTTCTAATTTTTACTTTCTTGGTGTACGACTCAGTTCGGTTCGGGATTTAGGAAAAACAGGATCCTTCGTCAAACGACACAAGATGCCAGAGGAATTTTTCCCTTCTCTATGGCATTGGTGAAACAACGAAGTGCTCAAGGGTGCACTTTTAACAGTTTCCTCGACATCTTTCATACTCAGCATTAATTGCTCTTCGACTTATCCCGTCGGCATCTATATACTACTATTTACAGTGTCGGCATAACGTTCCTCGACAACTTTCCCCAGTGTCGAACGTTCCTCGACGATAACCTCCCGTGTCGGCATAAATACTTCGGTGCCGTCGCTACCGGTATATAGGATCATAGCTCTGCTCCCTGGAGCTTATCTATGATCAGTTTCACCCGCTCCCTATCTAGCCAAAGCCTTGGTCGAATGACATGCATTTGTCCTCAATCCGTTACTAAGAAGAGAAAGCTAAATGGGTTTTCCTATCACAATATTCCGGGTCCAGTATCTCCGGCTAAATCATCGGCTGGTATCTTAATTTTTCCAAATGTCACTGTTTACTTCAATTTCATATTTCGAATAGAACTCGCTCAGTTCCTTCACGCATTTTCACTTTTCTGGAACATTCTTATGTGCAAGTTTCTTGATATAATCCGAAACGTTGCCAATATAACCTAAACCGTTAAAAAAAAAAAAAAAACAATATATCAATAGGATGACGACAAATTGCGTTTCATAATCATATCATATACATATTCAATAAAAAATTTGGATAATTACCATTTATCAATGAAACGAAACGAAAATATTAAATTACTCTGAAGAGTAATCTGAAATGTAATAGTGTAATGGTACTAATATCATTTAAATGTATTATGCAAATCAAAAAAATTTTACCTGTAATACCTGACATCAAATTTTACCTGATCCTCTTCTTAATATATATATATATATATATACACATATATATGTGGGGATGCAGGAATTTTCCTCAATTAATCTGCATATTTCGTTCATTCCCATTGCTATTTGTCCATATTTCCTAGCAAATGCTAATGTTTGTTCCAGTATATTTTAATCAACTCGAAATTATTAGAAACAAATGTTTTTCGGCTGGATGACCCCGAAAAAGTATATTTTACTATATAATTTCCAAATCTTTATTTTTATTGCGTGTTTTCTAATAAGATTATTTGTTTCTGATGAGTCAATTTTTCGTACAGTTTGATCAATATTTTTCAGAAAACGGTTACTTTACATTTTATTGGAAAATCGGTTACTTTTATTTTTTCCGCGGGAAATACAATGATTCATTTCTATCAAAATTCTCTTTGGAATGGTCACTATACATATTAATTCATTTACATGTGTGAACACATACTGTAGTTTTCGATTCCAACTTCAACTTTCATGATAAATTAATTTAGTTCATTATCGAAATAGTCAGATTCAAAAGACAAAACAAAATACCCCATATATCTTTAAAAAAAATGTTCTCGATATTCGATTCTTTTGTCCCGATAGGAAATTAGTCCTCTGTATTTACCCAGATAACCTCTTGAGTAGGTAAGGTTATTAACAAAGAAAAAAAATGTGATTTTCATCTCGGATACACTCATTCAAATTGGACTTTCGCCCTTATCTTAACCTTTAACAGGCTATAAACCTATTGGTATTCATATTTAAAATTATGAACCCTTTTCTAGTTGGTACCAGAACGAATTTGAACAGAACAAAAAGAAAAGTAGTGCTCGAATTGCACCATCTTAAAATTTCAATTTATCTACAATACTTCAAACGAATATGCCCTTTTTTAATGAAATTATTTGTTACATTGACTTCAAATTATTGTTGAGTAATATTCTGCGGTTTCTCGAAAAACTTCAGGGTTTGTTAATAAGGTATCATAAAGATTACCATAAATACCTATTGTGATTTTATTTTCTGAAAACCATAAAGGTTCAAAAAATTTTCCTTTGCTGTTGCGAATAGAATAAATATTTGTTGATCAATTGAATTTTGTAATTCACTAATATATATTTAAAAAATATATACTTTTCGAATTAGATTTCAATATTCTTAATAGGATTCGACATATACGTATCCATGAATATGAGTATCCGTGAAATATTGTTTAATTTTAATAAAAATATACTATAACTCAGCAGTTCAGCTATGATTTTGATTTATTTTAAGGTAAAGACACTGAATTCGACCCAAAATTTCTAATTAACATCGGTCGGGGACCGTTATCTCGATAGATATTCGAACAGGTTGACTATATAGGTATAGTCATATTTCCTTTCATTTATATATTAAATTGTTTAATTGATTTAATGGCAGGTATAGCATCAATTGATTTATTTCGTTTCTGATGGTTCTAAAAATTATGAAATGTTGCTTGCTAATCATTGTAATTCTTTAGATTTTCTCTACATTAAAATGCTATTGAATTCTATATTCAGGTGGTACAAATCTTGTCTCACCCGTAAAATTATTTGATGTTGAACTATTCAAACCCAAAATGAAACCCATCACTCTTAGATCACTTCAAACTAGCGATTTATCATATCATATTATTTTCGTTTATGGAAGAATATAGTTACTTTGATGAGAGAATATTAACAATAATATAATAACTTCGGTGTCGAAAATACACTTGAAAACGACAAAATATCAATATGAAAGGGAAATATTTACTAATATAGATCATTTAATGAAAACAAACAAAATTGTCGTGTCTGAAATCTGGGAATTAAAATAAAAAACGATATTTTTTTTAAAATGTCAACTAACTAGACTGAAACTAGATATTTACACGTTAAATTATAAATTTCCTAATAAATATCTAATAAAAATAGGAAAAACGAATTTTCTAATTGTTAAAATTAACATTATACATAGATCTAAAACCATCTGAAATGTCGGAAAAATCTACATAATTTCCATTTTTCTGTTCTTTGTTCATAAATATCCACAATTGACGCCATTTGCCATACGTTCACAAACACTTTCGAAATATCATGTATTCCATTTATAAATAAGTTCCGTTTTAGTGACAAAAAATTCCGGAAACTACAGCAACCATTCGTGAAATATTCAATTTCATTTTTATTTCTGAAACATATTGCATTTTCCTTAACCGTCTGATTCTGAGGGAAATATAAACACAAGACATTGTTCGTTTCGAAGGATATCAGTAACTGTTAATTGAATTAAAAAGTCCGTTTTGTCGGATAACGATTCGTCTAAAATATATCCCAAACCAAATAGTGGATAAATAGTGTCATCTCGACAACTTATTATTTAATATTGGACTGTCTATAAAATGAAATATATAATTATATCTGACAAATGTCTTTTACGAAACAAACTTTTTACGATCTTAAAATGTTAAGATAGAATATAAATAATGAAAGAGTAGTAATGACAAATCATTACAAAGTTTATAACTCATAATTCCAACCCAAATATGACACAAAAACTCTTTAAAAGAAATAATCCCCAAACTTCAACAATAAATGATCCAAACCTTCACTGGCTCATAAATGAGAATTCACATGCTCATAGAGTATGATTTGGAAGGAAATAAAAAGCAAACAAAATTTTCCTTGAGCGGTCGGTCGAAAAATGCAATATTTTGTTACCTAGAAATAGGCCGGTAACTACCTCTTTAAAATATTGTATTCCCCTTTTTTTTTTTAATTACCTATCCATTATAAGGATTTATATTTGAAATAGTTTGGACAAATTTGATACTTTTAACTACATATTGATTACGTCTATTCATTTTTACGTATTACATTGTGGTTTCATCGAAGTAATCACTAATATTAACTTTTTTAACTGAATTTTCGTACCAAATTTGTCAAAAATATTACTTTTAACGGCAATAGCCGGAGTCTTAGTTTCAATCGTACGATCTGTGCATTTTAATAAACAATTAGCAATGCTTTCTTCATTTCTGTGTGCTGTAACTCGCTGAAAGAAAGGTTATTTTTTCTGGTGGAGGTATAATTCTTTGGGTTTTCTTGTACTGTGAGCCTTTTATCCTTGAATTATCTGATTAAAATCATAGAATATACCTATAGTGATTGGTTTCTCTGGTTGAATTACCTTTCATTCTAATATGACTTAATAAATAATATAGGTAGATTATTCTGTCAAAATAATAAAAGTTGTGTCTGTTTTTGTTAATAAAATCACACAACACCTTTACTTATTTAGCTGTATTTCATAGTAAATTTTATCTATTTTACTGAACTTTTCCGGGAAAAATGTTCCTGTGAGTTGAACTCATTCAACATGAAAGTTAAAATGCCAATCAAATGCATAAGTTATTCCAAAAATAACAATAAAATTGTAGAGTACACAAGTGAATAATTTTTTTTTTTTTCCAAAAGTAACTTCTTCACACTTTCGATATAATTTATTTGAGAATTAATCAGAATTTAAGAAATCTTTAATTTCTAGACAAACCCCATACAGCTAGACACCATTATAACAAATCGCTATTATAATAACCAATAGCGTTCTGTCACAACTGATTGACCGAGCGAAGTCATTTATACTAAAGCAATAAAATAATGTATGGGAACGGTGAGCTCTCTGTCAAGAATTAAGAATCATACCTCACAAATATTTCAGATGTTTCTCTTACCTTGTCATGTCTAATTCTTCTCTCCTGTGCCTTGGACAGCATCTCCAGCGATTCCTTCCTCTACTAGCTAGAAGTTAACTTTTCGCGAATTTTGCTTTATTCGCGAAATTCACTTTATCCTCGAAATAGCACTTATTCTGTTCAAACTTCTTATTCGAAATGCTCAAGTCTCAACTCAGTAAGGCTTACAAAAGCCTATATGTGAATTATTAAATAAATAAAACAAAGAAATCAACAACACTTATATCTATTGAACAATGGAATAATAAATAAATAATAGAAAACAAATACTTCAATTAAGGACAATTTAAGAATTATTCGACAGTGAAAATTTTACTTTTTAAATAACATTATTTGAAAGTGAATAATAAATAGAAAATGATACGAGATGTAACAATAATCAAACATAAATTGAATTCAATAGAATGAAACCATGAAGAATGTAATACAAGTTGATTGAGAAAACAAACTGGTGAGAGGTGAGAAAGATCGTTCTAAAACTTGAGACTTCATAATAAAAATAATAATGGAAATTATAACGGAAATTAAGTGGTTATCCGATATTTAAATACTTAAAACAAAATGTACTTATGAGAAAGAACAGAATTTACGCGGAAAATATAACAATAACACAAATTTACGAACTACATGCTTTCTGTATGGATTGAAAGCTAAGACTAATTTTGTCTTGAAAAATAATAGAGAATTTACCAAACCAATCTTTCTACCCTCTCCATTCTAAGAAGTGTTTCTTCATGGAAGACCACCGGATGTGGCCCCTAACAAAAATATTCACACGTAAAGATTAAACTAGCTATTGAAAAGAGTCGTTAAATTTATGGTCCCTTCGTATTCAAAACTCAAAACTAAGGGAAAAAGGAACTTTCATAACATGTGTCTCGGTATAAGGAGGCTGTAATTTGATATTTTCCGATATTTTGGATATGAGTGAATTTGACCTGATCATTTTACGACTTGAGGAAATGCTAAAACTTTGTGTGTGGTATTTTTTTAACTAAAAATTCTTCAATATATTTTACTCTTTACACGTTTGGTTACACATGTATTATTAGAAAAAAAATTGTTTACTGAAAAATTAGGGGTGGAACCTAAAAAATTTGAAAAAAATTTTTTTTTGTTGTTATTTCGGAAAATATAAGATTTATCAAAAAACGATTTCGATAGGTTGCGAGATAATTCAATTCTCCACAAGAATGATTTTCAGTAATATCTTATTAAATACGCTAATTTTCTCAGAAAACGTGGTTTAACGCCGACGTCACATTTCATGCTCGCGCTAACCCGCCACTGCTAGTTCAGGCAGGGCCGAAAATTAGATTTGTCATAACTTTGCTGAAAATTATAGTAGAAGGGAAAGAAAAAGTGCATATCGTTCCTGAAGACTTCTACTTCCTCATACAAATATAACAGGTGAGTATCTGAGTACCTAAAATGTGTTTTGTCCCACTTCACATAACCCTACGATATTTACGGATGATAAGAAAGTCATGGATATTTTAGTTGATATGAAATAATTATACTGAAGCAGGAATCAGTACCCTCTTTGGACCATATGCAACGATTTAAGGCTAGTGAGACAAGTCTCACTTATACATACAAGAAAAACTAGGTTTTACTCCTGCCTCAGTTTTCAACTCACCGATAATCCCGGCAATTTCTTAATAATCGCTTACGCATCCTACATAAAAAATTAAGTATGTGATTTCAAGCTTGAGGTTTGCATTTCAGAATAGTGTTATTAACTGTATACAGAGTGGGCCATTGAAAACGAAACAGCGGCTCTGTAGGTCGGCAGAACCGAGATATATAAAAACGCTCGGAGACGTCAACAACATTTTCGAGGGGGACATCGTTCACGATGAAATTCACCCGAAATACATTCCATCCCTCGGAGCTGTGACCGCCACCCCTAAATTTTTAAATGGCAACATATGGCAAGTGCGATACCTCATTTGAAAGGTATTTTCCTTCTTAATATCAAACAACAAAAATAAATTAATTCTATCGATTCGTTTCCGAGATATAGGAACTTGAAGTTGGAAAATCACTTTTTTTTCACTCAATCAATAAAAATAAGATCTAACAATGCAACTGTTTAATAGTTATTTAACGAACAAGTGTATTAATAAGGGCGATTAACAATCGAGATATTTTAACGCGTGAGCGGAGCGAGCGCGTTAATGTTTGAGATTGTTAATCGCCATTTTAATTCACGAGTTTGTTACAAAACTTTTCCGTCGACAGAAGTTTTCAAAAATAGAGATATCTTATTTTCAATGTTTATTTATTTAACGTCACGATAAAAAACAATCACTATTTCCTATTTATATTAACTCTACTCAAAGATAGTTTAATTTTTCTCAGTGGTAGTTTTATTTTATTTTTTATTATTTATTTTCAAATTGAATTAAAACTAACTAACTAACTAACTAAAAAGGTTTTTATTTTAAATTATCAAAAATTTCACATTTCATGAGCAATGACATGTCATTTCATCATCACGTTCGACGTAACCCAGGGGGTTAGAGGAAGGACGGGATGATAGGTGCAAAAGTAGCATCTCCTCCTCCCCTATCAGGGTAGCGGAGGAGAGCCTTGCTAAGCGAACATAGCCACCCCCGGGAGAGGGCGCTGTAGTCCGCCCGCGCTGGTGTTGACGCTGGTCGGACATTTCATCACATCACGGTCGTAGTTCGGAATGATACACGCCTCCTGCAAAGCTCATGCGTGTTGTTAATTTTTATTCAATGCAGATATTGCTCTTTGCAGGTTATGAGGCTGGTTGTTTCAAGGCTGAACCCCGGAAAAGGCTGAAGCAAAAAACCGGGTCGAGGTACTCTACGTTTCAGTTAGACTTTCGATTTGGTTCCCTATGGAACCGGTTCTTCCCTTCGTTCTTTGAAGATATCAAGCGCTTGATAAATGAGCCCGCCGTGCTTGCGGGGCTCACCATCATACACTCTGAGCTTGGTGATCTCCCTGGTGAGGGGACTCTTATCGAGCATGTACTTATAAAACTTGTAGGACAAGTTGTTTATAACTGTCGGGATCGAGTCGACGCCTGCCTGCTCCCTAAGAGCTTCCAGTCGAAGGTATCGTCTGCTACCGGTGATAATACGGAGTACTTTGTTCTGCATCCTATCCAATCTCGCCAATGGAGTTGGCTTCAGGCTGCAGAACACCGGACAAGCGTACGTCATTGTGGGCCTTATGAGTTGCTTATAGATAAGCAATTTATTCTCAAGAGAGAGTTTCGAGCCTCTCGCTATCAGAGGATAGGTGCGTTTTAACGCAGCTCCCGCCCTCTGGATAGCGAGGGTGATATGACGTCCGAAGTTAAGTCGCTTGTCCAGGTGTACCCCCAGGTACCTCGCATGGCTCACGTTCTCAACGGCCTCGTCGTTGATTCTCAACTTCCGATAAAGCTTCGAGTGAGTGTACTTCTTCGTGAAGTTGATCGTCTCCGACTTAGCCGGATTGACCTCAATCTTGTTATCCGCCAAATACGGTATGATCTTCCTATCCAAGTGGACTTGGATCCTGTATTGGGCAGCGGCGCTTGAGAAGGAATGGGCAAAGATGGCGGTGTCGTCAGCGTACACCGCCGTGCCCATATCCGGTCTCTCGCACTGAGGGAGATCATAAGTATGTAGCGAATACAGATGTGGGGACAAAAAAAATTTACCCTCGGTGGGTTTTGAACTCTCGACCTCAGTGTTGCAAGCCAGGTGCACTTTACCATTACGCCACGGGACCATATATGGTTTTGAGTGACAACTGGTGTATAATAAGCATTTTCTAAAATTTTATTGAAAATTGACAAATAAATAATGACAGGTAGTACTAACCAATATAAAATGTATAAGAGCAATGTATGTTGGGTTGCATATAATCAAATCGTTGATTAATAGAAAATCATTCATTAACAGGGGTCATTAATCAACGATTTTGAGTGCGTTAAAATACATCATAAATGAACGGTCGACGGAAAAAAGTATTTCACCTTGAAAAACAACTGAAAAAAATGAAAAATCTTACATCTTTCTGATTGTTAACAGTGTATTTTATTCAAACTAACTACCTACCATGCCCTTTCATCAAGAAATGAGTAAAACATTGAATCACGTGAAAAACCCATTTATTCGAGAAAAAAGCGCCAGTGATTCAAGAATATATTTTGAATCACTTTTAGGAAATCGCCTTGAACAATAGCACATTGTGCGCCGAAGATCTGTTTTAAATCAAGTAGGCAGCAGATATAGCTTACGATTAGTACGTCCGCCCCGAGCTAACATATGCTTGCCAGATGTGGAGCAGTAATTTTGCGAAACAATATATTCGGTTTTATGAAAACATTACATTGTCTTGGCGAACAAGCCAGATATTATGATCTACTAATGATGTTTATGTCAGTCGTATAAGACAATGAAGTTATTTGTGGATATCATAAAAGCGTATTGCTGCAATGATGATTCAAAGCGACGTGGTTTCTCAGAACGTGCACTGGCATGATGGAATAAGATTGCGATGTTGAAAAGGGGAACATTCTCCATGAAAATTGAAAAATAAAAAATGTGATTTATTTGTAATATCTAACAGGTTAGGGTTGACACAGTGTGATTATTGTGAGTTATTGAGGCACAACGAGAGAAAAAAACCGACACGATGAGACCTATTGCTAGATCGGCTGTTGTTGCCATACTGCTGAATCTTCACGATAGGCGCGCATATACCGAGGGTTTGACTGGTACGCGCTAACCGTGTATGATTGTTTTCATGATTATTCTCAATGAATCGAGGAAAACAAAATAATAATAATAATATTAATAATAATATTGATAGTAATAATTGGAGTAAAGAAAAATATTTGATTGTAATAAAAGTAAAACAAACGCGCGGCGTTAACAGTTATTAAAAAATATCACTCACAGAAATCGTTCATTTCATTGAAGCAAAATTCGCTTCTCTCGCATTTAATCCCCAATACATTTTGGTCGACGAAAATCTATTTCGCTTTGCCTAGCTCATCAGGGAGATGATAATATGATACAATTGGAAAGCAGGTTCTTCGGAAGCAATTATACGCATCAAGGATGGAATTGTTGGAAATATTTCTCCTGCGGTAACACTTTGAAAGTAATTTTTGACATAGACCTGTCATGATTCCACAACAGATTTTATGAATATCCTATTCATATTTTCGAAAGAAACTAAAGATTGCGATATTTCATAAACATGTACCTTCCTCCTAATAAAAATAAAAACAACTACCTCCATAAGTAATGCCGATAATGTTCAACTAATACCGAATCTTCAAGTCGATGTGGACATGTTCATATACAGTGCGTTCATAAAGTGTGGAAACGCTCCATTATCTTACGATATAATTATTTTCAGAGGTAAAGCTCGGACAGGTCGATTTTGTATTTCAGTCTTCCATCTTTTTTTACAAAAAATGATTTTTTCCCCCACCACCTTACAAGATATGACGTCATCGATATTTTTTTTAAATTGAAAGGAAATTCCGACTTTGAGGTAAGAATTTTATTTTTCCGACTTGAAAGTCGGAATTTTGGAGTTTTAATTCGATATTTCAGTTCTTTTGCTTCAGTGTGACGAAAGCTATTTAGTTTACTGAGTATTAACAATCTAATTGAACGAAAGTCGTTTCCGACCGATTTTTCGCCCTTTTTACTCTAAGATACACCGATGTAGGCTTATTATGGCAAATATACAACTATTTTCCTAGCTAATACAGCGACGGGTATTACATTATATCTAACAGATACTTATGCAATGTTCCTCATTGCAGAGGACAAAATTACAAGTGCTCCCTGTAACAAACTAGCAGAATTTTGTTTTGATTCGGACAGGAACACCATCTGCAGATTTTGCCTCTCATCAATGCAAGGGTAGGTCAACACAGACTGCTCTGAAGCCATCTGTTCCCTGTTCGAAATTCGAATCAACTTATCATTCCGACTATTTTGGCCATTGCCTCTCCGGTCTCGCGTGATGAAACTGGGTCTAGTCTGCTCCACCTTGCGGGCAGAGTAAGAAGCACTCCCAATCTCCGGGTTGGGAAATTTATACAGGGTGATTCATTGGGAAATGCGCATACAGTTAGGGTAGATGGAAGACACCAAGGTCCTTCTAAATAACCTTTATCCAACACATGACAGTTATGACTGTCATCATTAATGTCATTTTAGAGAAGTAAACTATCAAATAACACACTAGTGAGTTATAATCCATAACTCACTAGTGACTTATGGATTATAACTCACTAGTGTGTTATAATCCATAACTCACTAGTGACTTATGGATTATAACTCACTAGTGTGTTATTTGATAGTTTACTTGTCTAAAATGACATTAATAATGGGTCATAACTGTCATGTGTTGGATAAAACATTGTATGCCACTCATGTGTTATGTTTCCTAAGTCACTTTAGAATTTATACCACTCGGCCTGTTCTCGCGTGACTTATTTTCAACATAACACACTAGTACCATAAATAACTATTATTTTATGGGTCTATCAACCTTTGAAATGTAGATTTGTTGCAACGTTATTTTTGTTTAAAATAAAGTTATGCTTTTTTCGGAATGGGCATTTTTCCTCATTTTTATGATTTTTTTCTAAATGTAGCGCAATGAAGAAATATTATGATAACTTTTTCAACCATACAGGGTGTTTGAAAGTTCTTCATTGATAATAATAATTTGTCTCAAATATGTCCTCTCGTTTTTCAATAAGGTTGGGGATCCAGGAATCAATCAGAGAATAAGAAATAGATGATGATTCCATGGATTGAAGCTGGAAAAGTACCATTTGTGGGAGAAATTTTATTTTTTTAAATTTTGTGGCACCTCATTATCGAAACATCTAGATTTGACTCAAGTTAATAAGTAAAAAAGTTGTATGCGGAAACACCAAATACTTTTAGTTTTACTTATTTTTTTTCCGCTCTTTCCAAATTTGTAAATAAAATTTTAAAATATTGATATGCAGAATGTTGTTTCGACTCGAAACCTACTTATTAATTTTTTTAAGGCCGGACCTGGAATAAGACTTTTTCTTATTATGTTAATCGACATTACTGTGGACAAAGAACATATAAACCAAATATCACAAAAATGTATAGGGTGGTTCATGAGTTATGAATTGAAAAAATGGGGAAAATCAATAAATCACCCTGTATCTTGGTTATAAAGAACGATAGACCCATGAAATATAGGTTATTCAGAAGGACCTTGGTGTCTTTCATCTACCCTAACTGTATGCACATTTTCCAATGAATCACCCTGTATAGGGGCACAAAGCTCCGAGTTTTCGTGAGATCGTTTAGTAACGATACTCTCGATGTTTCATCCTTTTCACTCTCGTATAGACCGACATAGGCTCATTATGGCAAATACCTGTCAAAAACGCCTACTTCCCTGGCTAAATCCACGACGGGTATTGCATGATATCTAACAGATACTTTTGCAATGTTCCTAATTGCAGAGGTCACACTTACAAGCAAAGACTTGAGGAGATTAGCAGAGTTAAAGGATTTTGGCCAGAGAGTATCAAATAAATAAAATTGTAAAATCGACAATATCGAAGTACCCTTCTCTCCAAATATTTCTACTGTTTAATTTCAATAAGCATTTGCAATTATTGAGTCTTCTTGAAAGAACGTTTCACAAATATCACAGGGAAGTAGTTGTTTTCTGTCAGATGTTTTCCTCATATTTTCCACATGGTGGAAATATTTGGAGAAAAAGGTACTTCAACATTGCCGATTTTACTATTTCATTTACTTGATACTCTCCGGCAAAAATTCGTGAACTTTATTATATGTTGGTTACATGGAGCACTTTTAATTGTACATATATTGAAAATGTGCAAATATTGTAATTGTGCATTACATCTGTTAGCCAGGGTGTTAGCCAGGGGAGTAGTTTTTTTCTGACAGGTATTTGCCATAATAAGCCTACGTCGTAGGTCTGTATGGGAGTAAAAATGGGGAACCATCGGTCGGAAACGACTATCGTTCAATTAGATTGTTAATACTCAGTAAACAAAAATAGCTTTCGGCACACTGAATAAGATTAACAATGACTTAAGAACTGAAATATCGAATTGAAACTTCAGAATTCCGAGTTTCAAGTCGGAAAAATAAATCTCCGACTTCAAAGTCGGAATTTCCGAGTTTGAAGTCGGAATTTCCGACTTTGAAGTCGGTAAAATAAAATTTGGACTTCAAACTCGGAATTTCCGAGTTCAAAGTCGGAATTTCCGAGTTCAAAGTCGAAATTTCCGGGTTCAAAGTCGGGATTTTCGAGTTTAAGGTCGGAATTTCTGACACGGAAATTCCGAGTTTGAAGTAGAAAAAATTAAAGAAAACTATGTGGCTCTTAGACGTTTTCGTATATTGATGATAGTTATTAATTACTGAAAAATATGAACAAACTATCATTCTTTTTGTATTCTGGAAGGATTTAGAGGAAGCAGATGACAATTCGATAACATAACTCACTAGTGAGTTGTGGATTATAACTCACGTTCATATTTGAAACTTATTAATCATTATTATTATATTATTATTTATTATTATTGATTATTTTCTCGGCCTAAGGGCCTCGTGGTATAAAACTTTCTCACGTGACTTATTTTCAAAGTAACACACTAGTTCCATAAATAACTATTAATTAATGGGATTATAATTATTGTTGTTTGACTTTAGTTTACTGTCGATGTATATGATATAATTTTATACGCACAATAGAGGTTTTATGGTTCCGAAAACAGTATAAGATGTTACGACTACAACAAAGGATTTGTTGTGAGCACAATATTTTCCATAGTGAGAATTTCATTTTTGTTGGGTTAATATGTATTATATAGAATATGTATACTTAAATGTAATGAGAAATCTGAAAAACACACTGGAATCGGGATCTCATCAGTACGTAATATTGTTCACTTCGTAACTATATAAATATAACTCCAAAAATTATGATTCATTCTTTTATTTTGGTCTAGCATACAACATTTTATAGCTTCTTTTGATGCCTGTTATTGTAATAAACAACCTCAAAACGGTACATAATATAGCCGAGTCTATAAACAAATCAGTAATAACTAACCTGGAAAAATAATTTGGTTATTATTTCCATATTATCCAATAAATCATAAAGGCGCGGCAAGCATTACAGTATCATCTGGTTTTCCGTTCGGTATTTTTATTATTTCCGTCTCTGTTTCCTTTACATTATTTGTTATTCTTATTGTCAGCGATCGCTGCTATTTACGTTATATTTCAGTGGCTTCGTTTATACAAGCCCACGTTCACAGTTAACAAAGGTTGGGAAATCGGATAGTACAGAATGCATATTCCGGATTCTGTCACCAGAAAAAAAAATCAGAACCACTTGAATTTTACATGAACTGTTTCGAATGCATATGAGCTTTAAAAGAGTGTATGTATGCATTTCGCATCTCTCTGGATCTTTCCATACTAGATTATTAGATTACATATTAGGGACTTTCGTGCTACAAGCCTCTACACCGCGACCTTTTCAGATCTATTGTGTTTGTCCTCGAGATCATTTAGAGTTCTTTGTCTAGCCCTGTCTTCTTTACGAGACTCCACAGGCTAGTTTTTAGAACTCCCATGAATCTGGGAGCTCTTGGTTTTTCTTCTCCCAGCGTTAGAAACCTTTGCCTTGACAAGCCCTCGCAGTGGCATAGTATGTGTACTGATGTTTCCTCTTCTTCCTGACAGAACCTGCATAGCATTTCTTCTGCCAGGCCTATTGTACTCGGTTTGTTGAGCCTACAGTGCCCTGTGAGAAGTCCTACTACTATTCTAGTAGTGTTCCTCTTTTGGCTTAGTAGATCTTTCCATACTAACCGAGGATGAGTGATATTTTTTAATAACATTCTCCCTATCTTATTTAATAAATTTTCAATGAAAACTAGAGAAAATGGAAAATATTTCATGTAATAGAACCATTCATATGAAATACAGAAATGGCAAATTGATAAATTATAAAATTAAATATCTTATCATCTATATGAATGGACACTATAAAAAAATCTGCCGTGTCTCAGTCGGTATAATTGAGGAGAAATCTGTTTTACCAACCGTACTAACTTAGTTCGGCCAGTTGCGCGGTAGGTCGCCACTGTTGAAAGTGTTGCCAACTTTTACTGCAGGTTTGACTACTCTCTTTATCTTTACTTTCTCTATGGTGTGGACGCTGATTTGAGCACGAACAGAATGCGTGTTTACAATACGCAACATGACGCATCCTGAGCTTGAACCGAGCAGCACATGTGCTCATTCGGTGCTCATGTGGAACAAATGCTCTAGTGAATACGCAACTTTATATTTCAAAAATACTTAAGGTTCATATAAAGTCAAATATTTCGCGTGTCTGAACTGTAAGATGGCACTTACAAGATATGTTTTCCAACGGTCAACCATACTGCTACTGCATTGTTGCCAAATCTCAACATTATTATATAAATAGCTCACGGGATGATCATTATCAGCTGGTATTAATTGTGCTAATGTGGTTCAATGCATTATGTAGCTATATTAAGGATAGCTGGATTACTAATAATAGTAATTATTATTACATTTCTTGTTCGTTGTGGAGATGATTTTGTGATTTCTTTCTCTTCAATAATGAATTATTTATGTACTGTATTATCTACATTAGAGATATAGAATATATACATAATATGTATAAGGCGAAGGGCAGTCTTGACTGACTAGTTAAGGAAAAATGCGGATGGATCTTGAGGATGCATTCAAAATACTGGGCTGTTTAAAAGAATACTCTCTGTTAATTGGTCGAGATTTCGGAAAAGTTTATTTTCTTTATCGAGACATTAAACATGAGGTTTATAGTGAAAAGTCAACATTGACGGGACGCTACAAAGTCATGATCATGATGGTGGAAAACATCCAATTCCTTTTTTGATAATTATTATAATAAATTCGGTTCAAACTTTCCTATTATATTTTTTGAAACTTGCACACATAACTCAGTACGGGGTGTTGAGTTTGAACAAGTAGGTCGCCATCCAAGACAAATCTTTGGGCGCGCGTAACAAATTTCCTGAAATTTGTTGACAGAACACAGCAAGGGACATTGAAACAGAAGCCCCCGAGTTCTCCACCCAACCCAGGACTCCAAGGCTTTAGGCGGACCAATCCAACATCCGACTGATGAACTGACAAACCTCTATCGACGTAACTTCCATTTTCGATAAATTACATCGGTTACCGCTGTCTAGAACTATTGGCAACGCTGTACAGTAAATATGACAGTGACAATAAGTCTGTGCAATACCTGGTGGACAGTGGCAGAACTATTTTTATCTTTTCGTTCATGTACTGTAGAGGAATCACTTACGGGAGCGATTTACCGTTTTTTGTCCGAGGTTTTAAAAATTATTATTAAAATATAAATCGTTTGATTTTATGTCTGAAAAATAGTAAGAAAAGTTCCTCAATGTTCAGTCTTCTAAATTTCATATAAATATCACTTGCAAAAGCGATTCTTCTCAACTGTCTTTGATTTTATAACAAGATTTTCTGATCGTGATTATCTTTCACATTGATATGTCATGATATTTGAAATGAAATCTGATGAATGGTTTTTGTTTAATAACGTTTAAAAATTAGGTTTTTATTATTCCCTTCGAAAACTGTTGTTCATCAGATTTTCTTCTACAACTCTCTAATTATGGAATTTGAATGCCAAAATAACCCGAATTTTTTTCAGAATTTTTTAATTTGCCATTTATTTTTTCATGGGTTTACATGAACCTTAACACAACCTGTACCTCGTGAACCTCATAGTAATTGAACGGTGAACGAGCTTCCAACCTATAACAGTTCTTCATCAACGCTTTTAGTGAAAAGAGGATTAGGAAAAACTTCAATATACCGAGCACATGGTCATCCACCTCGCACATAACATAAAGTTTTCGAGGAAGCTATAAAAATAAGTAATCCAAAACAGTGTGTATACGTGGTTGTGACAAAGATGAATATAAGCCGCACTCTGAATCTCCTGAGGGATTTGTCGCGTCGATATACAATGCCAGACCATAATACTGAGGACTAGGATGACGTCCAGCGGATTAGGCGTTACACTAGACTTACAACTTTTCGAAGAGCTTCTAAGTAGGCTAATAATAAAAGTATCGATGATTGTTTCAGTTCAATGTAGACAGTTATAGAATATTATTCATTTGTTAAGAAAATGGAAGGAAAATTTTGGAAAACACACTTATATCCTATATCGGTTGATAGACAATACTCAGGAATGTGTTAATCAAAAACAGAAGTTTGTATAAAAACTAAAAAATAGGCCATTGGTTGGAGTTCAAGTCAAGTTTGAACCTACCATGCAGAAAAATGCAACAAGTTATTATTTGATGAAATTTGATGTCTAATAATTTTTTTTCTACGTTCATGCAAAAAACAAAACTTTATTGAACTATATTTGGTGGAAAAACTGGTACTTTATTGCACTCATCTGTCATTCTACTATAGCGTTCTGTCATCATGACAGACATAAACTTTCAAATCGACGCCAAATTTAGCCCATTTTCTGTGAGATTGTATTACGTTATAAATAGTTGCATGTTTCATCATATTCATTACATAATGGATTATGAAATTACTAGAAAATGCAATTTGTTGAAAATAAAATTATTTCCTTCGAATATCAACTGAATTACACAAAATGTTTTTGAATTACTTTTAGCAGATAGATTTAAATAAACAATGTCTTTCTTACAGTTTAGTGCCACCTAAATGAAACATTTTCTGGTTTTTGCATGAACGTAGAAAAAATATTGTATGAAACTCGTGTAAAAAGAGTTTATTGCACTCGACGTGAAATTGTCCGACGAGGCCATTTTTGCACTTGTTGCATAAATAACTATTGATATTTTGTTCGATTTTGATATTTGAGCAAACTGTACATAAAATAAATTATATTGGGTGATATGAATAAAACCTAGCAAAAGCTTTTACTATAGGTTTATCTCTCTCATTAATTAACAAAATAGATAGATCTGTTTCAAGAAATCTAAGTAAAAGCAATTGCTTATGGTTTATTCATTAGACCCATTGTCTTGCATATCCGATATTTTGTTAAATGTGTAATAAATGTATTAGTCATTAAACATCAGGGTTAACAAAAAGAATGTTGGGTAAAAATTTGGTTTACTGGAAATCTGTTATAAAAAAAAAATGAACGATTAATATGGTATACCATTTTTGTTTTGCGGAAATGCGCTGTTGCCCAGTTGACCTCTTCGGATTACTGGAAATCGGATGTGAAAAAAACAATTGAACGTCGCGATTGTGGACCCTCAACTAATTCTAATGATACTATTTCTGTGTTGCGGAAATGCGCTGTTGCCAAGTTGACCTCTTCGGATTACTGGAAATCGGATGTGAAAAAAACAATTGAACGTCGCGATTGTAGACCCTCAACTAAATCTAGTGGTACTATTTTTATTTTGCGGAAATGCGCTGTTGCTAAGTTTTGGTCACTTTGAAGATATGGAAAAAACAATTGAACGTCGCGATTGAAGACCCTCAACTACATCTAGTGGTACTATTTCTGTTGCCAGGTTAGTCACTTCGCACGGATTTGCGGAATGTCGGCCGGACCCGCTCGCTTCGCTTGCGTTTTATCTTGTGTTCTGAAGCTAATATCACTAGGTTAGGTTAGGTTAGGCTCGCTTCGCTCGCCCTCATTACGTACCGACTTATGACAAAACAAGAAGTCAAAACTGAGTTGAAACTGCGCGAATTTGTTTTTTTGCTCGCAATTGACACACAAACGTAACCTGAGCAAGCTAACCTAGCTTGCGAGTCAGTCGAGAATGCATGAATTAGTTTTTCGCTCGCAATTGACACACAAACCTAACCTGAGCAAGCTAACCTAGCCAGTCAAAACTTGGCAACAGCGCATTTCCGCAAAACAAAAATGGTACCACTAGAATTAGTTGGGGGTCCACAATGGCGACGTTCAATTGTTTTTTTCATATCAGATTTCCAGTAAACCAAAGTTCAGCCGAATGCTGTTCAATAATTTCATAGCCAAATTCTCTGAATCTGAATACCAGTTTTCGTTAAGAAATTATTATTTCCTGAATTTCGATTTCTGGTTCATAGTTTTCGGTGCACTGGTTCAGTTTTTAAAGAGCAACATGGAACAACAGAAGGAACTGGAACCGAATATTCCGAAAATCTGGGTTTATCTCCCATTTTCCAATTCAATCTAGAAGAAAATTTTGGCACTTTTTTTAACGGCTGTGCTTGACAGATCCAAAAAACAACGAAATCCTGTCAAATAACCAGTTCTTATATTCTATTGCAACTAATAACCTGTTAATATCTAATACACAAATATTTCACCGATATTATCAATAGTATTGATTGATTTTGTGGAGGAAATTCGATTCTTAACATGAATTTTTGGGTTTGAAAACTGTATTTGAATTGCGGTTTGGATCTTTCTGTAGCTAGGTTAATACTCATTTTAGGGTATATGTTTATTGGAACTTTCAGCCTTAAAATGAAGTGAGGATTCTACCCTTGGAGATTGTCCCCTATATTCTAGGGCACCCTGTATATATGCAAGATATGAATAAGCGATTATTTTCAACATTTATTGAAGAGAATGCCGATTTTATAGGTAAGTTGAAAATGAGGCAGGAGTAAAACGAAGTTTTTTTTTGGCATGTATAAGTGGGACCTTTTGTTTTTTTTGTGTTTTGATGTCGGCGTTCAATCACGTTTTCTGAGAAAACGAGCGCATTTCATAAGAAATGACTAGATATAATTTTTGTGGAAAATTGAATTATTTTTCACCCTGTTGAGTTGCTTTTTCGATAAATCATATACTTTCCAAGATTACAGCAAAAATCGTTTCAATTTATTTTTAAAGGAAAAAAAATACTAGCATACCAAGTTTGGTGGTGCTACAATCGATTCTTGTCTTAATACCCAATCGTACTGGATTATAAAAACAAATCAAAATCTGAAAAACTCACGTATTTGATTATGTACGAGCATTAAACCAAGGGATATATTCCTTTTCCAAAACAAAAGTGTCGGATAATTGGTGGAATGGCATTATTAACAACTGAATTAACTCTGCCTTTGATTCATCCTAACCATTTATACAGTAATTGTTAGTATCTCATCAACATCCCAAAGTCCCAAAATATACTTCGTTCACAGTACATCAAATGAAACCTACATAGTAAATTCGAATCCGTGAAAAGAAAACAAACGAAAAATAACAAAACAAGTGCATTGTATACACACGTGAGTCACATAAAATTGGTTCGAAAGCTAACTGCCGAAAGACGATGAACAGAGTTGAGTTCTATAATGATTTAGGAAAACTATAAAAAATAAAGTACTCACGATGCAGAGGGCAGATCAAACAAGCCGAATATTGGGCGAGTTGATGTATGCCGACTATCAGACACAAAGTATAGGATCAATGTAAATATACTGAAGATGGGTGTTGTTATAATAACAAATGGGTCGATTCGAGATAAGTGCCTTTTAACCTGAGAAAATGCGCTATTGTTAACAAAAATGTATATCTGAAGATGATCAAAGAAATATTTACAGGCATAATAAAAATAGAGTTTTTAGCGACTTTTGTAACGAAGACAGATGATAAAGTCTCCGAAACGTAAAAAAAACGAAGTATTTTTTTGTTGTTTTGAAATTGTTTTCATCACATAGACAAATTCAAAATACGATACGTTACTGACACAACAAAACAGTTCTGTAAATGCGCAGTAACTCAACTACGAAAATGATTTATTGCCATTCTACACTTGAATATTTCACTGAACTCTTTTTTCCCGTTTTTGGATGTGGAAGAATGAAAAAGAAAAAAGCATGTCAAAATACGAATATCCTCCACAATAATAAACTTTCAAGTTATAATTAAAATATACAGTGTGATCCATTCAAGATGGAAGCACCCATAAAAAACTTACATTTTTCAACCAATTGGAATGATTTTTTTTCGTTAGGCAGACATTCAAAGTCCACTGGGACTCCAAATTTCATAGATAAATCTCCTTTACTATATACTTAACTATTCTTATTTTTAAAGGTCAAAATAAAAAATATTACTAGCGATTTTTTTTTAAATTGGACTATACCACTGGATTCGAGACATTTTCAGATGGTTCATATGTAAATAACGTTGAAATGCGTCGATCAATAACAAAGTTATATGGGATTGAAATTTGAGAATTATGTCAATAAATCAACACACCACTTCAGTTTCAAAACTTTTATCACGACTTTGACTACACGACTGGATTCAGGTAGTCTTGAAATATCACTGGCCATAAATTCATCGAAATCTGTTGATAAATCAAAAAATCAAAAATTATGAAATTCCATCAACATATTTTTCAAATTTTATTATTTATGATTTTCTTATTTATAAACAGATTTCAGTGAAATTTTGACCAGTGATATATCGAGACCTTTTGAATACAGAGGTATATTCCAAATTTTGAAAAAAGTTCTGAAATTGAATTGGTGGGTTGATTAAACGACATATTTTTCAAATTTCATTCCCCTTTAACTTTCTTATCGCATTTTAACGTAATTTCAATTCAATTTGAAAATGTCGCGAATCGAGTGTTGTAGTCAGATTTTTTCTACAAAAATCGCTATATATTTTTTAGGTTTTTGACCTTGAAAAATAAGAATAGTTGGTTCTGAAAATGGAGATTTATCCATTAAATAAATTTCCGACTTCGAAGTCGGAATTTATTATTTTCTGACTTTGACTTTGAAGTCGGAAATTAGTGAAAAATATATTTAAAAAATTATATGGCCCTTCTACGTCTTCGTAGTAAAGTGCTGAGTGCAGTAATATTAATAATTTTTTTACAGATTCTATTCATTAATGATTACGTAAAATATCATGTCTTTGGAAGTTATTTTATTTGTGCGATCTAGAAGATTTATTCATGAAATTTAATGTCCAGTGATTTTTTTACTACCTAATAAAAAAAAATCATTCCAATCGGTTGAAAAATTTTATAAGGGTGCTTCCATTTCACATTGGTCACACTGTATACAGTGCGGCTTTTAATAGCCCCCCCCCCCCAGTTAACTTCTGAACGATTCCACGTAGAAAAAAAAAACGTTTCGGTTTCACCAATAATATTTCGTGAAATGAAAACAATGGTGATTGCCCGCCAGGGGGGGTGGGACACATCAACTCAAAATTTTTAAATTGCATGGAGGGTCAAGTGGCACATCGTCGAAAAGGAAGTTCCATTCTCTTTACAACCATAATTTTTTTTGAATTTCGTTAATATTTTTTTTGCAATTCAAATTGAAATATCTAATATAAATGCGGATCTGAATTCTACTCATACCTCGATAAATTTGAACGGTTTGATGTGGAACATGAAACTAAAAATGTTTTGAAGGGTATTACCGATATAACTTTTTGAGAGAAGAAACATTGCAATTACTCGACAGATGGCGCTGGGGGCACATTAACTTAAAAATTTCGAAAGGCGTAAAAATCGAAATTGGGAAAAAATTATGAACAGATCGTTGTGAAGAGAATTGAATTCTCTTTTCAACGATGTGTCACTTGACCCCCCATGCCCTTTAAAAATTTTGAGTTGATGGTCTCCCCCGCGCCCCATATTGAGAAATTACCATTTTTTTTTTAAGTAGTATTGGTGAAACCCCTGAAACGATTTTTTATTCATGTTTCTACGTCGAACCGTTCAAAAGTTAACAGGGGGGGACTATTGAAAACCGCACTGTATAAATACTTGTACACCCAGCAGTATATTGGAGTCATTCATTCTATGAAATGGTTTGGATTAGAGTGTTTGGGAAAGATGGTGACATTATATCGGACAATGTCTAATTTAAAATAGGTTCGATGTCATTTTGTAGGTCAAATAATCATTAAAATTTTGATTTTAGTTCGAAAATGTGAATACACCCAGAAAAATCTAGTTATACAAGTATTTTTTCAAAAAAATATTATAGCTGCTAATTGAAATATTGTAACCACTAAATTTTTTCGGATGAATGCAAAATGTAAACATTTTCAACATGAAACAGGTCTTTTTTTCAAAACGTTCTTTTTGTCTCTAAATGTTACCTTTTAGTTTTGACAAAGAACACGATTGCAGTTACATGATGGTATTGAAAAAACAATATTTAAATACGTTATTAAGTGAGAGACTTTTAACAGTAATACAATTGTTTTGAAAAAAAGACGTTGTTCATACTGAAAAGTGAACTATGTTGGCGCCTATTCAATTTAGAAATCATTTAACGGTTATACAATTTTGTATTAAAGCTAATAGATATTTCTCTCGATGCAGAATATTCATAAAATCTGTTGTGGAATCATCTGCGACTGAAAGGCAAACTTTAGCACGTTTTACTCGAAAACAGTGCTTTTTGGAGAGAAACTTGTAGACAACTTTTTTATATACCTACTCGAAATTTAAGAGCTGTACAGTTGTTACTTAAAGGTACACATTGACCAGTTTTTATGTATTCAAATAGTTTCATATGATGTACTTTGATTTCAGCACGAAATTTTTCTTGGAGTTCAAAAAATTCTTCGATTCAGCATTTTCACCGGAGAAAAGAGATCAAAGAAGCCGAATATTGGGTTCCGTTAATGGACGAATATTTGATACAAAGTATTCCAACAAGTAAACATTCTGAAGATAGGCGATGGATTGATTTAATTCTGATAATTAAATTTAAGTGTCCCGCCGAATGAAATCTCTCGACTAGGCAATATAAATAAATAAAATATTCATAATGTGGCCATGAATGAAAGACTCGTATTTAGAATCGATGAATGTAATCTGATAGCTGCCTTGATCAAACGATTATTCTCATATGCATGAAATATAATTTATGCACGAAAACACGTCGATATGGAAAGATTGTTTAAAACCCATAACGTCACGAGTGAACAAAAGTGAATACGACCCACGCAGTGTCAAGGTAAAAAGGAATCAGACAGTAATAAAAAATATTTTCAGTAGTTACCTATCTACGAAATTAAATAATTTCTGGTTGCACCATTTATGTGAGAAAAAACTGCAAATCTGTTTCTGAAGATAATTGTTACGTTCTTCTAGATCGCACAAATAAAATAACTTCCAAAGACATGATATTTTACGTAATCATTAATGAATAGAATCTGTAAAAAAATTATTAATATTACTGCACTCAGCACTTTACTACGAAGGCGTAGAAGGGCCATATAATTTTTTAAATATATTTTTCACTAATTTCCGACTTCAAAGTCAAAGTCGGAAAATAATAAATTCCGACTTCGAAGTCGGAAAATAATAAAATTCCGACTTCGGAGTTGGAATTTTATTAAATGGATAAATCTCCATTTCCAGGGCCAACTAATCTTATTTTTCAAAGTCAAAAATCTAAAAAAATTACTAGCGATTTTTTTAGAAAAAATCTGACTTTACCACAAAATTCGCGATATTTTCAAATGGTTCACAAGTACATGACGTTGGAATGCGTAAAATAATAAGAAAGTTATAGGAGAATGAATTTTGAGAAATATCTCTTTTTATCAACCCACCACTTCAATTTCAAAACGTTTGTAACAACTTTGACTACACCACTTGATTCAGGGTGTCTTGAAATATTATTGACCATAATTTCATTGAAATCTATTGATAAATAAAAAAATAAGAAATTTTGAGATAAAATGATATTTTCCTGAAATTCTATTTTCAAATTTTATTTGCAACTACACGAGAAGACGGAGTCTGAAAGCACATCAGTACCAACCTTTACCTCGGTTTTGAAAAACCGGAAATTCAGGTCAACCTGTCACGTAGTTTCAGACTAAATGTCATTTGGGGAAACTGAAGGGAAAAGTTCCAGTTTTAAAATATAATTATAAATTACACTCAAATTTTGTAGATCAATTTTCTTGTTCATACTATTGGTACCACTCTTTATGTAATACATTTCTTTGAATAACCTTTTTGGTAAATTATTTTCGGTACATAAAACAGAAACTTGGCTGTAATCCATTACATGCCATTTTTTAATAACATGTTCAGCAAGTGCACATGTGGATTTATTCAAATTACAATCACTTTTATGCGACGTTAAGCGTCCTGATAAATTTATAGATGTCTGTCCAATATATTGCAGGTCACAGGACGTGCAGGGAATTTTGTAAACTACGTTTGACTTTTCTAAAGTTTTTAAAGGGGTTTTATCTACAAAATTTGAGTGTAATTTATAATTATATTTTAAAACTGGAACTTTTCCCTCCAGTTTCCCCAAATGACATTTAGTCTGAAACTACGTGACAGGTTGACCTGAATTTCCGGTTTTTCAAAACCGAGGTAAAGGTTGGTACTGATGTGCTTTCAGACTCCGTCTTCTCGTGTAGGTTGCGCACACTGTTTGGTAGTACTTGGTTGGTAATACTGGTTGCTCGTTGACATATTGTCATCTTTCAAAATTGATTCGCCCTCTCTCTCTGGTTGATGTCTCTTTCCTGTAGACAAACCATGTGCTCCATATAAAATAAGATTTTTTAAAATATTGTAATGTTTCAATTAACAAATAATTAATTTATACTGATGTATCCATGTCTAAGTGACTATTGAAAATATGGAACGTTTCATGTTGTGCACGTTGACTTTTACTTTTAACCTCAAGTTGTAAGTAATAATTTTTTTGTATTTTACCCATCTTTTTGTACAACGTCCAAATTTCGTTTCATAGATCTGTCCCGATGAAGGAATAAATATAGTTCCGAAAGCTTGACAATAAGTATAACAAAGAGTTTTCTTTGACAAAGCCCAGTGATTTGACTGCATCCTCAAGATTGTCCAAGTTTTTATATATATATATATATATATATATATATATATAATTATATATATATAATTACTTTACCTACATTATAGATCTGAACTGAATTATGCGGAGGTTATTATTTCCTACCCCTAATATGAAGATACTGTCGAATGTGTCGAAGGAAAATTTCAGTAAACCAGTTAGTCGTCGTATCATTTATCTGTTACAGTTATTTTTGTTTTCTTCTATTTTGAATTCAGATCAAGTTTATTACTCCCATAATCTAGCACGGTTGATCATTTCTAAATTCGTTTCTTGGATACGAATGCCTAACCACAAACTGACAAAACTATAGAGATTAATTGCTGAGCGTTTATAATTATAGTTTTCTATTTCGGATTTCCGTTTTCCATTTTGTTATTGTCGAAAAGAGGTAGTCAAAACAAATGTTAAGAACAAAATTTAGAAAATGCAGTGCAGTCATTTTTACGATTTTTATTAGAGATATTGGAATTGTAGAGCAGAATAAAGAAAGCTTCGCCTACAATTCATTTAAAAAAAATTGAAAGTGTACTTGAAACAGCTTCCTTTGACATACAATTTTTCTACTACCTGATGTACTTTTCTGTATTCCATTACTGACTGTAAACATTTTGCTAATGAATGATTCATGAATCACTCACATAATGATGTAGTGGTAATTCTGTATATATATTAATTTTTACCCATTTAACATATTTTGTTGGTATTGGTATTGGTAAGTATGGATGGTGACTGATTAGATCTATTGTGCCCCATCTTCTTCTGCTATCACAAGGTGTTCTTGTTTACAGCAGCCCTTCAAGCCCCAATTCCTTTAGGAATTTTAGGATTTTGAAGGGGTCTACTCGTGGTATTTCTCCCACAGTCAGCTGGTATGATCCCGGTATATATATGATGTACAGCGTAACACTCCATCAAAATATGGGGGGGTGTTTCTGGATGTACCCCACAGAATCTGCAGGTACTGTCCTTCTCTAAGCCTAGCTTCCTTAGGTGTTCTTTGAGTCTGCAATGTCCCGTTAGAAATCCCGTGATTGTCTTTAGACTAGTTTTGCTGAGGTTAATCAGTGTCTTCGATCTTGCTCGGTTGAAATTGCCGAGGAGATCTTTGGCCTGCCTCAGCCCTGGAAGTCTTAGCCAGTATGTTGCTCTCAGTGCTTCTTCAGCTTTTTTGAGTTCTTCTCGGAAGTAAGATTTTCCGCAGAATGGTTCCGGCCCGATCAATGGCGTGCAATACGCCTTTCCGTGCCAGGGTGTCTGCTTGTTCATTGCCCTCTACTCCGACGTGCCCCGGCACCCAGAGGAGGGTCACCTTGTTGTTCCTGCCTAGATCATTAAGTTTGTCTAGGCATTCCCAAACTATCTTCGAGTTGATGTTGGAGGAGCTCAACGCTTTGATGGCTGCTTGACTATCGGATAGGATCACGATTTTCTTGTTCCGGTATTTCCTGTTGGTTGAACTGAATGCAACTTTCTATGGCGTGAATTTCCGCTTGAAATATGCTGGGGAACTGGCCCATGGGTTCCGAGTATTTGGTGCGAGGCCCAAAGACTCCTACTCCAGTTCCCTCGGGAGTTTTGACCTCGACCTACGGTCTCGCAATTTTTTCAGCGTCAGTTTTTCTCGTGAAATTACTGATTGACAAAATTATTTAGATGAAGAAAGAAATTTATCCGATAAAAAAAAGCTCTTGTGCTTTTACTGTTGATAGAACAGGTAAAGAAATGTAAGATATGAAATTTTCAGAAAAATCCTGCGTTGCGTTTACCGTGAACGTCTAACCTAGGGGCGGAACTGAGGGAAGGCACCGCGGGCACATGCCCCCCCCCCCCTCCCCCAAGGCAATTTTTGTTATATTAGGATCTTCAAAAATATTGTCATACAACGTGCTCTCTCTGTAAACACTACACCCTTTGAAAAATTATATTATTATTTTGATTTGATTCGTCACCTCTTTGAAACATTCTTCGGCACTCCGAAGGTTAAAAACATATTTAAGAACAACAATGACAGAAGATCGCCTCAATGGACTTGCAAGTTTGCACATCCACCAGGACATAGCTTGCAGTGTTCCACCAGAAGAAGTTTTAAATATTTTTGCTCAAAAACACAATCGCAAGTTGGCTTTTGCATTGGATTGAAAAGTTAGTTTTGTTCATTTGACTACAAATTGTAAATAAAAAAATTACTATAAAATGGAAGTTTTTTCCTTTTCTTGTAGATGTATAAAGTTCTATTTGTATTTAAGTAGCAGTAGATAGATATCATAAATTTGCTTGAGTAAATATTAGGTTTTGAAGGAATAAATGTACCATATTCAAACAAGATATATAACATATATAAAAACAAGATTTTTTGAAGTGCATTAAATGTGAAATTGTCTCCTGAACGATGTTCAAAACGTGTTTCTTTAAATGGTGCTCAAATTTTCAAAATTTTTCCGGCGTGCCCCCAGACCCTCCGGATGTCCCCCCCAAACCAAAATCCTGGATCCGCCCCTGGTCTAACCTACCACCGACCGTGAGTCACGCTGTGTACTTGTTATCGGAATTGATGTAAATTTCGTGTAAAAAGAAACCACATTTGTAATTCTTTTTTTTTTACTCTGCTGAACAATATTTGTATAATCTCACTATCGATGTGTCACTTTGATCTCTCTAGAAGCTCATCCGTCATGGCGGTGAGAAAATGTCCTCAGGGATAAGGGAATCGGACGAGTTGTCGGTAAGAATTTCACGCTCGACAGACGACACGCCTGTACGACGTTGTTCTGAAACTAATATTGTTTTCTTGTTTCCTTCAACCGATGAGGACGTGTATTATTGACATCGAGATGTGAACCATTTCCAATTCCTTTTTTATAACTTCGTTATACAGGGTGCTCCTATACATCATGTACATCAGAAAGGGGGACATTCCTTGGCTTATTTTACGATTAAAAGTTCATATAAATATAGGTCCGCAAACGCTTCTTTACCGATATACGGGGCGTAGAAATTTGAAGTTTTTTTTTTGTTTTTTTGTTTTATAGATCCTGCAGTTTTTGAGATATTTGGCTCAAATTGAAAACACAGGTTTCGTGTTAGGGCTTACATCAATGTACATGCCAAATGTATGCAAGAATCTACAGGGTGATATTTTTTACTGGTCATGCCCCCTTTTCTCCCCCGAACTTTATTGAGGTGCGCCGCTGTTGAATTCTAAAACACAAAATGATTTTTTGGTTTGTTTACAAACGTTTTTGTTTCTTGTAGTTTTTACGTATCTACGACCGTTATCGAGAAAAAAATAGAGAATGATTTTTTTTTTCGTTCGCTAAAATATAGTTTATTCGCCGCTTCTACTAAAAAATTATAACTAACGGCTTTTGCAACAACTTTCAGTCGTTGAATAAGCCAAGGAATTTTACCCTTTCAGATTTACATGATGTTTAGGAACACCCTGTATAAATTTTGGATGGATCTTTGCATATAATATACAGTGACCGCCAAAAAGTATGTACCATATGGGAAAAAAAAATATTATTAGAGTATCCGAAAAAAGATTCTTGGGAAAAGTTTGTGCATGTCCGATAACCTAAAAATCGATTTTGACACATGTCACGTGATCGCTGGTATGGCGGCAAATTGAAAAAAATTACTATGAGAACGCAAAAAGTGGGGTAAAATGGCAAGATATCAAAAAAAGTGAATTGAAAAAGTTGCTTAGAATTAAATTTTATACACATATACGAAGTTTGAAAAAATAATGAGAGAAAATTGAAAATAGAATTTTTTTTTAAATATTTTCCTAGCTGTATAAAAATATCAAATTATTATCATATGAATAGCTTGACCATACTGAAACATTTGTATTTCAATGATAATGACAAAACTTTCTCATTTTCTCTACACCAGTAAGCACTAAATTGAAAAAATTGAATTTTGTTAAAACCCTGGCTGTTACATTGGTTCGTATCTAACAGTTATATCAGAATTCCACGACCATTGTGATGATACTCCAGAAACATGGTGTTTTCCAGATTATAATCAAGTTTCGTTGATAATCGTGCCAGAGCGTTTCACTTCGCATGCGATGTTGAAAACTTTAGCCTCTTTAATTTGACACTATTTGGCACTATTTTTAAGATTATGTGCGAAGTGAAACGTTCGTGCACGATTTTCATCAAAAATTGATTATAATCTGAAAAACACGATATTTTTGAATCTCCCTATCATCGCAATAATAGTGGAATTGTGATATATCTATTAGATACGAACCAATGTAACAGCAAGGGTTCTGACAAAATTCAATTTTTTCAATTTAGTGCTCTCTGGTGTGGAGAAAATGAGAAAGTTTTGTTATTATCATCGGAATACAAATATTTCAGTATGGTCAAGCAATTCATAAGAAAATAATTTGATATTTTTCTACAGCTAGAAAACTATTTAAAAAAAATTGCTGTTTTCAATATTCCCACATAATTTTCTCAAACTTTGTATATGTGTATAAAATTGAATTCTAAGCAACTTTTTCAAATAACTTTTTTCGATATCTTGCCATTTTATCCGACTTTTTGACTATTGTAACGATAATTATTCGTTCCATTCAATTAAATTTAATAATTCCAGTCAAACAATCGTAATAAATGGTTTAGGAATTGTCAACTATGTTATACACTAGCCTACTCTGATAATTATACTTTCATTCATTCTGTCATCACCAGTACACCAACACCAAACATTTAATTTCAATCATTGCATCTAACCCGCTACGCGCCATCGGATCTCTAGTCACTGCTAGTTCGGAGGGCGAATGAGATCGAAGATAACTTGGTCTTGCGCGAAGGGTAAAAGTATGTTTTCGGTGTGGAATGCGGAGGAATAGCTCTCTTTGGCATGAGACCGCTGTTGGGTTGACATATGTTGTGGGCGATTGGAGGTTGAATTAGTTATTATCTGGTATGTGACCTATTTTCTATTGATAGCTGATTGAATTGAATAGGGAAGGTGATTTAGTATGGTAATGGTGATTTAGAACTATTGTCTAAATCGTATTGAATAATATGGATTTTGTTTATTAAATGACGCCATTTTATACCTGTTGATTTGACTAATTTTCAATTTGTTCTGACCCGGTCAGATACTAAATTTGAACGTAGGGCTGAATATAAGCTCCATTTTAATTCATATATGCCTTTCCTATCCATATTTTGATATATAATTACCGGATGATTTTTGATATATTATTATGAACGGATAAACGAGGTTAGGTTGGAATTGTATTCAAATTTATTAAAATCATCACGAGTATGAATCAAATTTTATTTTGGAATACACTTTCAGGCTGGGCTCATCAAACTGTAAATTACTATATTTTTGGTCATAATTGAAATTCTGACATATTTTTGCTTAAAATTAAAATCCTAACCTATCACAAGAACTAGGTCAACACCCAACAGATTCTGCTGAAAAGATTTCTTTCGGGGACAAGAACAAACAAATCGTACGAATACGAGTTGACCTTTTGTATTTGCCGAAATAGTAGCTACTCGTTCTAAATTTTACAGCTATATGTTCCTGGGACTGACTAAATATCCGTAGTAAGCCGTACATTGAGAACCAAGAAGTCTAACCTTGGAGAGGGCGTGGAGCTGGGCGCTAGCTGCAGCAAGGCAGAAAATCATCACAGTGGTTCCTCAGGTAAGCATTTATTTCTATATTCTCTGATCTATTTTGGTCAAGACTTTCCCTCTGGGAAATAAATGCTGGCCTGAGCGAATTCATCTCTGTGCTGTACGGCGTTCAGTGCATGAATTCCTCTCTGGGTTCGATTATTGAATTTCCTTTTTAATTAAATACTCAGTCACTTACCTGTACAATTCAGTCGTAAGGTCTGCCAGGTGGTATCTTTTTCTATCTTCCACATTTCTGCAACTTGTGTCACATGCAAAAGCAGCATTCTGAATTCAAGAATATCTTGACATTAAATTGATTTAGGAGTTGTCATCCTAATATTATCTTACTTGAATTCAGAAGTATCGGGCCTCTGTAGCCATTTTTTTTCTGATACATTTATCTCTTTAATGTCTTATTATCTTGCTCCTTTCATTTAGAAGGTCTGAGAGCTTTATTAGTTATTTTTTTATCTCCAGTATCCTCCGATATTTAACAATTTATCAGAGATTTAATCTAATTTTTTTTTCTCTTTAAATTTACATAAATTTAAAAATTACTCTTTTGAGGATTTTCAATGTTGCCTTGAGTACCGATTTTCAAGTACCGGGTTATTATAAATTATAACTTAAAATAGTAGTCAAACTTATTATCTTTCTCTAGAGAATACTGAGTTCTCTATTATCATTATTATTATTTGTTGAGATAATTTTGAATTTAATACATTTCATTTTAAATATAGTAAAGTCAATAACATTACTTATTCCATTTCTGAAGAATAAGTAATTTTTCATTAATTTAATTACTTTTAAAAATAAAGCTTGTAAATTAAAATTCGGAATATACCCTGAGGTTTTAAGGATATCCTTGCTCCCTTGAACATTGTATAAATCAATTCTGATTCCTTCCGGTTGCTTCGCATGTTATCGAGAACGTCCTATACTGGGAAAAGGATTGGTATCACTAGGAGGTCTAATAGCTGTACAGTGACGGATCAAAGAGGCTCAGTTCCAAGGCACAGTCTATAGCCATTCATCGTAGAGGTCAGCCCTAACTAAGTGGTCACCAGTAACTGACTAGCAATTACGACTGTAACGTTCCGCAGAGGCAACCTGTCCATCAGTCTCTAGACTAGCCATACACAATCCAATTACAGCACTCCATCAGACCAGCTTCGCATAAACCAACCACCCAGGTATCTAACATCCAGTACCAGCTTCGCTTGAATCAGATAATCAGATTTTTCTGCTGTAAATGTTCTGAATTTTAAACTATCAGCTGTTACTCCATATAACTTTGAATTGTGGCCTTCAGCTATTATTGCCTTCAGCAGTTGTGAATTTGTTAATAATTTTTTTAGCTTTGGCTATTTATGTAGTTACATTTTTGTGGCCTTCAGCTATTATTGCCTTCAGCAGTTGTGAATTTGTTAATAAAAGTTGTTAATTGTTTATTGCATATTTATTCTGACTTCTAACCCAAGCTAGATACCAACTTTTCTTATCTTCGGTTTTGTCTTTTGCAACCTGGCGCCCAGATAATCTGAACTAGTCAGGTCAACTGGTGCCCAAATTGTTTAATAGTTAATGAATCTGTAATACGCTATTGAGCAATCATTAGTTGAAACCTACCCACACCCTAACCGTAACAATCTGAGCAGCCTATCAGCATAAGTGATAACTTTCTATAATTTAAAAATCAGGATTTATTCCAAATTTGCATATTGAAAATTTTTAAGGTTACACTATTCATGGTAATTTTTTTCAATTTGCCGCTATACCAGCGATCACGTGTGTCAAAATCGATTTTTAGGTTATCGGACATGCACAAACTTTTCCCAAGAATCTTTTTTTCAATACTCTAATAATAAACTTTTTTCCCATATGGTACATACTTTTTGGCGGTCACTGTATATAAAAAAATCAGTTAATACCTACATTCCATTGCGAATGAACTTCTTAAATTTATCTCACTGAAGACAGTTGGAATGTATGCAAAGATACCGTTGTTTTGAGCTGTTATTTTCCAGATACTGCATAATGATTATCATTTAATAATGTTTTCTTCTCTCCCATTGCTTTTTTATAATCCATAACTTAAACTGTCTCAAAACAAAAACAGAATTCTAATAAATCAATAACGTCAAATTCCATAATATATAAAAAATGTTAAATAACTGTACACTGTGGCCATTTCATTGTGCAGCATATGAAAGTTTTTTAAATTATTTGCCAACCAAAATATAAATATTGACGGAAGTTGGAGCATATGTTTGATAAAATCATATTATGTGCGGTGAGAATGTTGCAAGTCAAACATAAAGGGTAGGTTGAAAAATGTAAAAAAAATTCAAGTGGTCCGGATATGAAAATTCGTTTTTTTAATGTAATTTATTTATTTATTATTCAACTCAAATTTAAATTTTTTTCAAGGATTCACAAACGCGACTGTGACAGATATTAAAAACAACTCCAAAATTACGAAAACATAATTTTTGGCGGAACCTTAGTATAATATTAAAAAACTATTATTCCAAGTGAAAAATTTTGATTTTGAAAGTTTTTTGACAAACGGTATAAATTAATCGACAAACATGAAATCATACTGTACTATACTATACTATAATTCCTGACTTATACCACTAATACCCAAGGCATGTACACCAAAATTCCCCAGCGGTTGTAGACTTATTCCCAAAAATCGTAAGTAATGCCTCTAATACCCAAATAACTCCCGAGTAATACCCAGTAATGATTCCCGAGTAATAACCAGTAATAATTCCCGAGTAATACACCCTAAGTAATGCCAGTAATACCAGTCAGAAAAGTAAGAAATGTCTTAATGTTCGGTTTGTTGTCTTCTTGTTAAAAACAAGTCGGGTGACCTTCCGTTTTTTCATTGCACTGTTCAGATTTTCGCCACTGCTCTCTAATTTATCAGACAATTCCAATTTCCATGTTTTGAAGACTTTTTTTTGCCCTTCACCGATTTAAATTGTGCAGTAAGTGTTCTCACACTTCGGAATAATTTCTTTAATACCCATGTAATGCTCGAGTAATAACCAATAATTCCTAACTAATTCCTCTAATGCCCGAGTAATACACCAGTAATACCAGTAATGCCCAATAATTTTCAAGTTATGCCCCTAATTCCCAACTAATACCCGAGTAATGCCCCTAATTCCCGACTAATCACAGAAAAAATTGGTACCTGAATACAATAAAAAAGTTCAGTGACTCAATGAATATTTTTATCAATATTGGTCCAATGAACGCAATCGTTATGTCAATGTACCACTGGTTATCCATACTATGAATACGGATTTTAATAATATCAATGAATGCTTTCATTGATATCATGACAAGTACATTAAATAGGTTTGTTAGGGGAATGAATTCCATTCATCAAACGAATGAAGATTGTTCACCCAAGCAATGGACTGTATTCGTTCAACTGATGAAAGTGTATTCCTCACATTAATTATTATTGTTCGTTCTTCGAATGAATGTTATATGATTGATATAATGATTTCGATTATTTCGACGATGGATTTTTTCATCAATTCAATGAATGGTGTTTATTGATAATCGGTTACTATAATGCAAGGTTCGTTGGGGTAATGATTTCCATTCATCAAACGAATGAAGAGTGTTCACCCAAGCAATAAATTGTATTCGTTCAACTGATGAAACTGTATTCATCAAATTAGTTATTATTGTCCATTCTTCGAATGAATGCTGTATCATGCATATCATTCGTAAATGCAATGAAGGCCTCCCACTGATATTGAGCATACAGTGAGTTCATGAAAGATATGCAAAATAATTAACATGCATTCATCAGAACATCGCAATCCTGATTGGAAGGCGTATCTCCAAGTTATCTTTTATTTCGGCTGGCTCCTTTCGGAGCTCTTCGGATGTCTCTGAAGTCTGTGCTACCTGAGAAGATGCTTCAACGATCACTTCTGTCTGCTACTTCTGTAAGTTAACCGGCTCTGTGCAAAGAACGAAGTCGTGCGGAGTGGTCCCTCTAGTGGAGGCGCTGTGTACTACCAGCTAAACCTAACTTGCCAGCAACGGAGATTTCTATGCGAGGATTCGGCTGAACAGATGCCGGCAAAATTTATGAATATATTTAAACACGAGATGGCTTGGTTCGACATAAGGATTATTATTATATTCATGAACATATTAATTAGGGAGTTATAGAATGGGAGGAAAATGTTGCTTCTATCTGCCTAACAAAACCGGGACTTAGTAACTTCGTTACACCTTCTATGATCTTTCCATAGCCCCGATAAAACCTGTGTGTAGATCTGAAAATAGATTATCATTGATTTCGATGAACTTGGATTCATTGTAACAATAAAATCATCTCTGGAACCATTAATTACGTTCATTGATATGATGAACAATTTCAAATGGATTCAGTGTACGTACCCCTTTCATTACCTCAATGAACTTTTCCATAGCAGCAACGAAACCTGTTCATAAATGTAAAAAAAGATCAACTTTGATCTCAATGAACTTGAATCATTGTCACGATGAAAAATGTATTGTGCCAATGAACGGGAAGGTAATAAACGGTATTCATTAGTATAATTTACCACATTTCATTCATAAAATAGTATACATTGTTTCAATGTACTTTTTTCTTCATTTCAATAATCTTTTTCATAGACGCAACGAAATTCTTTCATAGGTCTGAAAATAGATCATCATTGAACTCGATAAAATTGAATTCATTGTAACAATAAAAACATACATATTTCAGTGAATGGTCATTCATTGACGAAAAATGTATTGTGCCAATAAACGAAGAGGTAAGTATTAATCAATAAAATGTACCATATTTTTTAAAAATATATACATCAGTGCTCTGGGACCATGAATTATGTTCATTGATGTGATGAACAATTTCAAATTGTTTCAGTGTACCACATTCCTCACCTAAATGAACCTTTCCATAGCAGTAACGAAACCTGTTCATAAATATAAAAAACCATCAATTTTGATCTCAATGAACTTGAATTAATTGCATCAATAAAAACCTTCGTACATCAGTGAATGTTTAATCATTATCACGATGAAAAGTTAATTGTACCAATGAACGGAAAGGTAATAAACGGTATTCATTGATATTATGTACCACATTTTTTTCATGAAATAATATACATTGTTCCAATGTACTTTTTTCTTCATTTCAATAATCTTTTTCAAAGCCGTAACGAAATATGTTCATAGGTCTGAAATTAGATCATCATTGATCTCAGTGTACCCCTTTCCTCACCTCAATAAACTTTTCCGCAGGAGCAACGAAAACTGTTCCTAAATGTAAGAAACGATCATCTTTGATCTCAATAAACTTGAATTCGTTGTATCAATAAATACCTACAAAACGACGAAAAATGTATTTTGCCAATGAACGGAGAGGTAAAAAACGGCATTTATTGATATAACGTGCCACATTTTTTTCAGTGTACCCGAGGAGTAATGCCACTGATGCCCAAGACATGTACACCAAAATTTCCAGCGGTTTTCCCCTCAGATAGAAGCTTGTTTTTAAAAAAGTTTTTTTAATTTGAATTCTATATTCATTTTCTGATTGAATGGGGGATGATGGAAATGACGGAAAACCTACAAAGATCGAACAAAACAGAGCCAACAATCTATTCTTCAATAGCAAAATTATGATGATTAATTTCATTCATTCGACATTTAATGTAATTTGAAACTAAAGAGTTTCTGAACAGAAACAACATCCCGAACACCTCACCCCGATCGGGGAGCAAGCAGGAGAGTAAAACTGCTTAGGGTTGTCATAAAACTTATGCTGTTCACTAATTGAGTGTATTCAAACAATAGACTAGCGCGACGCGAACCCTTGTCGGTTGTTTCAACGCCCTCTATGAGTTTCCTCGAGCGTAACAGGTTCAAAGAGGTTGAATCGTAATCCGCCTGTGATTTTAATGCGTATTATTTCGGTAGCTTTGTACAATATTATCGGAATATCTGATTATCGCTTTTTAGTGCCGTATGAGAATTCATCAGATACCAATGCATTTAGTAGCAGAATGAATAAATAAAAGGAATCATCGCGACATGAAAGGGTGGGCGGTTGAGGGGTTCGGGAGCTTCTTTGAGGGTTTGTCGGCGCGATGTAAAACAGGAAACAAGTAATTAATGAAGTGGATGATGAACGAACGCCAGACTGGGTAGAGTTTTCACCATTTCATTACAGGTAGAATATCAACAGTCAATGATATATTGCCGAGAGAATACTTTTTGACAGGTTTGGCAAATGTCTGTTGTTGAAGGTGGAGCACTGAGACTTTTCATCGAAGATATAACAAGTTTCGAGATAAACGAATTTCAAAGTTTGAGATATGGCCGTCAGTGTGGACAAATCTGTAACAATGATCTGTCCATATACTTTTGTTATGCGAACTATTCTGAATATTGAAGATAAATTCGTAAATTAACAAGTTAGTTGAAATTAATTTAAAGAATGCTTGCATTTGGATGTAGAACACGGAAAGTGCCCTTTCGATTATTTTTTGGATATAGACTCGATCAAAACATCTATTCACTTTATAACTTCCAATCGGGTAGAAATAATTATGATCTTGAACGATGGAAAATAGCGACTAAAGTTTGTCTTTCAGCCACAGATGATTCCACAAAAGATTTTATGAATATCCTATTCATATTTTTGAACAAAAATCATAATACCCATGATAGGTTTATGTCAAAAAATAACTTAAAAATAACAAAGTGTTACCGCAGAAGAAATATTTCCATCATTTCCATCCTTGATGTGTCTAATTGCTTCTAAAGAGCCTGCTTTCCAATTCTTCCAATCTCCCTGATTAGTTTGGCAAAGCGAAATAGATTTTCGTCGACAAGGATAGAAGCGAACCTTGCTTCAATGAAATGTATGAGTGATATTTTTGAATAACATTCTCTCTATCTAATTTATTTGATGAATTTTCAATGAAAACTAGAGTCTTTTCACAATATCTATCAGATGCAGTTCAATGTCCAGCGTGGCTTTAGCCAAGGAAGTAGTTGTGTTCTGTTAGATATTACATAAAAATCACATTAATTATCAAAATAATACAAAAGTTTTGAAACTGCACCAGAAGGAACAGTACCATCACATGATATTGAGTCTGATTTTGCAACCTTTGTTTCGGAACGGAAGATGTGTTTAATAAATTTTCGCATTATTAGCGCGGATAAAATTGCAAACTGTCGAAATGTTGCAAAATAGCAATTGAGATCATCTGATGAAGTTGCAACCATTTAAACAAAACGGAAATGTGTGTTTAATCGAGAAAACATTGTTAATAGTTATTTAACGAACAAGTGTATTAATAAGGGCGATTAACAATCGAGATATTTTAACGCGTGAGCGGAGCGAGCGCGTTAATGTTTGAGATTGTTAATCGCCATTTTAATTCACGAGTTTGTTACAAAACTTTTCCGTCGACAGAAGTTTTCAAAAATAGAGATATCTTATTTTCAATGTTTATTTATTTAACGTTACGATAAAAAACAATCACTATTTCCTATTTATATTAACTCTACTCAAAGATAGTTTAATTTTTCTCAGTGGTAGTTTTATTTTATTTTTTATTATTTATTTTCAAATTGAAATAAAGAAAAAAAAAATTTACCCTCGGTGGGTTTTGAACTCTCGACCTCAGTGTTGCAAGCCAGGTGCACTTTACCATTACGCCACGGGACCATATATGGTTTTGAGTGACAACTGGTGTAATAAACATTTTCTAATATTTTATTTGAAAATTGACAAATAAATAATGACAGATAGTACTAACCAATATAAAATGTATAAGAGCAATGTATGTTGGGTTGCATATAATCAAATCGTTGATTAATAGAAAATCATTCATTAACTGGGGTCATTAATCAATGATTTTGAGTGCGTTAAAATACATCATAAATGAACGGTCGACGGAAATTATCTTAAATTTGGGAAGTAAATTCTAAAAGTTCTGCGAACTCGAAAAAGTAACTAAAATATTAGCCTCGAGCAGTGCTGAGATTTGCAACCTCTGACGTCAAACGGAAAATTAATTTTTTCAATAAATTGTTTTTTTTATCAAAATAAGTATCCAAATTTTTACAAAAGTTCTAAATAATGGTTGCAAATGAAGATGTCCTCACGTACAGTGTTTGCATCAATTTGCAACCTCGCCTGAAATATACAAAAATAAAATAGTCTTTTCACAATATCTATCAGATGTAGTTCAATGTCCAGCATGGCTGTAGCCGAGGAAGTAGTTCTTTTCTGTTAGATATTACAAATCAATCACATTTTCATGGATAATGTTCCCCTTTTCAAGATGAATGCTAATTGATATTTGAACCAAAACGAACGATCTAGGTGATATTGTTGGTATGACTATCGCATAACGGTAGCAACGTAATAAATGAGAAACAGGATATAAAAGTCCTACGAAGATACAAAAATACTTGTTTATAACATATGGCAAAATGGCAAGTTTTTACTTTGTTTCACATTCTAGAACAATAAGGAACTACTTCGTTAACTGAGATGTTAACACAAATAGCAACCTTTGAGTTAGGTTTCGAAATAGTTATTTACCTAACACGTGGGGAAAAGACATTTTCCGCAAGAGTTAGGTAGAATATTTTTCCTACGAGTGTTTTTGTCTTATTTATGAAAAAACAAGGTTAAGTTTTTATAATAATGCTACAAAATGACTAATAAGACAGGATAGTTACATAGATCATTTAGTTAGTCATAAATATCCTTATTTTCAACAGGAAAAATATATTTTTCCTACGAGCGTGCGGAAAAGTAACTTTTCCGCGCGATTTTTTGTTTTGAAAGTTGTACTTTTCCGTACGATTTAAAATCGTTCGGAAAAGTTACTTTTCCGCACGATTTTTACTTTTCCGTACGATTTTTACTTTTCCGCACGATTTTTGTATTTTTGAATATGATGATATTTAGGACTAACTAAATAATTTATGTAACTATTCTGTCTTATTAGTCATTTTGTAGCATTATTATAAAAACTTGTTTATTAAAAACCTTGTTTTTTCATAAATAAGATGGACAAAAACACTCGTAGGAAAAATATTGTACCCAGCTCTTATGTCGTTCGTGCAACTACCGTCGCGTGCGGAAAAGTACTACTTTCCGCACTTGTGAGGTAAATAACTATTGTGAATATATCTTTGTTGTTTTGAAATAAGTATCGGAATTGTTACTAAGGGTTTGAATAATGGTTGCAAAAGAAGATGTCCTCACGTACAATGTTTTCATCAATGTGCAACCTCGCCTGCAACACGGAAATGAGGGTAAAATGAAAAAAAAAATTCCTATTGGTACTGTTAGAACTACTCACTGTATATCATGTTTTTGATTAAAAAAAAAAAGTTTGTTGATTTTAATGTTTTTACTTCTTGTCAATAAAGTCAGAATCTACGAAGTATGTTCAATGAACATAATATCTGACTGGTTCAGTGGTCCTTAGATTGTAAAAGATTATCCAGCCCTGTGGAAGACTCCATAGAAAGTTCCGACTCTATAGGTGGTCCAAATGTTTCAATGAACATTTCCATGCAACTAGCAATTGCGGAGACATCCTCGTAGGACTCTGCACGGAAATTCATTAGATGTAATTCAACGTTCGTCGTGGTATTAGCCAGGAAAGTAGTCGTTTTCTGATGGATTTTCGACCCAATTATTCCTATTGTATAGGATTATGGCAATAGTTTGTTTTTATTAATGCACCAACATACCACTGCAGTTTGAAAACTTTTGTAATTAATGTGAATTGATTGTCTTTCTCTACTGGCCTATTGGTAGTAAGCTAGTAAAATACATTTCATATTTCAGAAATTAATGAAAGACATTTCAATAATTTGTTATGTACCCTTGAAAAGACCATTATAATTACGAACATTCAGTTTATAAATAATATTTCTTTCGCAATGTTAATTCAAAGAAAAGTGTTTTCAACCTAACTCCAGTAGAATTCACATATTAGATAAGAACGTATTTTTACGCCCAAATACGCATCTCGAGCAGAAATGCATTTTGCTTGGATAACATTTTTTTCCTTTGTTCGCAATTGAGAATGAGATGCGATATTATTATGTTTCTGACTCTGCTATCTTAGCGATTGTATACACATTTTTTTATTTCATTCCGTTTGGGAATGAATGGAGTTAATAAAGTAACTAGTAAGATTGAGTGCAGTTTTTGGAATCTCCTCGGTACACAACAAATTTTATAAACTAAAATGAACCTATATCGTGAAAACACAATGGGTCTAATGAATAAACCTTAAGCAAATGCTTTTACTCCGATTTCTTGAAACAGACCTATCCATTTTATTAATTAATGAGAGAGACAAACCTATAGTAAAAGTTTTTGCTAGCTTTTATTCATAACACCCATTATGAGAAAACCAGATCAACGCTCTCAAATCTCAGATTATTTCTTCAAGTCGTAAGACCAGTGATTCCAAAAATGCGAACGCCTTTTTTCAAAATCTCGTAAATATTTACGAATTCCTACGCCGCTGATGTGTCTCAACACTCCATCTTTAAAACCGATTGTCATGTCATCACGACCGCATTCAAAGTTGAAAGACACTGGATTATAAATAAAAATCGCAATTTCAGCAAATACTCGAGAAAAGAAACAATATTCAGGCGTCAAGTCGTGTGAAAGTCTGCAGCGAAACATCAAAAGTGTCGACAATCTACTGTCATACCCGTGTTGAGTTTTTGAGAAGGGCATAGTGCTGAAAGGCGGAGAGTCCATAATGTTTCTTTTTATCTTCGCCTCACGACAACCACAAAAGGAATATTGAGTCTAAATAATGCAGGGACACTTTGCCTGACATCTTTTGCGTCTTTATAGGTTCGCTGTGGTAACACCTGACATGAAAGAGATGAAGATTCATCCGGAAATTTCGTGTCTCGAAGCGTCATTATTATTATTCCATTCCATATGAGTTAGTATAAATCAAAGTATAGTTAGTGGCATACATTTTTTCCATAAATTAAAAATGCTAATGATTGTTTGTAAAAAATTATAAACCGTTTGTTTTATCGGCAATAAATATTTTGGGAGTATTGTATTAATATTTATAAACAGCTGTCATTTGTATATTGCCTGGAATATTTTTCATGCCTATGCGATTGCTCATCTGAAACAAGGAAGCTCAGAGATTTACCACCTGTTTATTGATTTGTCGATCAGAAGATGAATGCAAATATTTCTAGTTGAAAAGGGGAACATTCTCCATGAAAAGGGGAACATTCTCCATGAAAATGGAAAAATGAAAAATGTGACTTATTTGTAATATATAATAGAAAACAACTACTTCCCCGGCTAAAGCCATGCTGGACATTGAACTACATTTGATAGATATTCTGAAAAGACTTTAACTGAAAAGAAAAAAACTGAAAGAGAAAATCCGCATTTTCATTCGGGTAGTTGATTTTTTTATAATTTTCTCTAGTTTTCCTTGAAAATTCATTAAATAAATTAGATGGGGAAAATGTTAAAAAATATCACTCATAGGAATCGTTCATTTTATTGAAGCAAGGTTCGCTTCTCTGGCATTTAATCCCCAATACATTTTGGGCTACGAAAATCTATTTCGCTTTGTCAAGCTCATCAAGAATGTGGACATTGATGGAAATAATTCTTCTGCTGTAACACTTTGAAAGTTATTTTTATCTATCAGATGTAGTTCAATGTCCAGCGTGGCTTTAGCCGGGGAAGTAGTTGTTTTCTATTAGATATTACAAATGAATCATCTTTCGCTTAAGGGGTTGAACTGACTTTTTTCATAGGACAGACCCTCACAAATTATAACACGAATCTAAAATAACTGTGTATATTTCTTGATTTTGACACATGTCACGTGATCGCCGCCATAAATTGAAAAAATTACTATGGAAAGGCAAAAAGTGGGGTAAAATGGCAAAATATCAAAAAAAGTTATATTAAAAAATTGCTTAGAATTGAATTTTATACACATATACAAAGTTTGAAATGATAATGAGAGAAAATTGAAAATAGCTATTTTTTTTTTAATATTATCCTAACTGTATGAAAATATCAAATTATTATCTTATGAATAGCTTGACCATACTGAAACATTTGTATTTCAATGAAAAGAATATTCTCATTTTCTCCACACCAGTGAGCACTAAATTAAAAAAATTGGATTTTGTCAAAACCCTGGCTGTTACATTGGTTCGAATCTAACAGTTATATCAGAGAATTCCACGACCATTGTGATGATACTCCAGAAACATGGTGTTTTCCAGATTATAATTAAGTTTCGTTGATAATCGTGCCAGAGCGTTTCACTTCGCATGCAATGTTGAAAACTCTAGCTTCTTTAATTTGACGAACTATTTTTAAGATTATGCGCGAAGTGAAACGTTCGTGTAAGATTATCATCAAAAATTGATTATAATCGAAAAAACACGATATTTTTGGATATCTCCATCATCGCAATAATCGTGGAATTCTGATATAACTGTTAGATACGAACCAATGTAACAGCAAGCGTTCTGACAAAATTCAATTTTTTAAATTTAGTGCTCTCTGGTCTGGAGAATATGAGAAAGTTTTGTTATTATCATTGAAATACAAATGTTTCAGTGTGGTCAAGCTACTCATAAGAAAATAATTTGATATTTTTATAAAGTTAGGAAAATATTGAAAAGAAATAGCTATTTTAAATTTCCTCACATTATTTTGTCAAACTTTGTATATGTGTATAAAATTGAATCCCAAGCAACTTTTTCAAATAACTTTTTTCGTATATCTTGCCTTTTCCTAGTAATTTTTTTCAATTTGCCGCCATACCAGCGATCACGTGACATTTGTCAAAATCGATTTTTAGGTTATCGGACATGCACAAACTTTTCCCAAGGATCTTTTTTGGAATACTCTAATAAGAAACTTTTTTCCCATATGGTACATACTTTTTGGCGGTCACTGTATAAGTTCCAAGTTATTTATTGCTCTCGCAGGGAAGGTTACTATGTTGAAAACTTGAAAATGTCCTTCACTTGCCAATATTTTATTTTTGACCTTCCAAAGAATTGGAAACAGAGTTTTTTCTATTGTACCAGTCTGTTCTGAACATTTTGAAATATACATGTTTCTACATAATTATCATCAATGAACGGAATATTATTGTAAATATTGATTGAAAGTTTGATTTTGTGGAGGAAATCCGATTCTTGACATGATATTTTGGGTTTTTGACCTTCCACAATCTGAAAATGAAAAAATGTTAATACAAAGAAATCTGATAAGTTACTGCGATCACAAGACTGCTGTCTTGAAATAAATTAATTTTTGTCAGTAACGTACCCTACACTGAATTTGCCTATCTGAAAAAAGGAGATCGAATTAACAAAGAATACTTCTCTTTTTTTTTTGAAAATTGTTGACGTTTCGGAGGCTGTATCTGCTCCGTTATCAAAACTTCTTGGAAAGACGCTGAAGAAACTGAATTTGAATAGCGGTTTTGGAAATACGATCTTTCTTTGACAGAGTCAAATGAAATTTGTCATACATTCTTTTGATTGACATTTGGTATCTTGATACATAGGGTGTTCGGTATCAATCAATCACCATTCTATTAGTTAGTTCTTATTTCACCTCTGAGGAGAGGTAACCAGGTGCGGTCCATTTCAATGGAATTGGTTGAAAAGCAGTTGTTCGATAAAAGTAAGAGTTATATAGGTGAAACATCAAGACCATTGATTGTGCGCCAGGAAGAACATAAAAGTTACATCAAAAATCAAAAAATAACGGGTTCGAAAATATCCGAACATATAGTCTAACATCTGATGGCGATCATATGATGGAATGGAATAATACCAAAATTTTATTGAGAGAATCAAATCAAGAAAAAAGAAAGTTGAAGGAAACTGCGTGGTTTCTTTTATCGAACAACTGCTTTTCAACCAATCCTCAGAGATGAAATAAGAAATAGAATGGTGATTGATTGATACCGAACACCCTATGTATCAAGATACCAAAGCAAGATCTTATTTCCAAAATCGCAATTCAAATTCAGTTTCTTCAGCATCTTTCCAAGAAGTTTTGATAACGGTGGCAGATACAGCCTCCGAAACGTCAACAATTTTCAAAAAAAGAGAAGTATTCTCATTTTTTCAGATAGGCAAATTCAGTGTAGGGTACGTTACTGACAAAAATTTATTTCATTCAAGACAGCAGTCTTGTGAACGCAGTAACTTATCGGGCAAATTAATTAATTTGCACTTCTATACTTGTACAGATTTCTTTATATTAAATTTTTTCATTTTCAGATTGTGGAAGGTCATAAACCCAAAAAATCATGCCAGGAATATTATTGCTTTGATTATGGAGAACGAAAATAAATGTTCATGAAAGAGCTTGCTTTTTTTGAAACCTACTCATTATATCCATTGCACCGTCTCGAACTCGCCAGGCACTGTCCCTTAATCGAATCAAATTCATAAAATCTTTTCTTCAACACTTCGAGTCCCATTTAAAATCAACATCCCCCAGTATTTCGCGCACCCTGACAAAGCGGTCCGCACCAGAGCGAGGCGTGAAGACATTGAATAGAGCGAGTGCAAAACGTATTGTAGTCGTCACCCCTGAATATGAATTATGATTTATGAGCCGATAGAGACATTAGCCAACCACGGTTCGGGGTAATTAACTTCGCGTTTAGGGGTAGCTTTCGGATCAACCATTATTAACCTCGCTGATGTTTGGTTGGCGCGATGAGAACGGAGAATCGGGTTTAAGCGGTGATAGGATAATAGAGGTGGTTTTTGTCGGGGATTTTCGAAGCGGGCGGTTTCAATTCACTTCCCGGAATTCTAGCTGTGTGTATGTTTATACAGGGTTCACTTTAAAATTATTCATTTTGACTGACTTCAGACACTGCGCCATTTTATTTCGCATTTCGTTGAGGATAATACACTGTCCCGCCAATTGGTATTGATGGCTATCTTGATGACCTGAAGTACTTGAAGCGTCGTTGCAAATGTTGTAAGAGGCCATGAGCGCGATCACATTTTGGCCGTTTTTCAGAGTAAAAGAGTCGATAACTCAAAAACGGTTCGTCGTATCGATTTCAAACAAGAACAGGCCTCTATAGGACGTTTGATCTAGGTAAGTATGCTTCAAAATAACTGCATTTTTGGGACATTTTTGAGAATTTTTTGTGAAGAAGTGGATTGAAAATTCAATTTCCATTACAGCACGTATACGCAGGATCAAACTTCTTCTCGAAGCCTGCCTTGTTTAGAATCGATAATTCAACTCATGTTTAAAATCGTCCATAAGAAACGTCAGTTTTGGCAGTTTGATATCGGATAAATAGGAACGTAACTGTTTGCAAGTGGATAAACTGTTATTTACCTTCACCACGGCAACAACTAATAATATTGTCGTATTACTTTATTGAATCCGACGCTGTACCCAAGGACGCGTTGCTATCAACAAATCCAATTGACAACAAATCTTCATACTTTTTGTTACAAAGTGTCGTTTTTAATTTCAAATGAGCGTTAACGTTAGATTTGGTCGTGCAAATGCTCAAATAATAAATTCTGCAATAGACAACGCCACTCCAAAAAACACCAAAAAAACCAAATCATCAATTTGGAGGCAGTTTGAATTATTTTGTCAAGAAAAGGGGTATGAACTATTACCTTCAACGTCGCAGCCGGAAATTTCAAGCATATTGGCAGATTGGGTCTATAATATGAAGAAATCAGACGGAAATGACTATACAAGCAGTACGTAGTTAAAACAATGTGGAATACTGTACCCAAAATTGTGCAAGAAAAATATTATATGGATTATAAAATTGTGTTTGACCCATTCAAAGATGTGACATTTCAAGTCGCTAGAAACGCTAAAAATGTTAAACGCAAGCAACTGCAGAGCAATTTAGATAAATGAAGACAAAGTTCTATAGCATTAAGTAAAGAAGAAGTTATAAAAATGGCAGAGCAGTGGAATGAAAATACTCCAATGGGACTTAAAAAAAAAAACTTTTTCATATCGCCGCTTTTGAATTAGCCTGGAGAGGTGGTGAAAGTGCGCAGTGTAAAATTTATTATTTCAAAGTCGAAAAATACAATAATGGAACATTGACAGGCAGAGTGGAGTACAACACGGTCTTTTCTAAAACAGCTCAAGGTGGAGATAAAAGGTGCAGTGAAAGTAAGTGGTCGACTACAAATAAAGAAAATCCGTGTCCTGTAAAATTGTTGAAAATGCTTCTAGAAAAACGAAACAAACATATTTCTTCAGATAGATTGTTTTTAACATCAAATCCGTTTTGGAAAAATGAAAATGCCAAGGGATGGTACAAAAATGTGCCCATTGGTGTAAACGAAATTTCAAAGTGGGCCAGAATTTCTGCAGAAGAAATTGGTCTAGATCTGAAAAATAAAATTACTAATCACTCCCATAGGGCTAGCACTATTTTTATTCTTGCCAAAGCAGGGGTCTCAGAACAACAAATTATCAAGCTGACCGAACATTCGAACGCCAATTCTCTGAAGCCATACCTTCAGTTAGATTCGCAGCATCATTCCACTTTAGTGACAAATCTAAGAGAGGAAAATAATCAAATTCAGCAGTCTTCTTCGGGCAGGATTGTATACCAAAACTGTACTTTCACTAATTGTACATTTAAATAATATTTCCTGTTAAATGTACTTTTTGTTCAATGAATTATTGATTTAATTTAATAAATTATGTTCTATTCCCTTTTGTTTAATAATTCATTTATTTGATTCGTTAAATTATCTCACTAAATACCACTCGAGGTGTTGTTTACATCGTATAAACTTTAATTTTGTTCCACTCAAACTTGGTAGCTTGTAATATGACTCGACCAAATAACATTAAATAAAATCACTCCACCTTCGGTGTTGTGATTTTATCATATTATTTGCTCTCGTCAATTACCAAAGCAACCAAGTTTATCCGATAAAATAAAAACCTCTTGTGGTATTACCCTCGATAAGACGAACCATTTTTGAGTTATCAATTAACTCTTTTACCCTTAAAAGTGTCCCAAACGTGATCGCGCTTGGCCTCTTAAGACCTTTCATCTGTACTGGAAAAAGAGAAAATGGAAGGTGAGTCGCTCAGATACCATTGCGAATGACAACTAGTTTGTTCTCAATAATGCAAACTTTTCATATTCGAAAACAGGGATTCATCAAGCCAAGTAGCTTGAATTTTTTCTCAAATACTTGACTTGACTTCAAAACTCAAGCTTTTGAAAATTTGATATTTGACTACAGCAGAGATTACAGCAAGCAGGCCCCCGATTGCCCGTTGACGACGTGCTGTTAAATGGTAGAGCAGCGTTGATCAAAGATAAACAGTGGCGGCTAGAGAATAACTGTTTATGTCTGATTTAAGTGATTTGTCCGTAATGGAATCGGAACCTTTTCAAAGCAGCTGCTCAGAATGTATTGTAGATGAAAAAGTGTCAGGAATTGATGACATAAAAGCAGAAGTAGAAAGTGCATGGTCGGCACTATGAAAGGCCAAACGAGTTGAAGATAATAAAAGTATATCTAATAAAACGAAAAAAAATTACAGATTATTTCATAGTCGAGCAATATCCTAAGACTAATAAAAATACTGGCAAACATGTACCACATTTCTTTTGTACGGCGGTTTTGAAAATGAAACCCTGCGGAACATATTCACTAAGACGACATTTGCAAGCTAAACACACTAGAGTCTAGGAAAAAAATTTGGTAGATCCAGCCCACCTAATTTCTGGGCAAATACCCCTACAGGTTCGAATAGGCGTAGCACAATTTCAGTTTCGAGTTGGTTTGAGAAGGTAAAACAATAATTAGATTTCAGCTATAACTATGTACTTAGTAATTTGTGACACAATTAAATAATCTACACGGTGGTTTAAAAAAATGTCCGCATCTTATAGTCTTTAATAATTTTTCATTTGTGGCTGGTTTTTTGAATATCTACATAAATCTATTGGATCTATTAAAAATTGTGGCACAAACTATTCATTTTTTACTAGGCATTTCAAAAATATAACTTACTTTCCCAGGTAGCACCTCATGTTGGCTGAATCTTGTTTTCATATTGGGCCAATATGGATATATTGTAAATGTAAAAATAATATTGAACCAATGTGGGTTCATATTGGAAAAAAAATATTTCATTAATAATATTGGTGGAATATTGGCTCAACCTGTTCTGAATGTATATCGTTTTATGAAATATTGGGTCAATATTGGTTCAATAATTTTCACCAATATCGATAGAGCAATATTGCCTACCATATTGTTTCCAGCATCTAGCTCCAATATTGCGATTTCAATATTCCTCCCATACCGACTTTAGAGATGAAAAAAATATTGTATATCCAAGTTTGACAGCATATTGGTGGAATATTATTTCATCTATATTCGAAAAATCATATTGACCCTATATTGATTGAGAGTGTTACGAAAACCTTACACCAATATTTGAAAGACAATATTGATACAATATTACAAAATAGATTTATCACTAGGATTGAAATTTAAATATTGGCCGAATATTCAATAAACAATATTGAAATGAATCATGATTGAACTTGGGTAAGAAACCGCTAGGTGGCCCCACATATGGAACAACAGTTGAATCATATTAACATATATTAAATAAGGCTTCTCACAATGCGTTTACAACTCAATTTACTGAGTGGTAAATCGAAGTAGAAACGAAATTATATTTTATATTATTCGACATTTTCTGGAAATATTTCATCCATGTTTCCAAGGCAACATATTCACTTTGAATATTTTACCAATATATGCAAATGATATTGTACCAATATCCCTAAATATTTTGGGGCCAATATTGTTTCCTCAATATTTCAATAATATTATTTGTATAATGTCCAAGTAATATTGTGCCAATATCCCGAAATAATTATAATTTTATCTCGCCAATATTACGACCTATTATTTTGCCAATATTTTACCAATATTATTCCAATGTAAGTGTGCTACAGCGATATTGTACTAATATCGCTTAACATTTTGAGGCCAATATTGCTTCGAGAATATTAGACCAATATTATTTTTTAAATATTGGACCAATATCGCCGAATGTTCACATTTTTTCTCGCCAATATTATTATTTGAATATTTTGCCAATATTTTCACAATATTGTACCAATATTGTCCCAATATGGGTGTGATACTTGGGTTGCCATTCAATAGTAGGTCATTATAACGTGAATATTAGTGTACTGTATTTTACCAAGTCCAATTTTGTTATTTTGCATCCATATATTTTTATTGTTATTGCGTTCTGGCAGTTAATCAGATTAATACAAAAAAGGTACTAGTTTTTCAAGAATAATCAAGTAGATAGCTTGATTTACAAGTTCTTGGTCTACTTGACTCGACTTGAATTTCAAAAATAAATACTTGACTTGAGCTTGTCTTGATTTCAAGTCAAGTATAATTGGATGAAGAAAAGGTTTGTATTTTTTTATAAAATAATAGCAAAGCGCTTTCGACTAAAAAGTCATCATCAGTGCGTACCTGTAAGTAAGTGACATGAAATAGAATTTTACTTACTCGTCAGGTGTACAAGAGCCAGACCATAAAAATATCATGTGTCCAGAGGACCATGTAAATATTTAAAAAAAGGACATCATATGAATAACATTTAAAAAAATCTTTATTCCAGGAATAACCTAGATAAAAGTTTCAACAGACAGAGTAACACATGTCTGCTGAAGCTTAGTCTGATATCTAAGCTTCAGCAGACATGTGTTACTCTGTCTGTTGAAACTTTTATCTAGGTAATCCTGGAATAAGGATTTTTTTAAATGTTATTCATATGATGTCTTGTTTTTAAATATTTAAATGGTCCTCTGGACACATGATATTTTTATGGTCTGGCTCTTTTCAAAATTCTCATTATTAATATTTCCCAAATTCTATTTCATGTCACTTACTTACAGGTACGCACTGATGATGACTTTATAGCCGAAAGCGCTTTGCTATTATTTTATAAATAAATTTCTGCACGAAATACAAACCTTTTCTTCATCCAATTACATTGGAACGTGCACACAGCTTGACAATTTTCACTTAAGTCAAGTATAGTTAGAAAATCAAGTCAAGTAGTGAATCTCTGGCACCAAAAGTTGAGCTCTACCCGTAGAGGGGTACAAACTCAGATTATTCGTTTTCAAGACAATCTTACGGTTCAAGAATGATTTTCAGCTTTCCCTAAATCACTTTGAGGTCCTGTCTCTATTTTCCTGAACTATTAGGCAAAACTTGTCAGAAAATCCACTAGAAACACGCGAATTAATCGATTCATGTGAAAACCATCCAGTCCCCTTTCCTTCCGCTTCAGTACAATGTTCACCACCCGCAAAACCGAGTTATCAGGCACTATTATTGCGGTTTAACAAATAACCACCCCTGGTTTCCAAAGGGGTATTAGTTTGTTTTGTTCACGTGGGGCCTTGTTTGTGACACGTGTCACGGTCTCTACGACACCGCTGATTACCAATTATGATGTTCAATTGCGTTGCCATCCCGCATTGAGGAGAAGTTATACAGCGTGAGGAAATCGAACAAAATAACTTTGATTCCCCTGCGGATCAGAGGCAATGAAACAAAACTTTCCCTCTTCCCTTTGAACACTACTACCATTCTGACGTTCAAAGAGATTTCCGATGTGTATTCCAGAAGTTATTAGGTATTATTTCGCAGTGTGAATTGATACGGAATTTAAGTTAATACTGTATACAGGGTGTTCCAAAACTCTACGTCATCCTCTGGAAGGCTGATAGCCCGCTGACTAGAATAACACATTATGACTATAACGGTTGTATTTCTACAAACGTTCAATTTCATCATTTTTACCGTGAATCATGGCAGTGTGAACGAGACACCAACTGAGTTTATAAGTTTCAGAATATGGCTTACAATGTTTCTGTTGAATAATCCTTATTTTACAGCTCGAAGAACGCTGCTGAATACTCCACCAAGTCTGAATGATGAATTATTTAATAAAATCAGTAAAAAAAATGTTTGTTTATTTGAAAACAACTTTAGTTATGCTCAACTGTCAAAGTCACGTTTGAATTATTTGAATTGAAGTCTTATTCTTCTCAACATTTTAAAGATAGTTAGTTCTTCTTCGTCTCGTTTTTATTTGGATTCAAAATTATATCAATTAGCCAGTTCCGACAAAGTGTGAGTTCCGTGTTCCGTCCAAACCATGGATGTTATTTGTAATGATCATGCAGAGAGCGATAGTAAATTGAAGCTTTCATGCGTAGGCAAGATGTTGGTTTCATTCTATCTATGAGTTCTGTGATCTTAACATGAGCCAACAGTTAGTAAGCTGTTCTTTGATAGTGTGGAAATTGGTAACACTGTTTGTAGAAATTGAGGAGGGGATTAAATTTTGAATTTCCGTTATATTCCATTTCCTCCATTTCGTCCATTTCTGCGTTTGGTCTCACTTGAAGAACTCGCTGATGATTTAAATTTTTATTTTGAAAATCATCCAATCAGTGTATATTAATAACATTTATAAAGAGGTAACTATCTATTTAAAATTCAAAGTGGAATTCATTGGAATAAATATTTTTGTCGTTTTTAATGCTTTTAAAATAATTTTATTTCCAATGAATTTTCATGATTTTTCAAATGGCGTCAATGGACATGTTTTACAACAATTTCTCCTTTTTTTATGTGTGTAGTTCGACCAGATTTAATTTCAAAATTTGATTTAATTTCAAAAATTGATTTAAATTTAATTTCAAAAAGCTTAGTTAAAAGCTTATTTCTCGCCATTGAATGAGCGGCGATGTTAGTGGCCGATTTGCAAATTACCACAATATGGAATAACAACTATAGCTACCTATGATAGCTGACTGGCTGAATTACACACTCGATCAGGTGGGGAATTCAGGAGTGTTCCAGAGCTGCTGTTACAGTATATTTGAATCAAGGAGCCCGAAGAGCTTGAAATATTAACAGGAGAGGAGTTTGGTTGATTCTTTCTTATAACTGATGATTTGTCAAGGAAATATGTAAGGTTTAAATGCATTTAACCCAATATTCCAAGTAAGTTGGTATGACCATTTGAATAACATACAATAGTCCAAAGAACCAAATTTCTTCCCTTCAGCCTGATTCGATCATTACTTCAGACTTTTCTAGATCTCATCAAGCCCTGAACTCGGTTTAACAAATTTTCAATTCAATTTGATTAAATACTATTTTTTAATAATTGTTTTACTTGTTTGTCTGGAGTGTTTTCTCTTTCAGTGTGATAAAGACTTTCTACAGAGACTGGCTTTGAGAATGAAATACTATACCAGAAGTCCTGTAGATGGCGTCCAAATAACAACTTTCAATTAGCTATTTTATTCTCACTGCCATAAATTGGATTTCTAAGAATATCTTTGGGTTAATTCACCAACAAACGTACCACGACCTTTGCCTCCGCAATAAGAGTTAGCCCTCCGCATTGTTTATATGAGGTTTAGGTGAAAAACCCCTTAAAAAGGTAACAAAACCTTATATGACCTTGGTAAAATATTGATAGTTTTGGAGATATTGGCACTTTTATAAATTTCGTGAATACCGAAACCTTTGATCAGTATTTCGAGTGCCGCAGGTACAAAACTTCATAGTTTAAGATTCTGTCTATGCCCCCTGAAATCTCGGACTTCGAACTTTCGGTCGGAAGTACGAAAAAAAAAATAGATTTATTAATTTTGTCTCCAAAACTATTGTTAGAAAAAATATCAAACTTAGTGCACTAATCTACTGATTACTAAAGAAAATGGAAAAACGAGCGTTTGTCATCAGTTAGGATCATTGATACTCGACCTGAAAGTCATAACATTCCATGTGCCCAAAGTTGGAGGTTTCTGAGATAATTAAGAAAAACTGAAGATATGCCCTGAGTAGCAACGTAATATCGTATGTGCAATAATCGCTTAAGAGGCCATGAGTGCATCACATTTTGGCCGTTTTTAAGGGTAACTCAAAAACGGCTAGTCGTATCGATATCAAACAAAGATAGGCTTCTAGAGGAAGTTTGATTCTATGTAACTATGTCTGCGGCAGCACCTCAAGATTATATTCATGGATAGTCTAAGTAGCTGCAGTGGTATTTCTCTTCCATTAAAATTTGAAGCAATCTTCATCCGATCGAAATGAATTTGATATAAAAAGAAAGGCAAAATGTTCATCTATGTACGTGCTGTAATGTTTTTTTAAATTATTTGGTTATCTACCCAAAAAATTGCTTCAAAATAACTGCATTTTTAGGACATTTTTGAATTTTTTTTGTGGAAAAGTGGATTGAAATAGTTATTTACCTAACAAGTGCGGAAAGTAGTACTTTTCCGCAGGCAACGGCAGTTGCACGAACGACGCGGAGCGGAGTTCGGGCGAGCCGTTGAGGGCGGAAAAGACATTTTCCGTAAGAGTTAGGTACAATATTTTTCCTACGAGTGTTTTTGTCCATCTTATTTATGAATTTAGTTCGTCCTACATATCCTCATTTTCAACAATACAAAAATCGTGCGGAAAAGTAAAAATCGTACGGAAAAGTACAACTTTCAAAACGAAAAATCATGCGGAAAAGTTACTTTTGCGCGAGCACTTCAGTGCTCCGGAGCACTTTTCGGGATTACTGAGCACTAAGCCTTTCCATACAGTGTGACCCATTTAAGATGGAAGCACCCTTCTGAAACTTACATTTTTGAACAGATTGGAATTATTTTTTTTTTCGTTAAGTAGACATTCAAAAAGTTCACCAGGACACCAAATTTCATGAATAAATCTCCATTTCCAGGGCCTACTTATCTTATTTTTAGCGAATTACTAGCGATTTTTTTATAACAAATCTGACTACACCACTGGATTCGCGACATTTTCAAATGGTTCATATGTAAATGACGTTGATATGCGTCAATCAATAAAAAAGTTATAAGGGAATGGAATTTGAAAAATATGCCGTTTAATCAACCCGCCCTTATCGAAATTCGGAAAACACCACTGTATTCAGGAGGTCTCAATATATCACTGGTCAAAATTTCATCGAGATCTCTTCATAAATGAAAAAATCATAAGATAATAAAATTTGAGAATATGTAAATGGAATTTCATGAAAATGTCATTTTATCTCACAATTTTTTATTTATCAACAAAATTCAATGAAATTTCAGTGATATTTCGAGACTTCCTCAATTCGGTTGTGTAGTCAAAGTTTTGATAAAAGTTCTGAAATTGAATTGGTGGGTTGATTAAACGGCATATTTTTCAAATTTCATTCCCTTATAACTTTTTTATTGATTGACGCATTTCAACGTAATTTACATATGAACCATCTGAAAATGTCGCGAATCCAGTGGTGTAGTCATTTTTTATAAAAAATCGCTAGTAATTTTTTTAAAAATAAGATAAGTTGGCCCTGGAAATGGAGATTTATTTATGAAATTTGGTGTCCTGGTAGACTTTTTGAATGTCTACCTTACGAAAAAAAATCATTCCAATCGGTTGAAAAATGTAGTGAAAATTGAGGAAGCAATATTGGCCCCAAAATATTTAGGAATATTGGTACAATATCATTTGCATATACTGGTAAATATCCAAAGTGAATATGTTGCCTTGGAAACATTGATGAAATATTTCCAGAAAATGTCGAATAATTTAAAAATTCTACAATTTCGTTTCTATTTCAATTTACCACTGAGTAGATTGACTTGTAAACGCATTGTGAGAAGCCTTATTTAATATATGTTACTATGATTCAGCTGTTGTTCCACATGTGGGGCCACCTAGCAGTTTCTTACCCAAGTTCAATCATGATTCATTTCAATATTGTCTATTGAATATTCGGACAATATTCAAATTTCAATCCTAGTAATAAATATATTTTGTGTCAATATTGTCTTTCAAATATTGGCGTAAGGTTTTCGTAACAATCTCAATCAATATAAGGTCAATTTAATTTTTAGAATATGGATTAAATAATATTCCACCAATGTGCTGTCAATATAAAATATTGTTTTTTATCTCTAATATCGATATGAGAGTAATATTGAAATCGCAATATTGGAGCCTAGATGCTGGAAACAATATGTAGGCAATATCGCTCTATCGATAATGGTGAAAATTATTGAACCAATATTGACCCAATATTTCATGAAACAATATACATTCAAAACAGGTTGAGCCAATATTCCACCAATATTATTAATGAAATATTGTTTTTCGAATATGAACCCATATTGGTTCAATATTATTTTTACATTTACAATATATCCATATTGGCCCAATATGAAAACAAGATTCAGCCAACATGAGGTGCTACCTGGGTAGTTATGAAAATCTTACGTGTTTGATTGAGTTTCAGTAACTTGAGAAGTGTGAAAAGTGCTAAGTGCTTAGTGCTCTCTTAATGGAATTATTTTGTGAAAGTACTTAGTAATCGAGAGCATTTCATAAATAAAAGTGCTCAGTGCTCGAGATTTTGTAGCACTTTTCAAGAGTGCTTAGAGCTTAGTGCTCGAAGCACTTTTTGTCAGTGCTCGGCACAGCTCTGGAATGGAGTATTGCACACTGTGTATATTTCCCCAAACAAGTGTTCTATGAAAACGGGAATATCTATCAGTAAATATAAGATAAGATAGCACTGCCTAAAATATAATTTACGAAAGCCCAGTGCTCTTCTTCTAGTTTTAGAACGCTGAAGGTATCAAGTCAATAACTTGAGTCTCAGAAAATCGATAAATTTTGGAAGAAGTCGTTGTTCCAAAAGATTAGGGTCATGCCCAAAAAGGACTAGGTACTTTTTGGGACCAGTAGCAGTTTACAACACTATTCGATTCTATAAGGATTCAGATGATGTAGGTATCAAAGGGAATTGAAGGTGATTCATGTAAAAAACGAATACAAAAACTTGAATGAGATATTATTCGACTTGATTTGAGTGACGTAACCATCATTATAATGACTTTTTATGCACAATGATTTTTTGTTTAATATAATAAGCTAGTTTTTCGCATAAAATGTGCCAATTAAAAACTAAATGCCTTCATAATATAATAAAATACCAACGTTGAAGAAAAAACTCGTTATCATCAAAGAAGTATATAATCGAAGAAAATACTAAACTCTTTTTTCACTGTTATGAGTTAATTTTTATAAAAGGAGTTGTAAAACAGTTAATTGGTTGTAATTCAGTTCACAATAAAGCACTGACCAATGTACAGTAAAGGAAAATTATTTCGGAATATTCCAAATAAGGCAAGGCAAATTGCAATAATTTTTTCTGTCTTTACAGGCACACATTGTTCAGAAAAAGGTTATCACTTTCAATTATTGAAATTGTATTCGAGGTATAGTTTTGAACAACTGAAATATACTCACGATCGGTATTTGCCACAACCAATGTTACCTGTAAATAGAAAAAATCAAATTATTCGAATATTAGACTCAACCAATGAAAACAATGAAAAATAGAAGCTGATAATCATTCAAGTTTTTCAATGCTAAGATGATTCAGTTATTCTTGAATATAAACAGCATTATCATAATAGACCGTCAGCTAGTGACAGATTTAGGTGCCCCATTTTCGCATACAAGCCTCGAATAGGGTTGAAAAGTATATCGATTTGGAATAATATAAAGATATTTTTACGAGTGGCTCCTGGGGATAACATACCGAGAATTCGATTTTTCAGAACAGTACTTATTTGTTTCCCTCGTGTTTTTATTTACGGTACGAAACTACAGAGGGTGATTCGTTAAGTCTTTTTGAGACAAAAAGTTTTTATGAACACATGTTCGAAGTTGCTTCTTTTCTTAGATACAGGGCATTGATTTTTTTTTCAAACGCCTTTGTATCTCAGAAACGAAGCAACTCCGGACATATGTTCATAGGAACTTTTTTCCTTAAGGCGACGTAACGAATCACCCTCTGTAGTTTCGTACCGTAAATAGAAACACGAGGGAAACAAATAAGCACTGTTCTGAAAAATCGAATTCTCGGTATGTTATCCTCAGGAGCCAATCGTAAAAATATCTTCATTTTACACCAAATCGATATACTTTTCAACCCTATTCGAGGCTTGTATGCGAAAATTGGGCACCTAAAAATGTCACTAGCTGACGGTCTATAATAGTATATTCTTCAACAAGATAAGACTGAAAATTTGATTTGAATGGGAATTTGAGCGTGAGCTGCAGGCAAGCGTGACAAACAAGGAGACTAACTGAGTTACATACTGTACTTTCGCCACGTACAAAAAGTTCAAATATCATCAAATGGAAACGTATCAAACAATCATTATTATACTATAATTTTCATCTTGTCAGCATGATGACAGTTAAGGCTAATATGATTGCTACAACAGTATTTGAATATTTTTAGATCTCCAGAGATAGAATGGAATATGCTTTTAGGTTGTATAGGAACATAAATGTTGTAGAATATTTCTTCAAACTCAAAAGAGAGAATGTTCATAAGAGAAAATGTTGCCATTCTGTTTTCAAAATTCATTTCAGAATTGCCATTTTCGGTAAGAGTGAAGACATAACTCGTTCTGAAAGATGCATTATCAAATGTCAATAATTGTAAAATTTGGCGAAGGAATAGGTTTTAGATTTATTCCTCAATATTATTCATCAACATTTGGGTTTTAATCCAGTAACGACAGACAAACTCGAGCAAAAAGTGAACAATGAATTGTAGCACTCTGAAACTTGGCACATGACATCTCGACATCATATACTATTAGAAAAAAAAATTCTTTACCAAAAATCAGACGAGAACCTAAAAAATTGTTCATTTAAAAAAATTTTTTTTTTCGTTGTTATTTCAGAAAATATAAGATTTATCAAAAACCGATTTCGATAGGTTGAGAGATATTTCAATTCTCCACAAGAATGATTTTCGTAGGTAATACAACAAGTGTATTGGTGATTATCGAAATAAAAATTCCTTCGACTTTGAGAAACAAATTATGTTGCTTGGCAACCATACAAGCGCGAAGCTAAAGCAACAAAATTTTTTTCGAAAAAAAGATGGAATTTATGATAATCATCGGTACACGAGTTGTATTTGTTAAAGACTATTCCATGAATGAAATCAAAACCATTTTTATTTATTATTAATGTTAATATTGAAACGGCTCATGTCATTCATTTTTAAGTTTGAATTTGAATCAACAATTTTTGTTGTTTTCCTTCATTCATGTGACAGCCTACTACTGAATTCAACCTGGAACACTAATCCCACATTCAAATTCTAAAACTATGCAACTAACAAAACATAAATATCAAATTGAGGACTGCCGTCATAATGAAGATAGCCGTCTGCAAAAGTACTATTTGGAGTAAACTGCGCAGAGCAGCTGTCTTGGTATTTCAAACTTCCCGCTATTTCAGTGACCATTCACAGGGCGCGTCTTTCGTTGGTTGTCTTTAGGTTTGTTCGCGTTCATAAAACAAACAGTCTGAAACCATCGGATGCATGCGCAGTTTCACAGAACTAACTGTACGCATTCTTTGAGTTCTGTGGGACTACGCATGCTTGTGTTTCGGGTTTCGGACAGTTTGGACATTTTGTGAACGCGTCGAACGCGAACAAGCCTATTAAATTGTTTAGTTCATTGGTGGATAGATAGTGACTCATCGTTCATTTTCATGCTTTTACGGGAATTGAAAGGGTGGAGTTTTGGTTTACGTGTATGCAAAATTTGTCGAAAAGTTGATATTTATGAAAAGTGAAGCATATCATGGTTTTGGTCAAATTTCGGTGTTGTGTCAAAAATTTGTCGAAAATTGTGAAGTTGATATAAATAAATAGTTAGTGCTCATCATGGTTTGGATCAAAGTTCGGTGTTGTGTCATTATAACAACTAGCTGGTGGGGTAAGTTTGTTTTATAAAACAACCAATGACGAAGCGAACTACAAAGGTATCTAATAGCCAATCAAGTGTCGAACTACAAAATCGAAAACATGCTGTTTTCAATTATCAATATGAAAATTTCCACCAATCAAAAACGCGCATTTTAGCATGAGTGGAATAGTCAGTAATACCTTATGAAATACGCTCATTTTCTCAGAAAACGTTGTTTAACACCGACGTCACATTTCATGCTCGCGCTAACCCGCCACTGCAAGTTCAGGCAGGGTCATAACTTTGCTGAAAATTATAGTAGAAGGAAAAGAAAAAAAGCAAAAGTTGCCCAATAATTGTCAAGTAATGACCCTAATACCCGAGTAATGCAATGCTCCTAATTCTCAACTAATACCCGACTATTGCCACTAATACCCAAGACCTATACACCAAAATTCCCCAGCGGTTTCCCCCTCGGCGAAGGGGAAAATAAAATATTCTAAGTCTCCATCATCAAATCATAGCCGAACAAGTGTCCCTGAACAATGTTCATCTCGCAACTTTTTCATCTCATCTGACGGTATCTTCTCGAACTTCCTGTACACCACTCGAGCGCGGAAACGTTGATTAGGAAGCGATATTTCTCCCAATTAAAATCCGCAGAGACCGCCTCTCCAGTCTTAATAACTTTCAATAATAATAAAACAGTCAAGTGGTCGGTATGGTATGAAAGGCCATATTGTTTTGAATAAACAAGCGACTGCTCTTATGAAATAATGCGCACTTGCCATCATAATACGTTTTACCAGGCATATGATTCGATTCACTCTCCGTTCCCAATTCATTTAATTGTGAACGTATTACTCAGCTTTACGGTTTGGAGGGTAGGCAGTTTTATTGAAAGTCTGTTCCGAGTTGAATTAAAAAGTTTTCTTTTGATTTGGTCGTGAATGGATGCTTCCTAGGATTTTTCTGTGAAGAGTATTGTCAAAATGCCTGTATGATGATCCTCTCCATATAATAGATATTACAATATAAGTGTCGTAAAGATTCATATTACGATATGAGATGGACCCATCGAATATCGTAATATGAATTTACGACACAAATATTGTACAATATTTAACCTACTATCAATAATAATAATTATTTACTCAAAATTTGTCAATATTCCTTAAATTAATGATATTAGAATCATGCAACCAGCAAGCGTTGCGCCCATTGTTGATTTATTTTGGAAACTATCAACTTTTACGTTCATTCCAATTTAGTAAAATTTCATCGACATTAGTTCAGACCTGTAGAGAATAGATTCAGATATAGAATCCGCTACGAATTGAAAAATTAAAACCTTATTTCCTGATAAATCCCGGTATAGATACTCAAATTTATAATGAATTAGTTCTTGTTATCCTTTTTCATTAAATAGACTGACATTTAAAAAGAGAAACAAATGAATTTTACTTTACCGCACTAGTACGGTAAAGTATCTCATTACGAAACTCATATCAGTATCGTAATGACTGATATTACATATTGATAGTAGGTAAATGAATTTTAAAATGAAAATTTCGAATTACCTACAGTTATGTGAATTGATGACTATAATTTAAGGGTATATTTTAAATGAGCACCAAAATATCCATTGTGCTACAACATTACGTGCCAAGTTTTTTCCCTGTAATTATTTCAGTAAATGTTGAAAATAATCTAGGGTAATACCACAAGAGGTTTTTATTTTATCGGATAAACTTTCATTTTGCGCGAAATCTTGGTTGCTTTGGTAATTGACGAGAGCAAATAACATGATAAAATCAAGACACCCAAGGTGAAGTGATTTTATCTAATGTTATTTGGTCGAGTCATATTACAAGCTACCAAGTTTGAGTGGAACAAAATTAAAGTTTATACGATGAAAACAAAACCTCGAGTGGTATTTAGTGATATAATTTAACGAATCAAATGAATGAATTATTAAACAAAAGTGAATAGAACATAATTTATTAAATTAAATCAATAAATCATTGAACAAAAAGTACATTTAACAGGAAATAATATTTAAATGTACAATTAGTGAAAGTACAGTTTTGGTATACAATCCTACCCGAAGAAGACTGCTGAATTTGATTATTTTCCTCTCTTAGATTTGTCACTAAAGTGGAATGATGCTGTGAGTCTAACTGAAGGTATGGCTTCAAACAATTGACGTTCGAATATTCGGTCAGCTTGATAATTTGTTGTTCTGAAACTCCTGCTTTGGCAAGAGTAGAAATAGTGCTAGCCCTATGGGAGTGATTAGTAATTTTATTTTTCAGATCTAGACCAATTTTTTCTGTAGAAATTCTGGTCCACTTTGAAATTTCGTTTACACCAATGGGCACATTTTTGTACCATCCTTTGGCATTTTCATTTTTCTAAAACGGATTTGGTGTTAAAAACAATCTATCTGAAGAAATATGTTTGTTTCGTTTTTCTAGAAGCATTTTCAACAATCTTACAGGACACACGTTCGGATTTTCTTTATTTACAAATAAAGAAAGTAGGTAAGTGGTTCACTGCACCTTTCATCTCCACCTTGAGCTGTTTTAGAAAAAACCGTGTTGTACTCCACTTTGCCTGTCAATGTTTCATTATTGTATTTTTCGGCTTTGAAATAATAAATTTTACACTGCGCACATTCACCACCTCTCCAGGCTAATTCAAAAGCGGCGATATGAAAAAGTTTTTTTTGAAGTCCCATTGGAGTATTTTCATCCCACTGCTCTGCCATTTTTATAACTTCTTCTTTACTTAATGCTATAGAACCTTGTCTTCTTTTATCTAAATTGCTCTGCAGTTGCTTGCGTTTAGCATTTTTAGCGTTTCTAGCGGCTTGAAATGTCACATCTTTGAATGGGTCAAACACAATCTTATAATCCATATAATATTTTTCTTGGACAATTTTGATTACAGTATTCCACATTGTTTTAACTACGTACTCCTTGTAGTCATTTCCGTCTGATTTCTTCATATTATACGCCCAATCTGCCAATATGCTTGAGATTTCCGGCTGCGACGTTGAAGGTAATAGTTCATACCACCTTTCTCGAAAAAATTATTCAAACTGTCTCCAAATTGATGATTTGGTTTTTTTGGTGTTTTTTGGAGTGGCGTTGTCTATTGCAGAATTTATTATTTGAGTAGTTGCACTACCAAATCTAACTCATTTGAAATTAAAAACAACACAACACAAAAAGTATGAAAAATTGTTGTCATTTGGCTTTGTTGATAGCAACGCGTCCTTTGGTACAGCGTCGGATTCAATAAAGTCATACGACAATTATTAGTTGTTGCCGTGGTGAAGGTAAATAACAGTTTATCCACTTGCAAACAGTTACGTTCCTATTTATCCGATATCCAACTGCCAAAACTGACGTTTCTTATGGACGATTTTATACATGAGTTGAATTATCTCTCATATATAAACATCCTACATAAAAAATGAAGTATCTGATTTCAAGCTTGAGGTTTGCACTTCACAATGGTCTTATTAAACATATATGCAGGATATGAATAAGCGATTATTTTCAACATTTACTCAAGGAAATGCCGGTTTTATGGGTAAGTTGAAAATGAAGCAGGAATAAAACAAAGTTTTTATTTTGGCATGTATAAGTAGGACCTGTCACACTACTTTAAAATTGTTGCATATAGTCCAAAGAGGGTATGGATTGCTGCTTCAGTATAATAATTCCATAGTTACTAAATTATTCATGATTTTCGGATCATCCGCAAACATCTCCGTGAAGTGCGACAAAACACATTTTAGGTAGTGAAATACTGGCATATTATATTTGCATGAGAAAGTAGCAGTCTTCAGAAACGATATGAACTTTTCCTTTTCCTTTTCCGATGATTTTTAGCAGAGTTATGACCAATCAGATATTCGGTTTCACCAGAATTTTCAGCGGCGTGTAAGGTTGAATCTGAAAGTTGATGTCGGCGTTCAATCACGTTTTCTGAGAAAACGAGCGCATTTTATAAGAAATTACTTGGAATAATTTTTGTGGAAAATTGAATTGTCTTTCACCTTGTTGAGTTTTTTTTTTTCGATAAATCATATACTTTCCAAGATTTCAAAATCTATTTATTTGATGTTAACAAAAAAAAATATGTTCCACCCCTGGAATATTGGTAAACAATTGTTTTTTCTGTTTATCATGGTACCAACTACAAGCACACCAAGTTTGGCGGTGCTACAATCGATCTTCGTCTCAAAACCCAATAGTACTGGATTAAAAGCAGATGAGGAGTGAGCTTGTAGCAAATTCAATTACAAATATAAAAAAGTGCTATTTGTATGTATTATAGTTACAGCAGGTCAAGTTCAGAAACAGAGCATTCGATGATATATTAATAGATCACTCGAAAAATACATATTTTTTCTAGTTTACGTATAAATAGCAAACTTTGCTGAATATAGTACATAGTTACCCGTAATAAACTGAATCATTCACCTATACTTTTTAACCATTGTGAAATATGTGGTTTACTAAATTTGATATATCTCTGGATACAAATCTGAATTCTAATTATAACTCCAACCAACATGAATGGAACAGGCTAACAGCTGTGAGAGTTAAAATCTTCCACTGGAAAATACGTCACTTAAATGACATACCTTGTATATCAGCTTCAGAATAAGTCGCCTTGTTAATCTTAATAAACCCACTTTATACTTTTTAAAATAAAAATGTGAAGATGAAGCAGTTTAACGGCTTTTTCTCCTTAGACGAGTTCATTATTTTGAAGACGCTAATTAATAACCAAAACGCCTATAAAAAATAGAAATTTATGTTTTCTGTATCGTGAAATATATTTTGACAAGGTGGGGAAATTGGTCGTAAATCCTAAGATGTTTATACCTATTCATCAAAACACGGTAGGTGAAAGGAAACAAACTTGAATTCGTATTTTTGGTATTATCAAAAACATGGTCCCAAACAAGTAATGTGTTTTTATGAACGTATGGATAGAAATGAGGAAATGCGAATGGAATAATCTTTTTTATAATATGTTCAGAAGAAAGGACCCTGCACTTCTCTTATGGAAAATGGCCTTCGATTAAATTTTCTGAAATTTCAGTATGTTGTAGTATTTGATCACCTTATCCAAAATGTTCATTGGCCCAATACGATCCTATGACCAGTTTTCATGATATTGGGTGTTGAAGTTGAAAGTGGCAATTTTAATTTCATTATTTTTTACGCAGTTGGAAGATTCAATTTTTTTTTTCAGCGATCGTCTTTCATATCATTCAAAACAATATTCTGATGCTTGAATGAGACCGATTTTTCAATTATCTACAGGGTAGTCTTCTAACAAAAATAAACTCAATCGATAAACAAAATTTATTAGGCCTCTCATAATATTTTTCAGTAAAACATGTATCAAAATATAATGATCAAACCGTGATCGAAAATAACTTGGGACTCCCAAACTCATACTGGGTGTTTCAATTTTTTTTACAATAAACGGCTCAGTATTTTTTAGTCATCATGTATATTCTGAATACGAATATTCAATTAAAACCAAATCGGAGTCTGTATCAATTTGAAGAAATCTACCAGGTAATTCAATAGAAATAACCAGAATAAAATTCCGAAATATTATTTTTTATCGATATCACCGTATATCTCAAAATTTCGTCGGTTGAATTCTTCGATTTTCTGTTATTTTATTGATTCTATAGCTACTTTTTGAATTATCATCCTTTTTTCTTGCATGAACAAATAATTACGATCCATTGAACAATTTCTGTTCTAATATTTAGTTTTGTGTAGCTAGTATTCCGAGAAACTAAGTACTTGGTAACTTTGGTGCCTGATAATTTAAAAAGTATCCATAGAAGGCACATACAGTATTGGATCTAAATTTGAATAGCACCACTCAATGAAATAACAAAAAATCAAAGAATTTAACCGAAGAAATTTTTAGATATTGGGTGATTTTAATAAAAAAACATATTTCGTCCTTTTATTTTGCTCATTTTTATTAAATCACCCGGTACATTTCTCCAAATTGATATAGATTCAGATTTGGTCTTCAATTGAGTCGTATTTGTATTCGAAATATACAGCATGAGTCAAAAATACTGAGTCGTTTATGGTAAAAAAAAATCATCACCCAGTATAAGTTTGTGAGTCGTGAATTATTTTTGGACAGAGGTTTGTTTATTATATTCTGATACGTGTTTACTGAAAAATATTATTAAATGCCTTGTAAATAATGTTTATCTATTAAGTTTATTTTCTTTGAAAATTACTCTGTAGATAATTGAAAAACAGGTCTTATTCGAGAATTAGAATATTGTTTCTGATATTATGAATAATGACCGCTAAAAAAAAAATCAGTCTTCTTATAGCGTAAAAAATAATAAAATAAAAATGGCCACTTTCAACTTCAACACCCAATATCTCGAAAACTAGACATAGGATCGTGTTGAGCCAATCGACAGTTTTGATAAGGTGATGCTAAAATTTCAAGAAATTTAACCGAAGGCCATTTTCCATAAGAGAAGTCCTTTATGAAAAAAACACAAAGGTATTAAATGAGGCTTTTATATTTTTGTAGTTTGATCTGCGGGATAATATCAAACTGAATATTGTATTCTGTAACAAGGTTAGAAAAAAAAATTCGATGCAAGTGGGAGCACAACGAATTTTCATTCTAAACTAGTAACACAGACTGTGCTTTCTCCACAACAACATATTTCACATATAATCAAATAGAAAGCAAACGAAAAATTATTTTGACATTTCATTTGACATCTTGTCACTATGATGCCAGTCAAGGCTAACGCAATTATTGCTTCAACAATGTCAGAATATTCATTCTTATACAAGTGATTGAATGAAATACACGCAAAATGCGTCACACAGCAAGTGTTTTAGAATATTTATTCAATATCAAGAGCGCGAATGTTACCATTCTTTTATCAAATATGATTTCAGATTTGGAAAATTCTGTGAAGGTGGTGGAGAAAAGTGTTTCGATAATTTTTATTTCATTTCATTCATGTGTATTGTTAAAGTCCTATTCTTCGAAAAACCGGCCTGGCATTACTGCACTTCTAAGGCTGATATGACACGGTAATATTTCTATGCCATAGATATATTATCATAGATATTTGATCGAAGATATGACAGTGTAATGAGTAATTTTAATCATAGATGAAATATTGTTATATATCTATGATAATATGTTCTCGTGAAGAGAACCGATGATCATATTTGAAAAAGAAGATGGCGTCGGTTAAGTTCACGTGGACAGCAGTTACAACAAAAATCTTAATTGCAGAATGAAGTAAATTAAATACTGTACAACGCTAAAAATAGTGATTATAAGAACAATAATGAACATTTGATACTGTATACGCCAATTGAATTGGCTTATAACAATATTATTGATGGTTGTATAACAGCAGATATGAAGAAGAAAATCAACAGGTTATGAGCTGTCATTATTAGCCGAAAAAATTTCTACCGAAAAAGTGCGTTTGAGATTGATTTGGACACTTTGGTCACTAATATAACAAAACGTATTCTCATCCATTCTCGTCTAGTTCTCATAATGCTTGTGACCTTCACATTGAAGTTCTTTCAGTAATTGGTTGTGAATGTATATCTTGCAAAGTCCATGGTCCAACCCACAAACGTTTTATCTTTTTACATCGTTTTTTTTTAATAATTCAAATTGTGGTTATTGACGTTATGCAACATTAAGCATTTTTTCTTCATCCGTTTTGCTTTTACATTGAATATGATCAAAAATATATTATGTAAATATGGTTCCAGATTATTTCATAATATTTTTTCATCATATACCTTCGTCATATATATATTATAATAGATCTATGTCATACAAGTATTATCGTGTCATATCAGCCTAAGCCTGAAGGAGAGACCTTAACTTTAACGGGTCTCTGAAAAGTTGATAGTAATTTTTGTGTACTATAGGACAGGCCCTAAAACACGTTGTCCTAATCTTAGTTGGTACCTATCCCGTTTCTTATTTATTCCAAAAATTAAAAGATCAATCAACTGCACCGAAAAAAACAAATAGCTATCACTTAAAGTTGAAATTGACATATAGTCACCATTTCAGACGATATATTCACAAGATATTTCTGGCGTGGTTGATCTTTAGGTATAAACATTTTGTGAAGTGATTAATTCACCAGAACTATGCGGTTTTTTGGGATTGGTTCAATATAATATCCAAAATATTCCAATAATTTGTAAAACCCAAATCGTAAATATTAAACGGGCGTGTAAACAACAGAATAGCGTCAGTGATTGGCAAGGCAAGTTGGATTCTTTATATTTAAATAGAATCGAGTAGTGTTTTAATAGATCTGTAGGGTATATATAGAGTGTTATTATCAAAAATAAAAGCCACTGACGCTAGAGGCATACGTACGTTCGGTTTATTCTAAAATTAATATAGGCATTGCATTAAGGTCATGAAATATTACCGAAACAGCTGTTCTTATTTGAATAGGTTTTTCTGCTGCTTTATTAAATAGCCATGAATTGAATATTTCATTGGAAAATGGTGTTTCTATAGGCGAAAAAATGAAACCACTGGATGTCGCTGAATAATCCAATATGGCTACCGTTAAGGGTGAACAACATATAATTTTGTTCAACAAATAAAGGCCTTGTCGTGAAATTTGTAAATTTGGTGGATTTTGTAGCTTTGAGATTATTGAGAATTGCAGTTATAAGTATTTTTGAGATAATCCCAGGCTTGTTCAGTTGCATGAAGTTTACAATTACGAGGTGATATACTAGTGTTTATGAATAGATTAATTTCAGGTGAAGATGCCAACAGTACAAGTGGATCTTGTGATATAATTTCTTATACTGAAGAAAGAACTTGACCTAAATTGATGGATGTTGCCCTTACTATGTGGTAGATTATCATGAAGAATAAGAAATAAAACTTCTTATGTTTTTATACCACTTATGTTATTGCAGCTTCTTTTCCTGAACTCATAGACATTTTCAAACTATGATGGTCATCATCTTGGTCATTAATAAAACAAAATATTTATATTGAGGCGTTCAGAGTAAATTTTATAATTCCTGCTCGTATTTCCTATTTTAAAAATATCTACCATTCTTGGGTGAATCATGAAAATTCACGAAGAAAATAATTTACTATTAAGATTCCAATCTTTTGGTAAAAGACCTATTTTGGTTGTTCCAGTATATTTATTTATTTATTTATCTGAATGAATAGCAATAAGATGTCACAAAATGACAAATGTAATGAGCTACAAATATTGGCCGTAGACTGGTCTTATTAAAATAAAATGTTTAAAATTTCAGTAAAATGTATGAACAAAAAAACGCATTGCAAGTTATCAACAGCTTACGAATAAAAATAAGTTCAAAATTTTATAAATGTTTTATCAAGGCAAATTGAAACTGAAAATTCATACGTTTTATAATTTCATATCTTCATATCTTGAAAAAACACATCTCTTTTCATTTGAATTTTATGTTCGCTCTCCTCAATATCTACAGTCTCATTTTATCCCTCACTTGGCATGTTTTCTAAGTCTTCCTCCATTGGGTTCTTCAACCTAAAATTACATGTAAAACTCCCATCACATTTTTATGAATATAATAAGGTCTCTTGAATGAGCAAAGTAATTATTCAAAGAACGAGGCAAAAAAGTACCTAATTTTCAATCAGCTTGAATCAAAATCAGTAATAAGGTTTGTATCTACATGAAACTTAAAATTAACTTTGAATAGGTTACAGATAAATTATTGAACTAAGAAATAACTTATGGTCGATTTATGCACCCTTACTTAAGAATTATATCAAATACTAGAACTAAGAGTTCATCAATAGGGAAACTACGGAAGCATTTATCGAACTTTAACTAGTACTAAGAACATACACACTGGTTTACTGTTAGTTCCAGTTTTTAGTCTTAGGTTTAGTTATAAAGTAGGGGTGCATAAATCGACTCTCACCTATTTTTACAATCTATTTGTTGACTCACCATTTTCTTTGACTTCTGTTAACCTTTTACTGTGTTTTTCGATATTTTAATAAGGAATCTTTTGACTGGAAATTACTCCTTTTTTGAGTTTTCTCTTAATTGTTAGAGGTGTAGCTGTAACAAATCATAATAATTGAGCTAGAATATTGCAAATGAAACAATGTATTTACCATGTAAACAATAGTCTTTGTCTTGGAAGTGGAGACTGCAAACATGCATATTTTGCGTAATAAATTTTCTAATCTTGAGCACTGTCTTCCATTTGAAACAAAGCTTTCTATGACCAAGTGGACATTTATGAAAACTGATATTTGATTGCAATAAGATGAACATTGAGATACAGAACAAAATTTCCGCGATTTGGTAGGTAGGTTTTTATAAATATTCTGCATGTTTATATTCACAAACACCAAACAGCTAAACTACAGTTCACATATGGTCAATTCTAAGAACTTTTAGGCGTTTATCTAATCAGAAAAACTGGAAATCTAAGAAATTTCAGCTAGTCGTTTACACGGTTAACAATGTGCCATTCTTTGTTGTTCACACTTACGGTAGTTGCTGGCATAATTGTTACATGGCGTACACTTCGATTTTTTAGCCTATTGTTATTTTGTTGATTTCGGGAAGAAAAAAAAAACGATTATTCGCATGCATCTGCAATGAGAAGTTCAGTACGATTGTTCAGGTATTTCACAAACATTTTTCAGTACTCTACCTACTTTCCTTCCACCTTTTTTTCTGGTTTATCATTTCCGAATATAGTTTGTTCTTGTCTTAGATCCAAATGTACATACCTCACTGATCATGATCGACAAGTCTGACTCATGACTATACTTTAATATATCAAACATTTACTGCATTTTCTGATTTTCGATTGAAAACATGGTTGGTACTTTTTATTTTGTTATTTCCGTCAACTGGCTTCACCCTTACGGCAAGACGGCAAGCCTCAGAAGTCTTTGACAGGGAAGACGCATCCCTTACCATTTAACGTGTGATGCCATGAGAGTTTATTGAATCCACGGTTGCTTCTTAAAGTACTAGGTATTTGAATTATTTGCCTTTATTTCATGCCCTAATTTGTATCATAAAGAGTACATTTCATTCAAAACAAAAACACGAAATATTATAAACATAACCGGTTTTTTCTATTTCACTGATGCATTCGCGATATCTCTACAATGTAGGCTCATCGTTATGAGCATAAGCATATAACCAAACATAAACGATAATAATAAATGAGGAATCTTGAATACCGCGATACCATTTCGAAATTTGCATATCAAAATATCAAATATAAATGCGGATCTGAATACTCATACCTCGATAAATTTGAACGGTTTGATGTGAAACAATGAAACCAAAAATTTCTTGAGAGAAGAAACATTGCAATTAGTCGACAGAGGGCGCTGGGAGCACATCAACTTAAAAATTTCGAGGGGCATAAAAATCGAAATTGGGATAAAAATTATTGAAAAAATTCAAACATATTTGGATGGATGTGACGAGAATTGAATTCTCTTTTCAAAACGATGTGACACTTGACCCCCCATTGCATTTAAACATTTTGATTTGATGTGCACCCTCCCTGTTTTTTTTTTTATTTGTACATTGATCCGTTCAAAAGTTAACAGGGGGGGACTATTAAAAGCCGCACTGCTTATTTTTTTAATTCGTGGTCATTTTTTTATCAAGGTGATCTCGAAATAACTGCAAATGTTTCATGTACTTGATGAATCTAATTACAACAGAATAGATGTTTTCAAAATTTGCAACAAATATTCAAAACTTTGTGATTATTTCTAATCAAACAAATATATGTTCCGGTCAACGTCCGGTCTCTGCCAAGTTTGCAGAACTTTTAAAAATTTCTCTTATGGCATATCAAAGAAAATCATTTGTTTTCGATAAAAAAAAAATATTCGGTACACTTGAATTGATTGCAAACTTGATTCGTGATATGAAAATATAGTCAATACTACTCCAAGTCTGCAGAACTTTTGGAATTTTCTAGTATACAGTATACAGCAAAATTCAAGGTAATTGCCATTTTGACAATTTTGCGGACTTCGGAAGAGGATGTAAACTGAGATTTATTGCTTCCTCGATGTACAGTTGTGTGCATAAAAAAGTCGTACAGCGAAAGAAATCGTACAGAAGTTCTAGGCTATTGTGAGTCAGACTTGTCAATATTAATTAAACTTCTTATCGACTTTGGCAAGTACACAGTAAAAAAACATTGTGAAATTTTACACTACAAGTGATGTAATTAAAACCATTATTTATTACGAAGAATCCAACAAACTGTATTGAAATTCCCAATTAAATATTGTGTGATTTTATATTTAATAATTATGTGATTTTCCTCGAAACTAACGAATTTTAAGTGAAAAATTGTTATTTTTATTAACTTATCGTGTACTATCACATCGAAAGTCATGTGAGATTATATACTAATGTCGTAATGAAATTTTCAAAATTTCTGTACATTTACATTGTACATTCACACTGTGTAATACTCCGTTTTAACTGTGTTTTTACATTACTCACAGTATTCTTACTATGTGTTTTCACACGGTATTTTTGCTCTGTGTTTTCACATTGTTGACTGTTTTTCTACATTGTATATTCTCATTTCTTATTGTATCTTCAAGTTTTTTAACTGCATTTTCAAACTTTTTCTCTCTAACAGGAAAAAAGTTTGACATTTCATCTGTGTCGACAGGTAACAAAATATAACTTCTTATGAAATTACTTTTTTCCCCGGGAAGAAAGTGAGTACTTTCACATAGGTAAAGGTAGATATGTGATTTTAGAATATTTTTTTCCGTCACAGAAAAAAATTGTCTATTATAAACGGGAAAAATATTAGATTTTAGCTCGAGGTTGTGGTTTTTGTTTTTCGACGCGAAGCGGAGGTAGACAGAAAACCGACAGCATAAATAACTATATTTTCACATTGGTTACTGAATTATCACATTATAATGAATATTTCCAAATAATTTTATCATGTAGGTGCTTTTTAATCTGTATTGGTTTGTTGTATAACAAAATGAAATTAAAAACTGTCAACTTTGAAGGATAAGGAAAGTAATAGGTGAATAATGAAGTCTTATCAAGATATGGGATTTGTGATAAATAATCATGGACTGATACTATTTATGAGGGTTATTTATTGTACTAGAAGTACCTCAATACCACAAAATAAAGACAACATTTCAATTAAGATATCAATCTTGAAATTTCTCAAATTTATTTATGACATTAAATACTGTTTTCTTCACTGGGTTAACCTTCTTACTTTTCAATCCTGTATACCCAAGAGTGTATTTTTAGTATCATCCCTTGGAGTAGCTCCAGAGTGACCATAAAATCCATCCGATACTGAATATTGAATATAAAATACAGGGCGAATGTCCTGTTTCCAGTCCAGTTTCTAGGCATGTATTGATGTAAGTCATAATTTCTTCTTGACAAACAAACAGAAGTAAAAACCACACTTAAACATTATTCACCTTCCCGTCACCAAAAAAAAAAACACAAATTATGAATATAATGAGTGAAATAATGTCGTTTTCTAGGCCCGTTCACAATGTATGTCTCTTCCACGAGTTCCACTGAACGTCTGTGTATGCTCACCCTGTAGCTGTACATCGATACCAATCGATGACATAACCGACCAACCCCTGAAATCGTAATATAATGGACTGGCCTAAACGCATCAAAATTAATTTGAATAACATCTAATGTGAAATTCATTTTCACATGAGAAGACGTGGAATATTGGTTGGCTGTAAATAATTTTGAATCGTCCCGTATGATGACGTAACAAGTAAAGTAAAACACCCAATAGGGAAAAATCACGTATCGCGAGATGGCGCTGCGAATGACAAAATGTCGGATCGAGGTGTGATATAACTGTCATTCTGTAGGAATCAATTCATAACCTGCAAATAACATTATTTATTTTTTGTCCATAATTGTCCATAAACTATCGAAATATATCACTTACGATACATAAATGACATAAACTAACATAAAAAGATAACATTTCAGCCATATAAACACACACGATCAGTTTGTTGGTCACACCACGAGTATTTCGAAAGATTAAAAGTAGATGTCGCCCACTCCGAGATTCTTCCCTATACTTACTCTGTGATTTTACATAATATGTGCTTGTTTTCACACTACTCCTACTGTACCGTACCTTCTACAAAGCTTCTCATGTGAAATGGAGTTTTACTCCGTATTTTCACTTTGTGAATATTTGATTACTGGTTTTCTAATGTAGAATCACATGAATATGAATTTTCACTTGACATGCATTGTGAAAATAAATTCACATGTCGAGATCTGTGATAGTTTCATAATTAATTATGGAAAATTACAACGATTTCTATCAGTGAGTGTTAAAATTCAAACTATTGTTGTCAGTAACGCGCCTTCAACATTTTTCTAGTGTACTGCTATACCTCAGCTTAATACCATTGTTCAAGGTCATTCGCTAGACAAAATGAAATGGCCTGAAATGGGTGATAAACAAGTACTTAAATGATGGATTACTAATAATTAAAATGGGTATTCACCAATGGCATTGACAAATTGAGAAAAAAATATTGAATAAGAGAAATATTAGGTAATTCGGCTCGTAATGGACCAATGTTTAAGTTGCGTGCAAATTTCATAAGAAACACACAAACTCAAGAGATTAATGGACTGTTTTTATTTTATGCGGTTGAGAATAGACGAAATAAAAGTATGCGAGTTGTTAAATGATCAGAATAAAAAAGAGAGAACTGAGACCTCAAGACCTTACCTGTACTCGTAAGTCTGGGCAGCGAGATGTTCTTTCTTCAGCGGTTTTCTCCTAGAGATCTCTAGTGGTCAATGCTTCTGCTGACTCAATGTTAGTCGCGTAGAATCACTATGAATTTGGTACCTAATGTTTTGATCACTCTATATAAGTATATGGGGTCGAGTCTATATCACGGCGAAAACAGAAGTGCCATCGAAAAATGGGTTTCTTCTATCTTTCTTCATCGTTGAGACGGGAGAGACGAGGCGAGGATCTTGAGGTGTTTTTTGGTGACTGATTTGATAGGCGAAATGATTATACCCGGGGAGCAAATAAACTATAGATGCCGATGAATACCCATTATATTTAAATTAATGTGAAAATTGGTTTGTTTATAAATGTTGATAAATAAATTAATTATGTTAAACATAAAGGGACACACACAAGAGCGCATGGACGCGACAACCATACAAATCTCGTACGACTTTTTTATGCACACAACTGTACCATTCACTTGACCAAAGTTACAAAACTTTCGGAATCATTATGAATTGATTGTCTATTTCTACTGGCCTATAACTGCACTCCGCAGTTGGTTCAAATACAGAATCTCGGAATCAATTATTTTCCGGAGCATTGACTGTTTCCCGTAGTAGAAAGCAAAAACCTGTTACATCCAATCATAAGACTTCGTTAACGAAAGAAATTAATAAATTATTTTTTACTTCGAACTGAGCGTTCATCGCTTGTAATCCGAAACGCATAATTTCCATGCATTATCACTGAAATATATAAAACCAGATTTTTACTACGACTAGTCAATTATGAAGCTGTGGAAATAACTGTTACGGGTAGGATGTTATTTCTTCAGCGCTCTCATACTTCCATACATATTTGGTATGATTAACGAGGGCTTTTATCTCAAACTAATTTAGAGTTAAATTAATAAATACAAGAGAAAGGACCACGCACGTTTCTTATGGAAAATGGCTTTCCTTGAATTTGTCCGAATTTTTGGTATGGTGTAGATCTGGATGCAATGATCAAAAGTGTCCATTGCCAAAAACTCCAAAAATTGACAGTTTTCGAGATATGGCTCTATCAATGTAAACTACTTGCCAGATGAAGTGGGACATCCAAAAAATTGCCTAATTTTGACTAGCTATAACTTGGGCATTTCTTGGCCGATGTTGGATTTTCAACCAATGGTGGAAAGCGTCATCCTTGGTCTATGCGCCATTGGCGTCGGGTTCCTTTTTTTGCAATTCGTTCTCTTTGTACAGGGTGTGAATTTTAAGCCGGAAACATTTCAAATAATTTGGCAAATGTGAGGGACCCTAGAATTTTTTTTTAGATGTTGGGTGAATTGTTGGGCCGATACCTCGAGACATCTTTGAAATATTTTTGATAAATTACGTTGCTATGGAAATATCGCCCTTTTATGAAATTCCGTTTTTATTTTAAAATGTGGGATTTTTTAGTTAAACAATAACAGACACCATCTAAACTGGAACAAGGGATATTCCTACTGAAGATAATTAACACCAGTGGCGCGCAAAAAGGGGTTTATGATATTTAAAAAAGAAAATTTGTTTTTATAGAAAAATTCAACAGTTTTATTGGTCGTTACCGTTAAAAAGGTGCCATACGTTTGATTAGCATGATGTTGACAGATTCAGAGGCGTGCAAAAGGGTATTCTGTAATGTAGACAAATTAAAATTCCAGTTTCATTATTTTTTTTTTACTTTTTTAATTATTTAAGATGAGCATCCATGTAATTCATTGGCGTATAAAAGAGGATCCATTATACAAGGCGATCCAAAAAGTTTGAATCATATGGAAACATTTTTAATAATATTATTAAGTGTTGTTCTCTGTTTGCCCAGTGAAAAATTTCTTAATCGTGGGTATTTTTGACGAGCCTTTAATCCCTGGCCATGTATGGGCCTACTGGTAGTGTCAGTAATCAGTAGTAGGTACCTTTGTTAACTTCTATATTTATCAATTCTGCATTGGAAAGTCGCGACATTTCTTTCGTCTTAAAATGCAATCTAAATATCAAAACTTTATTTCTGCATTTTGATGTAATTAGAAGGCGCTGAAAATGTCACTAAGGAAATAAGGTTTTGACATTAAATTGCATTTTAAGTCAAAACAAATATCAATTATTGTTATCGTCTAAATGACTTATCAGTGCAAATTAATTTCGAGCATGCCAAGTCGGTGCCAGGCAATTATTCAGGCTAGAGGGGGGCCAACGCCTTACTAAATAGGATTAATATTCTTGTTTTATAAATATTTGGGGTTTCGTTTTAGTTTCTTAAATAACGTTTTCATATGTACGCAAACATATGGATCCTTTTTTGTACGCCGATGAATTCATTAAAAAGAAATCAATTACACGTATGCACCTAGTAGATAAAAAAAAAATAAATAAATAATTAAACTGGAATTTTAATTTGTCTACATTACAGAATCTCCTTTTGCACGCCTCCGAATTTGTCAGCATCATGCTAATTAAACGTATTTTAACTGTAACGACCAATAAAACTGTTGAATTTTTTCAATAAAAACGAATTTTCGTTTCTAAATATCATAAACCCCTTTTTGCGCGCCACTGGTGTTAATTATCTTCAGTGGAAATATTCCTTGTTCCAGTTTAGATGGTGGCTGTTATTGTTTAACTGAAAAAGGCCACATTTTAAATTAAAAACGGAATTTCATAAAATGGCGATTTGCATAGCAACGCAATTTATCAAAAATATTTCAAAGATGTCTCGAGGTATCGGCAACAATTCACCCATCTAAAAAAAAAATTCTAGGGTCCCTCACATTTCCCAAATTATTTGAAATGTTTCCGGCTCTAAATTCACACCCTGTACAAAGAGAACGAATTGCAAAAAAAGGAACCCGACGCCAATGGCGCATAGACCAAGGATGACGCTTTCCACCATTGGTTGAAAATCCAACATTGGCCAAAAAATGTCCAAGTTATAGCTAGTCAAAATTAGGCAATTTTTTGGCTGTCCCACTTCATCTGGCAAGTAGTTTATTTTTTTTTGCATTTTTTGGATTTTGACTCATAATCAGTTCACTCTCATACTTATGAAAAACCGAAATTCAATGATTTCACTGCAGGAATCGATTACAAAATAATTCTTTCTTCGTTTCAGATACTGACATTTGAAGAAATTTTTATACACTGCTCGTCACTGACGATGTAACTGAACTATTATTTTCAATTTCTATAGTCCAGTTTTTGTAGAAACAAAAACTTCTGAATTGCTCAAGGTATCACAGAATCACATATATTCAACACCTTTCGATAGGGGCACTAGAACAATAATATTCGATACACACTATAGGAACTGAATCTGAGATACTTTTTTTTTAAATAGTTTCCTAGTCGTCAAAGAAATAGTGGTAAATGCAAAATGAGCATATAGAAAATCGTTCATAATGGGCTGACGACATAAATACTCGTATAGAATGCAGTTTGTTTATACCGAAGTGTTAAATATCGATAGAAACAAGGCAATACATACCCAATAATCATTTCTAATCGTTAATCGAACCGTTTAGACAAACGAATCCGTGAAAATGTCTGAATATTTGATATGATGTGGATTTCGATGCACTGATCAAGTGTCTATTGCTACAAACTACAAAAATGGACAGTTTTCAAGATATGGCCGTATCAATATCTGATTTTTTTCGTTTTCTAGATTGAGGCCCATAATCGCTTAGCTCTTATACCCAACAAAAACGGAATTCTATTGATTTCTGCAAAGGAATTGACTCAAGTTGTATTTCATTTCAGATACATCCATTTGAAGAAATTAGCATACACTGCTCGTCACTGGCGATGTGGCTGGGCTATTATTTTCAACTTTTGTATTTCCGTGTTCGTAGAAACAAAAACTCTTGAATTGTTCTAGTTCTAACAAACATACTTATATCCAACATACTTATATCCAATTGTGGCATTTGAAAAAATAATATGCGATACACTCTCTAAATATGATTTGAATGTTTTTTGAAAGTGAGAAACTAGAAAATCGTATTTATAATGTACGCTTACGAGATGAATACTCGTATCGAATGCAGATTTTTTATACCGAGTGTTAAATATACATACTGAAAAATCATTTCTAATTGTTAATTGAACCGATAACTGATGAGAGAATGTAGGCTTTCACGGCCGGTCAATATATTCAATGTTTTCTGGGCCTACCGGCCAGATTTTTCGCAGCCGAAAGCCTATATGGACTTGAAAAACTGGGACCACAGGTGAGGAGTGCTGTGGTCTCAGATGTTTAACGTTCACGGCAATCAACTCTAGACAACATTGAATTTTGAAATAAATGAGTTTCCATGGGAAAAATATATAACTTATAATGAGAAAATTGTAAAACAGTAACTTAATAATATTTATTTCATGAAAAATATCAATTCTCCACCAAAGTGACGATCACATCATCTATGCATAACATTTAACGAGGGTCAATTGTTCAACCAACCAAATATTATTGTATTCACTCGAACTATTGCAAAACATACATGGGGCAAATAAGATAACGTCATTCAATCTCAGTTCTATGTTCTATGACGACTAGGAAACTATTAAAAAAAAAGTATATCATATTCAGTTCCTATAGTGTGTATCGAATATTATTTTTCTAGTGCCCCTATCGAAAGGTGTTGAATATATGTGATTCTGTGATACCTTGAGCAATTCAGAAGTTTTTGTTTCTACAAAAACTGGACTATAGAAATTGAAAATAATAGTCCAGTTACATCGTCAGTAACGAGCAGTGTATAATAATTTCTTCAAATGGCAGTATCTGAAACGAAGAAAGAATTATTTTTCAATCGATTCCTGCAGTGGAATCATTAAAACTCGGTTTTTCCTAAGTATGAGAGTGAACTGATTATGTGTCAAAATCCAAAAATACAAAAAAAAATAATTTGATAGAGCCATATCTCGAAAACAGTCCATTTTTGGAGTTTTTGGCAATGGACACTTTTGATCATTGCATCCAGATCTACACCATACCAAAAATTCGGACAAATTCAAGGAAAGCCATTTTCCATAAGAAACGTGCGTGGTCCTTTAGCAGCAATAAACATATTCTTACTATTTATCATGGTCGTGTTATATGTATGAAGATTATTTCTTGAATCCAATTCTTTATATCAGAGAGGCATATTCTCATATTCACGAAATTAAACAATTTGGAATGATTTATAACAAAAACAGTACCAGCTTTGTAAATTATCAATTGAAATTAAAACCACAATTATTATTGTGGGTGACATTTTCACTATGCGTAATGTAATAGGCCTTTTCATTTAAATAACAAATGACTAACTTTGTTTACCTGACAGCCCCAACGGCAGTGACGGCGAATATTTTTTCTTTTTAAAGGAAATAAAATAATCCTTTTGAGTTTTCTCATGGATAGTTAACTTGAATTTACATGGAGAAGAAAATTCACCATCAGAAAAATTCGTGTAGGTACATTATTTTGTATAAAAATGAGAGGTTTTTGGTTGTATAAAGTAGGTAAAAATTGCCTAACTATATAGTTATTTATTATACAAGGGAAAAAAGTATTAGATTTTAGCTCGAGGTTGTGTTGTCTCTCGACGCGAACCTTCACCTATTAGTACATAAATCCAGGAAAAAAAATCACTCACTTTTTTCCCGAGAACTGGGAAAAAAGTGAGTGATTTCATGAAAAGTTATATTTTATTACTTGTCAACAGACATAAAATGTTAAACTTTTTTCCCGTCACAGAAAAGAAGTATTTTTTTCCAAATGTAGATTAAACTACACTAAGAATGACACTAAGAACGATAATATTTAATACAAAAGAATGCATATGAAGGTTTATATATTTATTTTAGATCTGTCATTTAAATTAAAAATTAATAATTAAGAAGTTGGTTAACTTTCAACATATCCAAGAATTGAGAAATTTGGTTGCTGAACCGCGAAACGCGCTACTTTTGAGATTAGGTGGAATTTCAGGTAAGTTTTTTGTGGTCCTTTGAATGTTTCAATAAATATTTGATATAGATAGATTGTGAAGATCATGTCGTTCCGAAAATGATGATGATTCTGCTGACAACAGTCCTCACAGTTGGCATATTAAAGAAATCTAGACATCGTCGCTATAAAATCAATGAACATAAATCTAAATAGAGATTGTTCATGGTAAAAAATAAAGTTCGTGGCTTCAAAAATGATAAACAACAGTTTTTGAAATACACCCAAATGAGTCTAGTTTTTACTGTATTCTGGGTAATGAATCCATATTGAAAGTTTCTCAGGATCAGGATACAGATTATATTTGCAAATCCTCTTCCGTTGTGGCATTTTATATTTTTTTATTCAGTTATGGGGTAGTAGCATTAAGCCATCAGTGCGGATCCTATGGTTGGAAATAACAAAAATTAAGGGTCCAAAGGTCAATGCTACTTTCCTTACTTTATAAAAATATAATAACTGCAAGATAGACACTGTGAACCCATTCCATGTATTCGTTCGACTTCTGAATTTATTTTCAAAGTAAACTAAAACTTACCTGTGAAAGATTCGAGTATGGTTTTTCCCCTCTTCCCCACAAACACAGCATTTCCATACTATTGTAGCTTTCACACAACACAGTAAAGTCTAGAGTCGAGGTAATAAATTGAGTCACTTTTTTCGTATTACACTATAATTATTATCACAAACGCACAAAAATAAAAATAAACTACAACTATCAGTAACAAATAACGAGAACGAACGCCAATGGGGCCAAAGCACATTGTTGTTCTCATGAAATTAAGGTTGACAGACCGCGAATTTTGAACTGAGCCAATCTCAAATTATTGTTTCAAATCGTAACCAATGGCTATTCACTTTCCCAATATCCAATCAGACTTTGGGGCTCAAAACGAGCGCATGCGCCTTAAAAACTCATCTAAATGAAAAGGCCTATGGAGCACTGTCAGTGACGTATTTGACAGTTGTCAAACATTCGATAGGGGGGACAAACGAGGCCACTTTCAATAAGACTACGCGTGTCCTTTTTGTGGATTTTCTGCAAGAAAAATTCTAAGAACAAGTTCTTGGCGTTTTAGTGAGTATTAATTCATTGTGTTTGGTGGCGCTACAATCGATTTTTGTCTCGACACCCAATCGTACTGGATTATTTGTAGATGGTGATAATGTTCATTTTGAGACGCACAATATTCATGAAACTACGTTGTTTCTCGACTTGATTACTACTGTTCATAAAATAAAACTAAATTGATCGGATATCCAAAGTTCAATAAAAATTACCATGACTCAGCTACAATTTATAATGAATTTCATAAGATATTCGTATGCCATTATGAAAAAATCAAACTATAATTCTTTGAAGTGATGGGTAGTCAAAATAATATTATCACTATTACTTGAGTTGCATCGATTGATAAAAGGAAACAACAATGTCTTTAGGATGTTTTTGAAGAATATCTCTGCTTACAATAACAATTTGCATTGAACATTTATACGGAATGTTTTGACTACTTTCAGCTCCACCAAAAGGAATGGTTTCTGTGCGAATTTTTCATACTTTAGGACTGTGTTCCGAGACTGTGTTTGGAGATTAATATTCCAAGTTCATATTCATTTTCTTATCATACCCAATACTTTTTTAGTTCTACGATGTCGAAAATTGTTATATTTCCAAAAGTAACATCCACACTACCTTTGAAATAATGAAAGTTTTCCCTTTATTAGGGGCACTTTCTCACAAAGACTTTTCGCAAATACCCAAATTGTCATCACAATTGAAAATTAAAACTTTTTTCATTTATACAGAGTGCCTCAAAAAAGCGCATCGACTTAGAAGTTTATTTTTTTAAATAGGACACCCTGTATATCATTGCATGACCTTTGGAGATAACAGCATCAAACTTGGCTACTTGGATTCCTTATGATCATCCCTAACCGATCATGCAACGAAATACAGGGTGGCCTATTCAAAAAAATAAACTTCCAAGTCGCTGAGCTTTTTTGAGACACTCTATATAAATGAAAATTAAACTATTTAAGAGATCAAATGAAATTCTATAAATTATATATTCAACATTTTTTTGTGATATATAAAATGAAGAATTAACGAGGGGGTGACGGACTTTTGGTCCTCACTGTATAATATACAGTGTGTCTCACTTCTCATGGAAACACCCCCGTATCTTCCGTAATAATTGAGGTAGAATGATGAAACTCTCAGGACAGATGAAAATGGACAAAATTGGGTTGGCCTAAGTGATAAACACTACCCACCACTCGCGATGGAACAATCCATTTTTATGGTAAAACATACTAGGGGGCAAAATGAAAGTTTTTTCGTTGAAATAAAAACCTCTTGTGGTATGGATTTATCAGGACTGACATTTTTTCATGAAAAGAGGGTATTTGTAGTAAGTTGGTGGTCCTGATCACGAATCTGGAAGAATTTCGAGCCTATTTTGCCCCCTAGTATGTTTTACCGTAAAAATGTGTTGTTCCATCGCGAGTGGTGGGTAGTGTATATCACTTAAGCCAACCCAATTGTGGTAGATGCATTTTGACTATTTTCATCTGTCCTGAGAGTTTCATCATTCTACCTCAATTATTACGGAAGAATTTTCATGGAGAATTTTCCCCTTTTCAACATGAATACCTCCCAAGAGGTTATCTTGAACGATGGAAAATAGCGACTAAAGTGTGTCTTTCAGCCGCAGGTGATTCCACAACAGATTTCAAGAATATCCTATTCATATTTTCAACCAAAAATCAAAATGCACTGCCCATGACAGGTTTATGTCGAAAAGCAACTTTCAAAGTATAACCACAGAAGGAATATATCCATTTCCATCCCTGATGTGTGTAAATGGTTCTGATGAGCTGGACGAAGCGAAATAGATTTTCGTCGACTAAAATGTATTGGGGATTAAATGCGAGAGAAGCGAACCTTGCTTCAATTAAATGAACGATTTCTGTCATTGATATTTTTAATAACATTCTCCCTATCTAATTTATTTCAATGAAAACTATAGAGAATCATAAAAAAATCTACTATCTCAATAAAAATGCGAATTTTGACTTTCAGGTTTTTTCTTTTTAGTTATACTCTTTTCACAATATCTTTCAGATGTAGTTCAATGTCCAGCGTGGCTTCAGCAGGGAAAGTAGTTGTTTTCTGTTATATATTACAAAAAAATCATATTTTTAATTTTTCAATATTCATTGAGAATGTTTCCTTTTTCAAAATTTATTATACTTCCGACTCACGAGACGTATTCTGCGATTATATATCGAATAAACTTAATATTTCTTTCTTTGACAAACGTCAAATAATTTCTCAGTTGATATTGGCTGATTTCGTGACGAGTTGTACATTCATTATAAGATATCTGTTACAATCACCCTGTTTTCGAACGCGACGAGTCTAGCTACGAAAACAGGTTCCCAGCCGAACCGAATTTTTCTCCCCCCTTCTCCCATCGTGAGTGGACTGTGATTTATCCGTACGCACGTCAGTCTCGGGTAATTTTTCAGACTTCACCCTTTCTCAGACATAACATCCTTTTTTAGCATTTTTTAACAGCGCAGCCGGTTCGGATGGAAACTGTTCACATGTCGGTTGTCTCAAAAAACAGATGAAATTGTCGACGTGCGAAAGGTGAGAATCGTTTGTTGAAAATGAAACAGGCCGGATGTTGAGTAATCTCCGAAATTTATGGGCCGGCACGACGGAGAATGCTAGGGGAGACATTATTTTTAACTGTACCACTTTTACTTTATTGTGGTGTTAATCCAAGTCGACGCAACCCGGACAAATGAGCGATTCCTACGAAATTCGCACTGGTATCGAGGGGGCGTTTTATTTTTAACGCGATTATGGAAAACTAAATGAAGGTATGTATGCCTTCCGGTTTCGGATGGATGACAAATAGCTATTTATGTACCAAGTGCGTTATATAGATCCGGAGGGTAACATCCACCTGAGGTACATAATACATTTTTTCGTATACCTCTAGAAAAATTTTCATTTTACGTACTAATTTCCGGACGAAAGATCGACTAGTTTTGAAGGCAAGTACGTTGCGGTCGAAAAGTTCGGCGGACGAAACATACTTTCCTAAAAAAATAGCCGATTATTGTTCGAAAATCGGAAATTAGTTCGTAATTTGTAGGGGTCAACGAAAAAATATGATATGCACCTCGAAACACTGTCTATTGTCTCGCCCGCTTGCTAGCCTCGGCTGCGCCTCAGCTATAAATATGCAAGCTCGGCTATAATAGACAATTTTTCGTCCGCAATCACTTTTCGTCCGCACACACTTTTCGTCCGCAAGCACTTTTCGTCCGCTGTGGTCACTATGATACGGCATAGTCACCACATCTGACAAAAAGCGTTTGCGAACGAAGAGTACTTGCCTTCAAAAATTATCGATTTTTCGTCCGGAAAATAGTACGTAAAATACAATTTTTTGTAGAGGTCGACGGAAAAGGTTTTTTTTATCAATTATTTCATTTTGTGAGATCATGGTTATAATGAGGCCAGTTTTCTGTGAGTTTTGAGGTATCTAGCTTTTCAATAAGGAGCATTTTGAATATAAATCCTCCCACATACTAAATGCAAATAGAATAGAATCGCACCATAATCCCAAGAATCGTCCGCTATTTTGAATGTATGAATTTTGCTGATATATTCATAATCTCCGTCTCCCAAAACCCTCACCTATCTATTTTGAATCGAAAACAATCCCAAAACTAACCGCCATTTTAAATTTATAAATTTTCAAAACAAATTCATAATCTCCGACCCCAAGAACTTCCAAATGCCAAGTTTGAATCGAGTCAGGCCATAATCACACATCTCGTCTTCCATCTTGGAGCCGCCATTTTGTTTATTTTTAATAAAAGTTCAGCAAGTCAAGCATTTTCACTGGAATTATGAACTGCTGCCAAAGGACCCCGCACGGAATACATTTTGGTTTATTGCGGAATTCAATAAAACTCTGGTATGTTGTAGATCATGATCTGTAGGTAATACTTTAAATGGACCATAATCATGATAAGTATGATTAGTTTATGATAATAATAGTAGTTACACACACAGAAAATAAAGTTATTTCATCACAAATTGAGAATGTTTCTGGTTTAGTCTCGTGATTTGGATAAAATATGTCATACCTTTGGAAATGCATCACTTTTATAATACAAAATAGTATTCAATTTACCGGGGTCGTCACAAACGTTCTCAAAAATATACCATTTTGACGTTGTTTACTTATTAGAAATGAGATATTTTTTAGTTTAATTTCGAGATTTTCCTGAGGAATAATGATAGTTTGAAATAGCAATAGTATTTTATCACAAATATGGTATTTTTACTATCTCGGGGTCATCAGAAAAGTACTTAAAAATATCCTATTTCGAAGTATTTACTTACATCATTCTTTCAATAGGAATTTTAAAGTACCCTATATTTTCAAAATTTGACGTTGATATGTGAAAACCCTCAAGCTATAATACGTGAAAAACTTTGAGTCAAACTGACATTTTTTAAATACGAGGGAACTACAAAAAATGTTTGTTGGTGACACTGTATCTTTGGACTTTTTCTAAAAATGTTCATAGGTTTGTTATATTACTATAGGTAATAAGTATATTTGAAGATGGGTTAGATAAAAAAATAAAACTGGAGATAGGTATTTGCCCAAAACGTGTGTGCTTTTGTCACATTTTTTGTAAATAAATATGGGATAAAAATAGCGTCTCTGGCAAACATTGTTAAAAAAATGGAATAAAAGATGAAAATTCTGCCATAGGCGAATTTTTAGCCAAACCTCAACGATATATAAGGAGCTCTGGGTATAATTATAAATTATTCCCTCTCTTGGAACCCCTCTTCTCGATAATCTTGATATTTTTTTGTTTAATTACTAGTAATGACCCCCAGAGCTCCTTATATATTTTGCTATGGTTTTTATCTTTTCTGTCACTTTTTTCACAATGTTGCCAGCGAAGCTATTTTTCCCCATATTTATTTACGAGAAATGTCACAAAAGCACACACGTTTTGGATAAACACCTCTCTTAATTTTTGTTTTTTCTATCCAACCTATATCTTCAAATAAGTATACCTATCAGGTAGTAAAATGATAAACCTATTAAAATTGCGCCACATGCGAATCTTTAGTAGAGAAAGTAGAAAGATATAATATCGCCGACAAATATGTTTTGTAGTACCCTCGTATTTCAAAAATGTAGTTTCGGCTCAAGGTTTTTCACGTATTATAGCTTGAGGGTTTTCACATATATCAATGTTAAACTTTGATAATATAGGGTTCTTTAAAGTTCCTATTGAAAGAATGAAGTAAGTAAATAAACTTTGGAATAGGATATTTTTAAGTACTTTCCTGATGACCCGACATGGTAGAAATACTGTGTTTGTAATAAAACAGTACCTATCGCTTTTTCAAACTATCATTATTACTCAGAAAAACATCGAAATTGAACTAGAAAATATTTCAATTCTAATGAATAAGGTAAACAACGTCGAAACGGGATATCTTTGAGAACGTCAGGAGAATAAACCAGAAATATTTTCAAGTTGTAATAAGTAACTACTTTTAAAATCGCCCTGTTTCGCAGAAACTAATCATACGATTTGATTATGGAGTTTCATTGAATTCCGCAATAAACCAAAATCCCATGTATTCCGTGCGGGGTCCTTTTAATTTAATCGAACGACTAGAAGTGGGTCTAAATTCACTTGCAATATTTGACCCACATAATTATTACGATGGCAAGTTAAATGAAAGCTTGCGATAAAAAATAAATAAATTATTGGGAGTGCTTTCTTGGAGGAAGGGCTATTCGCTGCCTATCAAGACTGTTTTTAGTTTGTATCTCTTCCTTTTCAAATAACGGAGATTATGCTTGTGGAGGAAGTTGTGGGACACTCTGTATAGGTAGATATTCTCTATGATAATGGTTATTTAACGAACAAGTGCATTAATAAGGGCGATTAACAATCGAGATAATTTAACGCGTGAGCGGTTAATGTTCGAGATTGTTAATCTTCATTTTAATTCACGAGTTTGTTACAAAACTTTTCCGTCTACCGTAGTTTTCAAAAATAGAGATATCTTACTTTCAATGTTTATTTATTTAACGATACGATAAAAAACAATCCCTATTTCCTATTTATATTAACTCAAGGACATTTTATTTTCCTTTGTGGTAGTTTTATTTTATTTTTTCAAATTGAAATTGAAAAAAAAAACAAAAAAAAAAAACTGCCTGATGTGGGTTTGAACTATCGACCTCTGTATCACGTTGTCTGCCCAACTTTACCATTACGCCACGAGACTCATGTAATTTTACGAGACAACTACTGGTGTATTGAAGATTTTCTGAAATTTTATTTGGGAATTGACAAATAAATAATGACAGATAGTACTAACCAATCTAAAATGTATTAGAACAATGTATATTGGGTTGCATATAAGCAAATCGTTGTTTAACGAACAAGTGCATTAATACGGGCGATTAACAATCGAGATAATTTAACGCGTGAACGGTGAATGTTCGAGATTGTTAATCTTCATTTTAATTCACGAGTTTGTTACAAAACGTTCCCGTCTACCGTAGTTTTCAAACATATAGAGATATCTTACTTTCAATGTTTATTTATTTAACGATACGATAAAATACAATCACTATTTTCTATTTATAATAATTCTACTCAATGATAGTTCAATTTTCCTTAGTGGTAGTTTTATTTCATAAAAAAAAAAAAAAAAAAAATTGCTCTCATGTGGATTTGAACTGTCGACCTCAGTGTCACCTCACTCGTCTGTCAGGCAAACGTTACCATAACGCCACGTGACTTTCTATGATTTCAATTGACAACTGGATTACTGAAATTTTATTTCAGAATTGACAAATAAATAATGACAGAAAGTACTAACCAATATAAAATGTATTAGAGCAATGTATGTTGGGTTGCATATAATCAAATCGTTGATTAATAGAAAATCATTTATTAACAGGGGTCATTAATCACCGATTTTGAGTGCGTTAAAATACATCATAAATGAACGGTCGACGGAAAATACCATTATTCGAAGAAAAGCCAAAAGAACAGTATTCGATCCATTTCCAATGAATTCAAGCATAATTTTACAATAATAACAGCACATAGGATGGATTATTACATCTGAATGACACTGTATAATATCGTTTCTCTACATCCAGAATAATGTCTGATATTTCCAATCAGAATAAAAAGGGGAGTATGTGTATGAATGGATACTGGACATGAAATTGTGTAATAATTCAATCGTTGACAAAGGCCTTTGCCAAATATTGATATGGGCGGTACAAAGCCATGCGTGAATCCATGATGACATGTTTGTGTATGCTACTGTGTACAATAACAAGCAATTTCCATGATTTCTATTGATGTTGTGGAACACATGGCCATAATACTTCCATCAATGGTCATATGATAATTATTATCATACATTTCGCAAATGGCAAATAACAGAGCGTCTGCTTCGTTTACAGTAGAGAGCAAGTTTCATCTAGAGGGTATTCAGTTTTGTGGGGTCGGATCGAGAAAATAGGTGCCGATTCATAGAAATGACAATGTTATTGGACGTCAGAATACTCAACTTGAAAATCACATCTTTCAACAACTTCTCTCATCGTTATGATACAAAGACAAGTTCACAAGGTCAAAAACGTATTTTGCAAATTAATCGAAAACAATTGAAAAAAAAATAAGAAGATTCTAAAACAACAGTCGATTCCCGGAACTTCATGTTTTCCACTTTAGAGCTGGGAGTGCGATCACGTTTGGGACGCTTTTAAGGGTGAAAGAGTCCATTGATAACTCAAAAACGGTTCGTCTTATCGATTTCAAACACGGACAGGCTTCTAGAGAAAGTTTGATTCTACACGTACGTGCTGTAATGGAAATTGAATTTTCTATCCACTTTTTCACAAAAAAAATCTCAAAAATTTCCTAAAAATGCAGTTACTTTGAAGCAATTTTTTGGGTGGATGAACAAATAATTTCAGAAAAACATTACAGCACGTACACAGATCAACGTTTTACCTTTCTTTTCATACCAAAATCAAATTATAATGGAAGAAAAATACCACTGCACTTCGACTATCCATGAAAAGAATCATGAGGTGCTGCCGCAGACAAAGTTACATAGAATCAAACTTCCTCTAGAAGTGTGATTGATGACTTGTTTATTTTGTGGAAATTCATGATCACTTTGATGAAACGAAAGAACACTCTTTTGTCTTATTTCCACTAGATTTTTATTGTTACGACCGGTTTCGGGTTTTATCCCATTATCAAGTATAAAAACTAACTAATACAATTGAACTCTAAGCCTAGTTATATAGGGAGTTTGCAGGTAGGCTGGATGGAGAGGTAATTAAGAGAACAAGGGTGAAACAATATAAACTTAAACCCTGGAGGTGATGGAAATTACCTGGGTTGTCAAATTTATAAATTCAAAAGTGGAGACCTAAACAAATCGAGTTGCTCATTAAGGGTTCTAAATTTCTGGTTTTTAATTGATTTATTAATTTCCATGGCTTCCAACAGATTCATTGTCTTCCCTTTATTACATGTGTGTAGAATTTTGAGGTTATCTTTACTTATCTTGTGTTTGGATTCTTGTAGATGTTCGTACATTGTTGATTTTTTGTCTAAACCGACGTGTTCACGGAACCTTACGTCAAAATTTCTACCGGTTTGGCCTGTATATACTGCAGAGCATTCCCCGCATTCTAATCTATATATCCCTGATTTTTTCATTCTGTCTCGTTTAGATTTTGCATTGAATAGAATTCTGCCTAAATTATTATTACTTATAAAAGCTGTTGTTATTTTGAATTTAGACAAATAATTTTGGATGTTTTCTGAAAGTTTACCTGAGTAAGTAATGCTCCCATATTTACGTGTATAACGTTCTTCAATATTTGGGTAGAGTTCATTCTTAATCGTTTTTTGAGTTTTACCTGATATTAATTTCTCTATAAAAGAAACTGGTACTTGGTTGTTTACCGCAATTTGTTTAATGATGTTTAGTTCATCCTGGAAATTCTTATCAGGTGAACTCTCTTATCAATGAACTATATTCTTATCTTCTTCTTATTCTTATCAATGAACTATACCCAAATATTGAAGAACGTTATACACGTAAATATGGGAGCATTACTTACTCAGGTAAACTTTCAGAAAACATCCAAAATTATTTTTCTAAATTCAAAATAACAACAGCTTTTATAAGTAATAATAATTTAGGCAGAATTCTATTCAATGCAAAACCTAAACGAGACAGAATAAAAAAATCAGGGATATATAGATTAGAATGCGGGGAATGCTCTGCAGTATATACAGGCCAAACCGGTAGAAATTTTGACGTAATGTTCCGTGAACACGTCGGTTTAGACAAAAAATCAACAATGTACGAACATCCACAAGAATCCAAACACAAGATAAGTAAAGATAACCTCAAAATTCTACACACATGTAATAAAGGGAAGACAATGAATCTGTTGGAAGCCATGGAAATTAATAAATCAAATAAAAACCAGAAATTTAGAACCCTCAACGAGCAACTCGATTTGTGTAGGTCTCCACTTTTGAATTTATAAATTTGACAACCCAGGTAATTTCCATCACCTCCAGGGTTAAGTTTATATTGTTTCACCCTTGTTCTCTTAATTACCTCTCCATCCAGCCTACCTGCAAACTCCCTATATAACTAGGCTTAGAGTTCAATTGTATTAGTTAGTTTTTATACTTGATAATGGGATAAAACCCGAAACCGGTCGTAACAATAAAAATCTAGTGGAAATAAGACAAAAGAGTGTTCTTTCGTTTCATCAAAGTTCCTCTAGAAGCCTATCCTTGTTTGAAATCGATACGACGAAAGGTTTTTGAGTTATCGACTCTTTTACCATAAAAAACGCAGGAAAACCATTTTTCGCTGATTTTTTAAAATGAGTCAATGTTAATTAGCTAATTTTTTTCAGATTTCATTTACATTTCAAGTTGGATGATTCGTGAAGAGAACTTCCAGAAATCATTCCGCTTCATGGAGGAGTTTTTGTTATTATACTCAAAACAATTGTATTTGGTTACAGGGAGCACTTGCTATCTGTTGGCTATAATTCAATACCCGTGGTGGAATTAGCCAGGGTAGTAGTTGTTTTCTGATAGGTATTTGCCACAATAAGCCTACGTTGTTGGTGTATATGGAAGTAAAAAGGTTAAAAACATCTGTCGGCGACGACTATCGTTATTAAAAGATCTCCCAAAAGAACTCTAAGCTTTGTTTTTATATATCTGACTGAATCTCTCACCAGTATCAACAGCGCGAGACCACATTGACCGAATAGACGGAATTGCGGGATGATTCGGACGGGGAACAGATGGCTTCAAAGCTGTCTGGCAGTGACCTACCCTGTACTGATGACGAGGCAAGAACCTCAAAACTAATCTGCAGGCGGCCCCTGTGGTATCTGTTGAATACAATTCAATACCCGTCGTGGTATTAGCCAGGGAAGTAGTTGTTTTCTGACAGGTATTTGCCACAATTAGCCTACGTTGTAGGTGTATACGAGAGGAAAAAGGGTAAAAACATCCGTCGGCGACGACTATCGTTATCAGAAAAGAACTCTTAGCTTTGTGTTCAGATATCTGACAATTGTTGTTTCATCACTGTTTTAACAAATACAAAAGTTATTACATAATATCCATCCAAATTTCTACCGCTATTTGTTTAGACAATTTCTGTAAGAAATGGTTTATTTGAGAATTTTCTGAAACTTTTTTTGCCATTTCATTACTCAAGAAATATTACGGATACATTCTTATAATTCTAAAACTGCATTGTCACTATGTTTAACAAGAACATGTCAACCAACCTCAAAATAGATGTAAGATCATATCAAATAATATAATTTTGACATGTATTATTTATAGTTTCCTGAAAATGTATATAAGAAATATACGAAAGCTTGGAATATCTCTAAAGAGTATACTTTTGACCTGCTGCAATCCCCAATATTAACTAGTTATATTTTATATACATATATACAGTGTGACCCATTTAAGATGGAAGCACCCTTCTAAAACATACATTTTTCAACCGATTGGAATGATTTTTTTTTTCGTTAGGTAGACATTCAAAAAGTCCACCAGGACACCAAATTTCATGAATAAATCTCCATTTCCAGGGCCAACTTATCTTATTTTTTAAGGTAAAAAATCTAAAAAAATTACTAGCGATTTTTTTATAAAAAATCTGACTACACCACTGGATTCGCGACATTTTCAAATGGTTCATATGTAAATTACGTTGAAATGCGTCAATCAATAAAAAAGTTATAAGGGAATGAAATTTGAAAAATATGCCGTTAATCAACCCACCAATTCAATTTCAGACCTTTTATCGAAATTCGGAATAGACCACTGTATTCAGGAGGTCTCAATATATCACTGATCAAAATTTCATCGAGGTCTGTTCATAAATAAAAAAATCATAAGATAATAAAATTTGAGAAATATGTAAATGGAATTTCACGAAAATGTCATTTTATCTCATAATTTTTATTTATCAATAAATTTCAATGAAATTATAGTCAGTGATATTTCGAGACTCCCTTAATCCGGATGTGTAGTCAAAGTTTTTATAAAAGTTGTGAAATTGAATTGGTGTGTTGATTAAACGGCATATTATTCTCAAACTGCCTTCTATATAATATTGTTAGTACTAATATTGTCACGCCATGACTTGGGCACAATCGAGCTAGTGACATCTACTGGTGATGCCCATTTGGATCAAACCATTTTGCCTATATCATTAACTAACTATCTTCAGTATTATCAAACAACGTCGAAACTCATCTAATTCATCCTCGCGATCGTATAACTTCTTCTGTTGATTTGAAACAAACACAAGGCCCGAACGAAGTCGGAAAGGGGATTATAATAAACCATACAGTCGAGCGAATCGTTCGAAACTCTTGAACAAATACCGTCAGAAGGTGGAACTTTGATTTCCATTACTTAATTACACAGAAGCAGGATTGCAAATCGGGACCGCTGCTGCGAAGGGAGCCGCAGCACGATCCTTTGATAGGAGTCGGTCGAAAATCGACTAATGATAACAAGGTTACGTACAATTACTTCTTGTGTAAATGAATCCTCACTTCTCAAAGTCTTCAACTCTGAATCAATCAAGGCGGTGATGATTAGATGGAAATGAAAGTGATCGGACTCGGAAGTCGGCTATGACAGTGAATTATCAGCCGTGTTATCTTTGAGGGATTTCGTATCAAGGTATGTTTTTTCAATGTTTCGATTGAATCAGCTAGTAAGCCATTACGCTAAATGATCTGGGTGAGCAAAATCAGGTTTGGCTATGTGGATTTTTTACACGCTTTATATTACTATTAGCTTCACTTGTATGTTTGTATGTTTGTTTGTATGTTTGTTTGTATGTTTGTAACTGACTCCTTAGGGCGTGATTCATAGTTCCGGTGACAATGCAATATCACATTTCTTTTCATAAAAAAACAAAATGGCGGCTTCAAGATGGCGGACGAGACTTGTGATAACGGTCCGATTCCATTCAATATTGGTTTATAAGAGTTTTCGGAGTTTCTTTATCAAAATTCATGAATTCAAAATGGCGACTCGAAGATGGCGAACGAGATTTGTGATTATGGTCCGATTCGATTCAAAATTGGTATCCAGTACGATTAGGTTTTCGGACGAGGATCGATTGTAGCACCACCAAACTTGGTATGCTAGTAGTTTGAACCATGATTAACACGAAAAAAAAAATAGTTCACCAAATTTCCAGGAATAGAACATATTTTTTTTTTGTTTAAAAATTAATAAATAGATTTTTGCTGTGTTCTTGAAAAGTATACGATTTATCGAAAAACCAACTCAACAAGGTGAAAGACAATTCAATTCTCCACAAAAATGACATCTGGTAACTTTTTAAAAAATGCGCTCGTTTTCTCAGAAAACTTGATTGAACGCCGACATCAAAATTCAGGTTCACGCTTATCTGCAGCTGGAAGTTCTGGCGGAGCCTAACTAATATTTGATTGGTCATCACTTTGCCTAAAATGATCAGAGAATGAAAAAGAAAAAGTTCATATCATTTCTGAAGACTCCTACCTTCTCATGCAAATATAATATGCGAGTATTTGAGTACCTACCTAGAACGTTTTGTCGCACTCCATGGAGATGTTTGCGGATGATTCGAAAATCATGAATGATTTAGTAAATATGGAATCATTATACTGAAGCAGCAACCCATACCCTATAGAAACAATTTCAGAGTAGTGTGACAGGTCCCACTTATAAATGTCAAAAAAACCTTTGCTTTACCCCTGCCTCATTTTCAACTTACCCATAAAACCGGCATTTCCTTCAGTAAATGTTGAAAATAATCTCTTATTCATAACCTGCATATATGTTTAATAACACTATTGTGAAGTGCAAACCTCAAGCTTGAAATCACATGCTTCATGTGTATGAGATTATTTTCTACATTTACTGAAGAAATTACCGGGATTATGGGTGAGTTGAAAACTGAGGCAGGAGTAAAACCCAGTTTTTTCTTTGGTAGGTCTACGTGAGACGTGTCTCACTAGTCTAAAATCGTTGCATATGGTCCAAAGAGGGTACTGATACCTGATTCAATATAACTATTTTATATCAACTGAAATATCCAAGACTTTCGGATCCTCCGTAAATATCGTAGAAGGGTTATGTGAAGTGGGACAAAACACATTTTGGGTACTCAGATACTCACATGAGGAAGTACAAGTCTTCAGGAACGATATACACTTTTTCTTTTACCTCTACTATAATTTTTAGCAAAGTTATGACAAATCTTCGGTCCTACTGGAAATTGCAGTGGCGAGTAATGCGAGACTGAAATTTTATATCGGAATTCAATCAGGTTTTCTCAGAAAACGAGTATATACATTTCGTGAGAAATTACTGACTATATTGCTTGTGGAGAATTGAATTATATTTCGCCTTGTTGAAATTATTTCTTAATAAACCTAATACTTTCCGAAACAACAGCAATTTTTGAATTGAATTTTTTTTGTGTTCCACCCATGGTGGAATTCACGACCAACTTTCTTGAGTTTGTTGGTTCGTGAAATTATGTCAATAAATAAAACTCGTGCTCAAACTCAAATCAAATAAAAATCAAATTGCTTGAGGTAATACACTCGTCCTATTGGACTCGTGGTATTACCAAGAATTTTGATCTCATTGATTCCTAGAATTAATACACTGATAAGTGACTATTATCAGGAGTAATACCGCGAGTGATTGAATTCAATTGAGTTCAGAAATAAAAGACACACTTATGAGATAAACTCAATCACGAGTTGAATTTTATTAGACTATTTCACGAATAAAGTTTCTTCATTAATATAAATACAAACAATGTATGACAATCATAAACAAATTATTGAAATCGTCGATATTTTGTTCTGAATAAAAATAAAAACAACTCAAAAATGACATGGAGAAATCTCGCAGATTGGGGTGTTACTACAAAATCATCCTCGCAAAATAATAGCCTGCCAATTGAGCTACGTAGACCTGAAGAAATCAATGACTATTTTTTAAATGTGGCTGGACATTCAGTAGTAAATAATGACACTCTTTCATACTACCATAATAAGAAATTGAACGCTCATTTGAACTTTTCCCTTACTGACATATGTGATGATGATATTTTGACTGCCATCAAAGAAATTAAATCCAATGCTTTAGGAATTGACAATATTAATATCAAGATGATTTCTTTAGTGATACCACACTGTATTGATGAAGTTAAACATATTTTCAACGAGTCCTTCAGACAGGGTATTTTTCCAGATGTTTGGAAGGTTGCTAATATAATTTCTATTCCGAAAAAGAAGGCACCTACCACTTTCAGTGACCTGCGCCCTATTAGCATTCTGCCCTCATTCTCTAAAATTTTCGAGAAAAATGTTTCCCGTCAAGTGAGAGCTTTTCTGGAAGAAAATCGAATACTTCCAGACGAGCAGTCTGGGTTCCGCAAAAAACACGGAACACAGACTGCCCTCTTGAAAGTGGTCAACGATCTTGCTAGAGCCAGAGATGAGTCAGAAGTCACCATTTTAGTATTGCTTGATCAAAGCAAAGCTTTCGATCTAGTTAATTTCGATTTGCTCATTGGCAAGCTCAAGTTTATAGGATTCGATAACATTTCTCTAAAATGGATGGCCAGCTATCTCATAGGCCGGTCACAGAGGGTCAAACTGGATGATTACTCATGGTCATCCCTAAAAGAAACTTCTTCAGGTGTACCACAGGGAAGCATTTTGGGGCCCTTGATGTTTTCTGTGTTTATTTTCGATTACCCCTCTTCCTTATCACATTGTCAGGTACATCTATACGCAGATGATATACAGTTATATTTGTCTTCCCATAAAATTGATACAGAAAGTTGTGTAGCCAAAATAAACTCAGATTTGCATAAAACATTCATATATTCCGAGCATCATGGACTAAAAATCAATCCAAACAAAACCTTGGCTTTATGCATAGGATCTCAGGGACAAAAAGTTGAAACTCAGAGAAACTTTAGGCTTACTCTCGATAACGCAGACATTGACTGGGTAGACAGTGCTAAAAATCTCGGCGTAACCATAGATAGCTCTTTGTCTTTCAATTAACATGTGAAACACATTTTCAAAGTATCATTCTTCAAACTCAAATCGCTATATGGATTCAAGTATCAGTTATCTGAAGAAATGAAACTCAGGCTAGTTAAAACCCTTATTTTCCCCCATATCGAGTATTGCTGTTCGGTGTATTACAATTTTTTGCCGCAATATAACAAACTGAAATTACAACGAATACAAAATGCTTGCATGCGATTCGTATGCTGCATACCTTATGGTGAACATGCCACACCATTTTTGTTGAAAACGAAGGAGTTGAATGTGAGGTACAGAGTCCAATATTTGATAAATATTTTTTTGTTTAAGTTGCTCCAAACTAAAACTCCTAGTCATCTTTATAGTTTAGTAAGCAGGCATTCTGACATACATTTGGTCAATTTGAGAATTAACACATTCAACATACCTAGGCACCGTACTTCCACATTTGAAGGATGTTTTTCTTATACTGCCCCTAGTTATCTGAATGAAATTTTACCTATTTTACATCATAATTTTCATCAATTCAAGAAAGAAATAAAATCACAGCTGCTTACTGCTCAGTGCTAATATAATAGTTACTGTATGATAGTGTAATGAATTCGTTAAATTGACCAATAGAATGTTAAGAATATTAATAGCTATTAGTACCTATATGATTAGATATCTTTTAATTTTTCTCATTTTTTTATTTTTTTTTTCTCTATCATTGTTTTAATAGTAAATAAGCATTTTAATTTTTTCATTATGTATTCTCTTACACATACTATATAATTTATGGGAGGGGTGGAAGATAGCCTTTGGCTAACCCTTTTCCTTTTATGTATAAAATGTAATTTTTTATGCATAATAAACGATATTATTATTATTATTATTATTATATCATAATGTTTCGTTTCATAATTTCATTTGAATTTGCAGTGAAGCGACTCATTCTGACATATCCAGCTATATTTATTATTGATCGAACTGTCAAACGTATTCATTTCGTCATGGTTACGTCGCTGAAAATAACGAAGCTGGTCGTCCAATCAGAATTGAAAGACAGCTGGTGTTATCGCGACAATTTCACTCACTATATGAAAGTCGCGTCTCCTGCGATATGAGGACCAATCAGAATGGGATTTCGCGAAAGTACACGCTTCCTTTCGCTTCCTTTCTTTCCGATCCGGAAAGACCACGTCGTCAAGTCAACCACAAATATAAACAGCAATGATACATCTTGTAATCTAATATGACATAAACGTCAGGTTGACAGACTTCATGTTTATTATTCATTAGTTGCAACTATTGAAGAATTCACTTTGTTTACTCGATCAAATTTCAAATAATAACTTGGTTGGTTCATGAAATTATCAAATACGACTCGTGCTCACAATACAATCGATAATTCTGTCAGAAATGTTTAACTCGATCAAATTGCTTTGAGGTAACACCAAGCAATTTGATCTCGTTGATTTCTGACAGAATTATCGATAGTGTTGCGACCACTCGTGGTATTACCCCCGATAACACGAGTTGTCTTTGGATTCCGATTGGTCAGATTAGGAGAGAATTTTTAAGATGGTGAAATAGTCAGAATTATTCAATGAAAATAGTTTATTTAGGGGTACTGCAAAAAACTCGTCCTCCAAAAAATGTCATTAGCTTTGTCATGAATCATCTGATGAATTTCAAAACTCCTTACATTCTCTGAAATTATCCGAGGTGATAATAGTTCATTTATTGTTGTAAACATTGTTTGTTCAGCAAGAAGCAGATGTTTGGGTTTGTACAAGCGAGTGCTAAAAACTGTGTAGAAAGTGGCATGCGTTTCATCGAATAGAGTCATAAAATGTAATGAGCTCTTGACAAAGATTGTTATTTTTGGTATCCAGAACATTCTTAATTACAAAGTTTATGAACGTGTTGTTAACATGGGCGTGGAGCATGAGTGAATTACAATTATAATTTTTTAAGCACCAGATAATTTCAAAGCGTGAATGTGTTTGTTCTGCTTTGAATTCTGGAACACTAAAGTCAACACTTTCAATACAATTTTGAACAAGATTTACCAGAACAGTATGATTCTTTAATTTTAAATAATTGAAATTACCATTGATTCAAAGAAGTGAATGAAAAATTAGTTGAATTTAAAATCTGGTTGGCATTTGAAGGTCGTTGCCTGTAGATGTAAACATCAATTTTTCTGATTTTTGTTCAAATATATGAATAGGATATTCATAAAATCTGCGGCTGAAAGACAAACTAGTCGCTATTTTCCATCGTTCAAGATAACCCCTTGGGAGGTATTCATGTTCAAAAGGGGAACATTCTCCATTAAAATTGAAAAATGAAACATGTGATTTATTTCTTATAAGCCACGCTGGACATTAAACTACATCTGATAGCTATTGTGAAAAGTCTCTGACTGAAAAAAAATATATGAAAGTGAAAATTCGCATTTTTATTCAGATAGTTGAAAGAGATAATTAAAAAAATCAACTATCTGAATGAATCTCAGCTTCTGCCTTTACATGGAGATTTTGTTGAATCGTTTGTTGCAGACATTAGTTATTGTCTGCAGAGACCTACCCTTTACTGATGAGGGCAAGAACCCAGAAATCGATCTATAGGTGGTCCAAATGTTTCAATGAACATTTCCATGCAACTAGCAATTGCGGAGACATCCTTGTAGGACTCTGCACGGACATTCATTAGATGTAATTCAACGTTCGTCGTGGTATTAGCCAGGAAAGTAGTTGTTTTCTGATGGATTTTCGACCCAATTATTCCTATTGTATAGGATTATGGCAATAAGCGTCGTCCTGGTAGTGCAGGACATCTTGTTTCTTTCTTTTCTATCTGTATGAAAATGCGAATTTTTACTTTCAGATTTTTTCTTTTCAGTTAGAGTCTTTTCAGAATATCTATCAGATGTAGTTCAATGTCCAGCGTGGCTTTAGCCTGGGAAGTAGTTGTTCTTTAACCATCATAAGGAGGAAACTAGAAGAATACATCCGATGGGATCTTCTCTTTAGCCAGTAATCGACAACATATATATAGAGTGGTTTGAGGAATTGGCTATCAGAGAGACAGAATACAAACCAAAACTATGGCTAAGGTACGTGGACGACACATTCATTATATGGAACCACGGAGATGAACACCTTGAGAATTTCATCAGGAATCAATCAAGTTCACGATGGAAAAAGCAACTAACAGTACCTTGCCTTTTCTCGATGTGAAAGCTGAAAGAAAAGACACTGCTATCTTCGCCTCTGTTTACAGGAAGAAGACACACACTGGACAGTACCTCAACTCTCCAATCACCCGAATTCCACGAAGAGGGGCATTGTGAGAACGCTGATGGAGAGAGCAATGTGTATTTGCAACAACCAGGAGTCTCTGGATGCGGAAATCAACCACATCAAAAAAGACCTACGCCAAAACGGATACACCAAGAACTCATAGGGGAAGTTCTGAACAACTCCAAAAGGACCAAGACGGTCGAAGAACGGTTCTTGTCCTTCCCTACATCAGGAGTATATTCGAGAAGAACAAAAGGATCGGAAACAAATACAACATCAAGAGTTGCTTTCAATGCGGCAGTACTTTACGAAGCTTCCTCGCCAAGACAAAACCAGAGAACAAAACAGAATCCAGCAAACACTGTATTTACGAGGTCCCATGTGGATGTGAAGATTCCCATATCGGAGAGACCAAGCGGCCATTATTTATAAGAATAGCTGAACACAAAAAGTGGACTCAACGGGGGAAAACATCTGAATCAGGAATCGCCGACCACGCATGGACAGAGCACCTTGCCTTCAGTCAACCGAGCGTGGAAATTAAAAACGTATGGAGACCGCTAATGGACCGTTTTGGAGAGATAATTAGCGCGAAAGCAACAAGACGGCGCGTAATTCCAACGTAATTGCCGTAATCACCGGCAGACCTAGAAAACATCGTGCATATACAGTGACCGCCAAAAAGGCACAAACTTTTCCCCAGAATCTTTTTTCCAATACTCTAATAATAAACTTTTTTCCCATATGTTACATACTTTTTGGCGGTCACTGCTCGGGTCACTGTAGATTCTAAATTTGTCAGTATTCACCTGAAGACGATTGCAGATTCAAGCAATTGAAATGTAGTGAAAAAATTTAAAGAAGTATAAATCTTTCAACCATTAAGACGATGGAAGTCCGAAGTACAAGTAATCTGGTTGTTTTTTGTTAGAAATCATAAATAAATCGCATTTTTCAATTTTCATGGAGAATGTTCCCCTTTTCATCAATTTTTCTCTCATTTATAAATTCAGTTTGTGAAATTTTCATTCCAGTTGACATTGGTGGATTGCGAAACAGTTCAATAACTCAAATTTGTTGTAGAATTCGCTTTGAAACAACCCGATTAAAGATCTGAACTGAATAAAATGATGAACGTATATAATTTTTCAAGAATGAGACCGAATTCCAGTTTGTTTTATATTTAGAAATAAGTTGATGCTAGATGAGCTCGTTAAGTGGAATCAATAAAATTTTGTGGTGTAACTCCATTAGGATGCGAGAAACAAATATCTATTTCGAAGCAACATTCAGTTTTATTGACTTGTTCTCTAGAGGGTCAAACAAAATATTATAATCGAATCAAATTGCTCGATTAAAAACAAAAGTTATGGAATTATATGCAGAATTCCGTCAGAGATTCACAGAAGAGAGAAACTGAGAGTTTCAGTTGATATGTCAAGAAGAGTACTTTGACCACGCCACTGAAGATGACTGTTGCAGTTGAAACGTTTGGAGATTTTAACCAAAGAACACCACGGCAAAACCAGGAAACCAACCAAAACAAAACAAGCTAAATTGGTGACACATGATCTGTTGCTCATTAAACCGTGCTGATGTGTCTCAAGCTTCTGGTTGGGGCATAAATTGCATCATTAATGATTATTTCTAGAATTTTAGGAAATGTGAGCACAAGATAGATATCGGACGATAGTTATTCAATATGGAGGTATCTCCATTTTTCAGAACCGGACATATTTGGGCAATTTTCCAAAGGTTTGGAAAAATATGGTATGACAAGATAGAATAGATAAGACAGAGGTTGACCTAAAACAAGACGGCAATCTTTCGCAAAAAAACTCGGAATTTGATCAACTCCTGAAATGAGTTTATTTTTTAGCTTACTGCAAACTTGTTTCGGAGCAATGGGTGGAATGGTAACTGAGTTATTTCTTCCAATCAGGAAGTAGTCCGAGTTAGACTGGGGTTTGTAGAAACTCTCAAAATATGTGGCAAAAGCATCAACAATTTTCTGGGGCTCATTATAGGTGACATGGCCATCTTTCTGCTCTTTTTTCTCTCTAATAATAGACCAGACGTCTTTAGCATCAGTTTTAATAGAATTTTTAGCATGTCAAAATTGTTTTTGGTATATAAGATGCATTTATTTGGTATTTAATAAGTTCTCTAAGTATATTGATTTCATAGGGTGGTGTCATGTAATTTTTTATATTTGCGAAAAGCCTTTTCCTTTTTACGAATGTTACGATAATTGGTCTGTCAAACCAGGGTGGAAAACGACGAAGACGCGGAATTTCAGTGGAACATAAGAATAAAATCCATTCAATGTTTCATAGAAGACATCGCATGCTTTATGCGCATCATGACCAGTCTACGCCAATCAAAGATGTGTAAAGAGCTGGGTAGTTATAGCTTTTGTAAAATTTAAAATCTTTTATTTTTCAACTTATGGACAGACTGAAATTTTACCACAAAATTACACCCATCAAAAACTACGAAATAATCAAAGCTACAATACCATGAAACTTTTGTTTTCCATTCAGTATGCGTTATCTCATAGATTAGAGTAATGAATCGAGACCGTTTGAAGTCATTATTGTAGCTTGTGGCTTTATGCATACGGATTATAGCAAAACAAACAGGGTAGGTTCTCCAATTTTGATTATATGAATCTCGATGCGAATGGGAATCGTTTGTTTGTATTCAACATTATTTGAATACACTAAGCTACAAACGTAATCAAAGTGGATACAGAGTAGGACATAGAGACATCAAACAACAGTACACCGAAGCTTGTCCGTAGAACTTGATTGATGTTTTGTGAGCTTTTGTTTGCAGACAAAACATGAATTCAAAGTGTGTGGTTCAGGTAGACGTGAATCGAACCTTACAAAAATATTATGAACTAGGTATAACTTGCGTTTCGAATGTAGCTGAAAATGGGAAAATCATGTGTGGTCCAATGCGGAAAGTGCCCCTCAAAAACTTGGTTTTCTGTTTCGTGTCAAGAAGTATTTCACGTCCCGTCAACTGATCATGATATACAGTGACCGCCAAAAAGTATGTACCATATGGGAAAAAAGTTTATTATTAGAGTATTCGGGAAAAGATTCTTGGGTAAAGTTTGTGCAGGTCCGATAACCTAAAAATCGATTTTGACATATGTCACGAGATTGCTGGTATGGCGGCAAATTGTAAAAAATTACTATGAATAGGCAAAAAGTCGAGTAAAATGGCAAGATATCGAAAAAAGTATATTGAAAAAGTTGCTTAGAATTCAATTTTATACACATATACAAAGTTTAAAAAGATAATGAGAGAAAAGTGGGAATAGCAATTTTATTTAAATATTTTCCTAGCTTTATAAAAATATCAAATTATTTTCTTATGAATAGCTTGACCATACTGAAATATTTGTATTTCAATGATAATAACCAAACTTTCTCATTTTCTCCACACCAGAGAGCACTGAATTAAAAAAATTGAATTTTGTCAGAACCCTTGATGTTACATTGGTTCGTATCTAACAGTTATATCAGAATTCCACGATTATTGCGATGATGGAGAAATCCAAAAATATCGCGTTTTTCTGATTGTAATCAATTTTTGATGATAATCGTGCACTAACGTTTCTCTTCGCACATAATCTTAAAAATAGTGCGTCAAATTAAAGAGGCTAGAGCTTTCAACATTGCAAGCGAAGTGAAATGCTCTGGCACGATTATCATCGAAACTTGATTATAATCTGCAAAACAGCATGTTTCTGGAGTGTCATGTCATCACAATGGTCGTGGAATTCTGATATAACTGTTAGATACGAACCAATGTAACAGCCAAGGTTTTGAAAAAATCCAATTTTTTTAATTTAGTGCTTACTGATTGTGGAGAAAATAATAAAATTTTGTCATTCTCATTGAAACACAAATGTATCAGTATGGTCGAGCTATTCATAAGATGATAATTTGATATTTTCATACAGTTAGGAAGATATTTTAAAAAAATAGCTATTTTCAATGTTCTCTCATTATCTTTTCAAACTTTGTATATGTGTATAAAATTCAATTCTTAGCAACTTTTTGAAATAACTTTCTTTGATATCTTGCCATTTTACCCCACTGCCTTTTCATAGTAATTTTTTTCAATTTGCCGCCATACCAGCGATCACGTGACATGTGTCAAAATCGATTTTTAGGTTATCGGACATGCACAAACTTTTCCCAAGAATATTTTTTCCAATACTCTAATAATAAAGTTTTCTCCCATATGGTACATACTTTTTGGCGGTCACTGTATAAGGCACAAATCCGACCTCTTCTGGAATACTGCTCTCGTACATGGGAACACGCATTGAAAATTTTAGAATTTGTTCAAAGGAAATAAGTTCGTCTCGTCGGTGATACTTCGCCCACAAGCTCGCTCAC